>CAWUFW010014800.1:0-395741 GCA_963921515.1 Calotriton arnoldi
TTGCATTGCAGGCAGTGGGAGTTGTCTCTCAGGATGTCAGTCAGTGGTGTCCTGCTGTTTGTTGGTGCACAGTTGCCAGCAGGGCCTTGTGCTCCCCACAGCAGTAGCCAGTGTCAGCCATCTTGTGAGTCCTTCTCCACTCCCTGTGATGTGAGCATGGTTCAGGGTGGTGTTGATGGGACAGTTGTGGGGGTGAGCTATGTCTGTGACTACGACTCCCATCATGCCATTGCCTCCAGCCCACTTCCCAGCATTCCCAAACTTACTTGCTTTTGTGTGGAGTTCAGTGTGTGTGGGTGTGAGAGCAATGGCAAGATGGCTGACAGTGGTGTCCTGCTGTTGGTTGGTGTGCAGTACCCAGCATGCCCTTGTGCTCCCCACGACACAGCAACAGTGTCAGACATCTTTGATGGGCCTTTCCACTCTCTGTGGGATGTGCATGCGTGAGTGTGAGCTTGCTGGGCCATGTGGTGGGGGATGTAGAGCTGTGACTACGACTCCCATCATGCTATTGCCTCCTCCCCCTTCCCAGCATGCCCATGCTTCCTTCCTTTTGACTCTGCTTCCCTGTGGGGTGGGCTGGCTGTGCTGACAGGATGGCTGGGAGTGTTGTCCTGGCAGTTGTTTGGCTAAGAGTCCCAAGAGTGTCCCTGTGCTTCACACAACATAACCCAGGGTGGTGGTTCTTTGTGGGATCTTGTGTTAGGATGGAGGGCATTGCATTCTACCAGGTGGGTACTGTGGAGTTTGTGTTGAGGGGGGGAGTGTGAGGGGAGGTGCTTGTGACTATAGTCAGTGCTGCAAGTCCCCCTTCCCACCCAGCCAGCCAGATATCCCACCATGGAACGTGCTTGCATTGCAGGGAGTGGAAGTTGTCTCTCAGGATGTCAGTCAGTGGTGTCCTGCTGTTTGTTGGTGCACAGTTGCCAGCAGGGCCTTGTGCTCCCCACAGCAGTAGCCAGTGTCAGCCATCTTGTGAGTCCTCCTCCACTCCCTGTGATGTGAGCATGGTTCAGGGTGGTGTTGATGGGACAGTTGTGGGGGTGACCAATGTCAGTGACTACGACTCCCATCATGCTATTGCCTCCACCCCCCTTCCCAGCATGCCCATTCTTCCTTCCTTTTGACTCTGCTTCCCTGTGGGGTGGGCTGGCTGTGCTGACAGGATGGCTGGGAGTGTTGTCCTGGCAGTTGTTTGGCTAAAAGTCCCAAGAGTGTCCCTGTGCTTCACACAACATAACCCAGGGTGGTGGTTCTTTGTGGGATCTTGTGTTAGGATGGGGGCATTGCATTCTACCAGGTGGGTTCTGTGGAGTTTGTGTTGGGGTGTGTGTGAGGGGAGGTGCTTGTGACTATGGTCAGTGCTGCAAGTCCTCCTTCCCACCCAGCTAGCCAGATATCCCACCATGGAACGTGCTTGCATTGCAGGCAGTGGGAGTTGTCTCTCAGGATGTCAGTCAGTGGTGTCCTGCTGTTTGTTGGTGCACAGTTGCCAGCAGGGCCTTGTGCTCCCCATAGCAGTAGCCAGTGTCAGCCATCTTGTGGGTCCTTCTCCACTCCCTGTGATGTGCGCATGGTTCATGGTGGTGTTGATGGGACAGTTGTGGGGGGGCAATATGTGTGACTGCGACTCCCATGATGCTATTGGCTACACTGACTTGGCCAGCATACACAGAATTCCTTCCTTTGAGTGTTCTTCACTGTGTGTTGGTGTTGTTGTGGTGGCTACATGTCTGGATGTGTTTGTTAGTTCTATTTGTGCCACTGCCTAGCTGTAGTTGTAGTTGTTTGTACATGTGATGGCATAGTTGGATGTGACTTTTTTGATGGCATGTGTTGTGTTTATCTGACTGACATACACATTTTGGGATGATTCTGTTCTGGTTGCTGTGTAATTGCTATGAGTGCATGGTTTGACTCTCCCCTTGACAGTGATGTGTGTGTGTTTTGTGGCAGTATATTGTGTACATTTGTTGTGTACTCACCAGGCTCTGGGATGTCCTCTAGTCCATATACGCTCACTGGCGGAAGGATGGCCCGCACCTTCTCCTCCCAGGGCCTGAGGTATATTGGCTTGGCAGGAGGGCCACTGCCGGTGTGTTGGCTGTTGGTGTAGTCTTTCTTCAGCATGTCCCGTACCCTCCTGCGCACGTCATACCACCTGTTCTGGATGTCCGTCTTTGTGCGCCGACATGGTGATTGTGCGTTCACCCTGTTGATGATCCTCTCCCACATCTTGGTTTTCTGCGACATGGGGGTCTGTTGGACCAGTGTGCCAAACAGCTGTGGCTCCACCCTGAGGATCTCGTCTACCATGACTTCCAATTCACTATCTAGGAACTTGGGATTCTTCTTGGGGGGCATGGTGATGGGTGGTGATGGTGGGTGATGTGTGTGTTGGTGTGCAGGTGAGGGTGTGTGAGTGTGTGTTTTGCTGGGTGTATGTGAGGTAGGTATTTGTTGGTGTGCTGATGGTGTGTGGCTTGTGTGAGGGATGAGCTGTGGGTGTGTGGTTGCTTTCTCTTGGGTGCTGGCAGTGGAATGGCATTTGTAAAGGCTCATGGTAGTGATTTGTGTCCTTTATATAGGTGGAGTTGTGGGTGTGTCTTTGTTCTCTGTCCCCATCCCCCAGTATTTATTGGCTTGGTAATTGCTTGTTTGGCCTTTTTTGGGTGATTTTTCCTTTGTGCTGTTTGTGTATGTTGGAAACGTTCTTGTGACCGAGTCGGACCCTGCATTGGTCTCGTACGGTGTTCTCCGTTTCGTTCACGCTGTGTTTGTGCAGTTTTCTATGCTGCGTACGCGTCGGTCGCGGTGTATTGTGTTGCTTCGGCTCGGTTTTGTATGCGTGTCGGTCGTACGGCTTGGCCTCCGTCCGACTCGCTCGTGGTTTTCGCGCCTTGCATCGTACTTTGCGGTTTGGAGTTCGCGTGTACGTTTCGGTCGGATTTGTTCCGGGTGCGTGTCGGTCGGTTGGATTCGCGTGTTTTCCGGCCGGATTGCTGCTTTCCGTGCGGCTCGGTCGGTCGACTTTGTTTCGGTACGTGTCGGTCGGATTTTTCGCGCCTTGCATCGTACTTGGCGTGTCGTGCGCCACGGGTACGTGTCGGTCGGTATTTTTTCCGGATCCGAGTCGGTTGGTGCTTTTTCCGGCCCTTTGTGTGCTTCCTGTAAAATATCCTCAATCTGTGCACCATCATCAACAACCATGACCTGACTTGGGGACCTCGGATTTTATTTTAACTCTGTACAATATATTTATAATATTTAATTCGAATTAAATATGTGTACTGAGTGAATGTTTGCATGTTGATGTACATGCTTATAATGCTCTCATGCTTTTTTAAAGATTTTTGCGGTTGGCTGATGTTGTCAGTGCCATTTTAGGTCTGGCGTGAAAGTGCAGGTGCCTGATTACCTATTGTTACTAATTCTTTACGATATGCATGGAGAGGGCTTTGGCTCCGCCCAGAGGAGAATATCTCTCTCACCTTTTGCTATTGTTTGTCTGGTGCAACATTCCACCTTCCATGGAGTACTTGCATTCCAATGTACGAGGGACTGTAATAGATATAGTGCTTTCATAAAAAACATTAAACACTACATTACTCCAACTTAAAATATATGTTTAACATTAAAGATCATGGGGAAAAAAACATCACAAAGAAAAAAGCAAACATCAAGAAATACAAACAACCCATTAAATAATTAATAAGCAGGTTTTCCAAAGCTCCTCCTCAATGTCTAGTATTAGGGGTAGATGCCAGAGAACTACTACAGCAGGCTGAGGCGGTTTTATAACATCATGGATGGTAAAGCAGCCGATGGAAGAAAGAACGGCCACATGAATGTCACAGATGGCCAACAAACAATTGCAGAGTACCATCTTGTGCTACTCCAGCCACCATTCACATCAACATCGCCACAAGCAATGACTGGCTCAAAAGTAGGACTGTGTGGCATCTTCCTCCCTCCTCAGCTCTTCCTGTTGTTTAAGACTTTATGGGATGTTCTGCTATGTTCTGATGCAATGATCCTAATCTAAGTTCATAGTTGGAAAAAGAGTGGCCACCTCTTGCAGCTGTTGTGGCTTTTGCTTGGAATAAACTTTCTATGAGAAACCCACGTGGTCGTGGCCATCATTTTCATCTGCACAGGTTGGCTGAAGGTGTTGATTCAGTGCAAAGTGGCAGAGGTTGGATATTTTTCCACACAATAAACGGAATTTTTCACTGGGCCCATATATTTAAATCCACATTGAAATCTTTGCATTACCCTTGGCCAATTTCCCGCTGGATGGGGGTTGAGTTTTAAAATTCAATTAAGTTCAGATTGGTTAATTTCCTGTAACCACAAATCGATTACAGTACCATTTCAATGTCTAACTAATCTTCACAAATCAACACTCTTCCTCTGGTCGATGGACCATTAGTTGAGTTAGTTGATGGTGATATTAACAACTTCTTAACTAAACTCTTAATGAAATACCCACAGACTCTGTATAATAATAATAATAATAAGTGTATCTAAAATTTCAATCATTAAGTTGAACGCTTTTCAATTACAAGTACACAGTGCAAACTCCATCTTTCTTAAAGTGGGAGAGAGGACAATCATAAAGCATATACCTTCAATTATACGAGTTCATTCAACAAAATCAAAAGCACAAGAGTGGATAGATATAAGGCACATAATAATAGTAACATTTGCAAAGAAATATGCACATTTCTGGATAGAATGATATTTACCTAACGAAGATATCTGGAAAACCACCCTTCTGGCCAAAGGACTGGTGGGGGCCCCTGACTTAGGATCAGGAGACAAAGACTATAGGATAGATTCAGGACAGGTCTGATACTTACTAGACTTTCTATAACCCGACGCACCAGGGCTATTCCCTCTCTTACACTCTCTCCATCCTCGATATTCTTCCGCAATCTTCCAATCTAATCAGGCAGTGGTCTGGATCTTCCAAGTCTGCTCTCGTCTCTCTCTCTCTCTCTCTCCCTGTTCAGCTCCCAGCAGCAGCGGTTCTCTCACAGCTCGATCGAATCACCTCTCAATCAGCAGCGTTGATGACTGATGAATGACTGTGTGCTTAATTCAAGTCACTCTAGTTATAGTCTTTATTTCTTCATGTCCCACCCTCAAGTGTTGCGGTTTTGCTAAACTACTGAATATGATTGGACGGGGTTAGGGGTGTCTTCATCATACTAGGCTGACGTATTCACTTTTATTAGTAAACCCTATTGTTTGTTAACCCTGCCCTTCTACTCATTCATATAATTTGTTTGAAACATGCATATTTTGTTGCAAATGCTATAACACCTTTATTACAGGCTTCATAGATGTCTGATACATCTTCTTCTTTTCCCATCCTTTCTCTCCTTGGATCCTGGCACTCTTTCAATTCCCTCTCGGTCACCGGGTCATTTCATGTAGTTACTGGGCATGCGCAGCTTTCGCCATCTTTTTCAGTCATGGATTAACGTGCCCAAATGTACACTATTAATAAAGGAATCATAAAGAGATGTTATTTTCTTAAACATGTAATTCTCACTGTTCACCACCCACTTCTACTCTATCCCATGTAATTATTATTACTCTTGGGCAAAAGCGTTAATAGCAGCAGCTTTCGTTTAAATCAAGCAAGCATATGCCAGGCATGCGGTACCTCAAGACCGTGTTCTGGATTTTCTTGCGCATGCATGAGAATTTCCCTCTCAAAGCGAGTTAGTCACGTTACTTACACGTAATTCAAGTTTGCACATGCGCAAAGCATTTTTGCAAGTTAAAGAGGGTTTTATTCATGCGGCATTTTATTTCTCATTAATCCAAGCATGCGTAAGCTTTTCTCCCCATGTATCTGTGTTGGGTGTATGTTAGTTCCATCTTATTTACTAAATTAATGATTAGTGAAAGTTAATGGAGGATTTAATTGAGCAAGTTTCACTTTTCTCGAATCCTTGCTCCATCAATCCCCCCTCTCATGGCATTTTTGAGCCATCATAAATACCCATCATTACCAAGTGCCAACTTCTATTCATTTAATTTTTAGTGTCTTCCTTTCTTTCTTCTAATTCTTCAATTTTCCTTTTCATGCCTATTCCTTTCATTTTATCATATAGACTTCCTTTCATCTCCTCTAATTTGATCTCTTCTCTATTTCTCTTTCTTCCCATTGTCTTATTCTTTATTTCAGCTATCATTCTTGCTTTTGTTTTATTCTTGCAACATCTATATGTCATTATCATCATCAAACCTATTATTGCTATAGAAATTACGGGTATTAGAATTTTCCCTAATAGACTATTCCCTAAAGTGGAGAACCAACTACCTATAGTGGAAATACTTTTACTAAGGGGCCGATTCTGATGCGGGTTGGAAAAGCTTCCCGACCGAATCGGTTGGGAAATGGTGTCCGACCCACTCGGATCGGGAAAGTCCAACCGGCGGAGTAGGATGCATCCGGATGCTTCCAGATACGATTTGGTTGAACTCCCATTGACTTCAATGGGAACATTTGTTCCTAACCGCATCAGAATTGGGCCCTCGGTCGGGAAGACACGTTCCCGATCCGATTTGGAAGGAGCAAATGCCGTTAGGAGGCCTTCCTAACCGCATCAGAATCAGGCCCTCGGTCGGGAAGCTTTTCCAACCCGCATCAGAATCGGGCCCTAAGTCTTTCCCACACACCGTCAACCTCCAGTTGGGTCAAATCGTCATGAATCTTTGTAATATTCCTAATATATCCCTCAATACCTTTACTTTTGTCTAGGATATATGTACAGCAATGTTGGACTTTCAACATGCCACAGACTCCACCCTCTTATGCCAATAATATATCAAGTGCAAGTCGATTTTGCAAAACCATAGATCTAATTGCAACCATTTCGGTATTTATCATTAAGAATCCCCCAGCAGTATTTGTCGATAGACGATCAACTACTGTTGATAATTTGCTTATCTTATGTGAATTCAGTATGACTCCAACTGACGGTATCAGTGCACCAAATATATCACCTACTATTTCTGAGAAGCTTGTTCTTTTAGTGCGTTTTAGTCCTTGACTTATTACATCCATTTCATTGTTCTTAGTAATTTGGTACACTTTAGGAAATACTATCCCAAGATAACAACTACCATACCATTGTTTTGGTAACCTATAATAGGCATTTTTCCCACACACATAATATATTCCTGGAAAAACAGGATCAGTTCCCCCTTTTAATCCCCATCCTCCCATGATTAGGAAGGTGTGTTCACATTCACTAGAACCAATGAAAATGTTGTTATAGTCTGTTTTTAGTCTATGTAGACAGAACTTTCCCAACTTTGACAAATTTAGGGACATTGCAGCATGAGTCTCGCCTTTCTTATAGTCCCCCTCCTTATTAGCCCATGGAGGTACATGTGACTTCTGTTCAACAGCCTTCTTTTGAAAATCCTGTCTTCTTTCCTCTACTAAATTTAGAAAATCTTTTTCTTCATCTCGCAATACACAGGTTAAATTGTTCTTATGCGCATATGTTATGTCTATTGGGTTTGTTGTTAGGAAAAGCTCGACCATAAATTCTGCATCTTTAGCACTAAGTACTGGGTTTAGGTTTCTTCTAATAGGAATTTCTGGGAATACTATATCCATGTTAGAATAATAATACTGCAATTTGCCTGTTTTATAGAACAGACTGGACACAACACTACATGATACACCATATGTTAACCCTTTAAGTGCGCCCGTCGGCCAACGGCCGTCGCGAGCACTACCTCGGTAGTGCTGCGCACGTCCGTTGGCCTACGCGGCCCCGCCCACATAATGGAACGCCCCGCACTGCGGCGAAATTATCGCCGCGGTAAACGGGTTAAAGGAAGATGGTGATAAGTCACCCTCTCCGAAACACACGAAGGTAATTTCATGCAAACATAGCAATCACTCACATCCATTGTATCTACATATTCAAAAAGAAGTTTAGTAAACATATTTAATGATGAATCACTATTTGATCTGCCATTGTGATACATGGTCTCGTCTATTTGCTCTAAATTAGTGGTAGTTGTTCCTTTAGTACCTGTATTTACTTGATCACTTGTATTAGTATTATTTCTGTCGTTATTTACCAACAAAATAGGTATCACAACTGTTAGCAATAACCACATTAATATTAGTATCAAAATACTACACAAACAACCTTTAACACATCTTCGTTTTAAACTAGGTTTCGGATGTTCAGTCACTTCTGTTTCTGCCATTTTAATTTTCTAAAATTTATTAATCTCTAAAATTTCTTCTAAATTCTAAGTTTAATTTAAAACTAGAGTATATATATATATACTAAGCTTTGTGTGATCCCACACTTCAACAGCTTTTCATCTTTTGCTTTCCCCTTTATCTTTTAATTTCTTTTCTTCATCTGGTTCTTTTATTCTCTTCTTTATTTGTTCGTCAAATTTCCACTATCTGTATCACAGTCTTTTCTCTTAAGGTGGTCTCAATTTTCTTTCATCACTTCTTTCATTAGTGACATTCTCTTGTTCTTCATTTAGCTCAAGATTCTCAAAGTCCTCAAGGATGATATAGGTCCATTCAGGGGCTTTATATTTTCTATTTGGAACTCTCTCTCGATTTTCGTAATGATTTTCTTCTTGGGTTTTCTTCTTCGGTCTGACTTGATATTTTGTTTACTTGTTCTAATTCTTTCCCTGTTCTTCTTTTCAAAACATATCTCAGTCCTTTTACTCCACTTGGACAGTAATCACCCTTTCTGATTCTCTTTGTCTGCACTGCCTTTTCTCCTTCTTCGTTAATTTCTAATGTTCTTTTATTTTCTTTTTCTTTTAGTTGAGCCTGTTTTGGGTTTTCTAATTTTTGTCTTTCTGTTGATTGAATTTCTTCTTGATCTTTTAGTTCTTCTTCCCCTGATTCTGATTGAGCTTGATCTGAGTTTCCTGCAGCAGGTTCTTCTGTTGACTGAATTCGTTCTGAAATTCTCAGTCTCTCATTTTCTTTTTCGTCTGTTTGAACTTGATCTGGATTTTCTGTTTCAATTTGTTCTGGTCTTTCAATCTCTTGCTCTTCCTCGGCCTCTACAGCAGTCTCTTGAGACCCAGTATCCAGTGCCCACCCCACTTGACTTGTACTTGGTTGTTCAACATCGATACATTCTTCAGAGTTTGTTTCTCTGATCTCTTCGACTTCACAACTTTCAGCTTCTGGTTCTTTTCTTTGTTCTACCAGTTGCTACTCTTGTCATTCGGGAGGACTTGGGACTCTTTTGGTATGACTGGCTTGTATCCAATTTGGCAAGCCAGAGCACTTCACTGCTGTTGTTGTGAACAATATAATTTGAAGAGGTCCTTTCCACCTGGGTTCTAAACATGACTTGTGTGCTTCTTTATCATAACCCAGCCTCCTGGACACAAATCATGAGCTTGATTCGGCTGTGTTGTGGTTGCATCTTCTTCAACCTGGTGAGACACAGAACGTACCAGATCAGCTAGTCCTTTACAATAGTCCAACACTAAATCACCAGCTATAGTCATCAGTTTGTTTCCAGGTACAAATGCTTGTCTCGTTGCTCTTCCCATAAGAATTTCATGAGGATTCAAGCCTGTTCCTCTGTCAGGGATGCTTCTAAGGCTCATTAATACATGGGGCAAAGGATCGGGCCATTTCAGTGAAGTGGATGCACACACCTTTCCTAACCTGGATTTTATTGTACCATTTAGCTGCTCAACAACTCCAGATGCTTCTGGTCGATAGGCACAATGTAGTTTCTGCTCAATTTTGAAAGCTGTACAAATGAATCGAATTATCTCATTGTTAAAATGAGGTCCTCTATCTGATTCCAAAGTGACTGGAAATCCGAACCTGGGGATGAGTTCTCTCAGGAGTAGTTTGGCAACTGTGAGACTGTCATTCTTTCTTGGTGGATAAACTTCCACCCAGCGAGAAAACAGACACACAATGACAAGGACATACCTCAGACCGTTGCACGGTGGCAACTCTATAAAATCAAGCTGCAGTCTTGTAAATAGTCTTTATGCCCTTCCTATTTTTCCCCAACTGACAAATGTTCACCTACCTGGGTTCTGCTGTTGACATGTCAAACAGCGCTGGCAGAGACTTTCTGCAACAAGCCTAAACTTGGGATTGTACCATGTCTGCCTAAAGTGTCTAATCATGGCATCCCTCCCAATGTGTGTAGCTCCATGATATATTCTTGCCATTTGTGATAACATACTGTCTGGCATTATCGGTCTTCCATCTGGACACACCCATACCTCATCGTCGATTCTTCATGTGCAACCTGTGTTGATCCAGAATTCCTTTTCCTTTACATTTGCCTCATCCTGTAACTGTCTAACTTCATCCCATGTTTCAAAAGCAGAGAAAAACATTAGTTGGCAATTGGTAGTTTCTTTTTCCAACCCTCTGTTCAAAGCCATTGTATTTCGAGCACAAAATTGTGCAACTTGGTCAGCATATTTGTTGCCTTGTGTCACATAATCATTTCCTGACTTATGTGCGGCACACTTGGCCACTGCAATTTCTTTTGGCAATTGTAATGCTTCCAACAATTCTTTGACCTTTTTACTGTTTCTGATAGGAGAACCTGAAGAAGTCAGAAATCCCCTTTGCATCCATAATTGGCCGAAGTCATGCACAACCCCAAAACCATATTGACTATCCATGAATATGGTTACTCTCAATTTTTCCCCAATTTTGCAGGCTTTTGTTAAAGCTACCAATTCGGCTATTTGTGCAGACTTGACTCCTTTTAAACAGGATGCTTCTATTATAGCAGATATAGTACAGACAGCATAAGCAGCACTCAGTTCTCCATCTTGTTTTCGCAGACTGACCCATCAACAAACAGTACATAATCTGACTCTCCCAATGTGACATCAAAGATGTCTGGCCTGGGCTTTGAATCGACTGTTTAAACATACACATAAATCACTCCCCTGCCCGTTTAGACAGGGCACTGTGCATTGCAGGGTAAAAGTGCGAATAGCGTAAGGGATCGTAAAATCAATGTTCAATCTTCATTTTCAGTTCTTAGTCCTTTTCTTTCTTTCGCCTACATTACCCAGCATGCTGCCCTTTCACTCTGCCCTTTGAGAACTCATTGTCCCGAAAGGACTCATTGCTGCCAGCCAGCACATCTCCATCTTTGGGCTGATTCGAGCCCAGTGAAGGAATCTGGTACTCAATCTTGAGACCCAGACCACACACGTGCCTCCCACTGCGAGCTGATTGAAGCCCCCTATGGTTATCCAGCATACATCCAGCTCACGTCAGTGCCTCTCATACTCCTGCACACTCTCTCCTTCACCAGTATTACCCATTTCAAGGGTTTTAAGCAGTTCCTCTTTCTATTTCTTTATTTTGGCCATTCCCGCCTACCCTGTTCCCGAGGCTTGTCACCAGGTACTCCCTCCTTTATCAACTGCATTACCTTTCATAATGTAAGTACAGTCTCAAGAGTATTGCCTACGCCTTGTACTGGCTCATTTTTATTTTTCTTAGCATCACTCTGATCACCTGTCTATGCGGTGCCCTTTCTATTGGGCCTTGGATTTATGCCTCTTCAAAACGTCATACGCTGACACGGATTATGATCTGTTGGTGGGTCCATTGCTGGCCCATGACCAGGCCTGTTCTGGGGATGGCTGTTTGATGCGTGCAGCTGCACTTGGAGTGTTGGCTGAGTGGAATACCTGTGAGGCTGCACAGTGCCTCTTGCAACGGAGTTTCATCGAATATCAGGAAAGTTGCCCGGATATGCTCTTGGAGGCATCGGATTATGAGGAACACGAACTACTTGACTGGATGGCATCCATTTTTGCTATGAACAATAGGGATGACCTTTTGGAACAAATTGCATTCTTAAGTTCACAAAATTTGATGGATTTTCCAAATCTGCATTTTTTTCTTTTTCCCTTTTTCTCCCTAAATTTTCCAAATTGTTTTTTTTCTCAAGCTTTACAAGACTCTGCTTACCATTGAACTCTGTTTAAGTGTCTTATCTATATGCTACGACCTGGCCAAGGGGAGAGTGTCATATGGCCGATAGGGTCATTGTCGACATTGCTAAGTTAGCATGAGCTCTGGCCATGATGCTGCTTTTGCACACGTTACTGCATGACTTTATTTTGCAAGACTCCGTTTATGCCTTTCACATGAGAACCATCTGCTTTGGGCGTTCTCGGTCTGTTCCTGGAGTTTAGTCTGAACACGGTGAGCAAGGTCGATAAACAATGCCCCTTGTTATTCTGTTCTGGTCAGTCCCTAGCAACTTGACAAAACATGCTAACACAGCTGCGGCTGCTGGAAAACGCGTGCTTTGATATTATGGGGTTGCATGTTGGTTCAACACACACTTGGAGAGGGACCTTTCCAGGGAGAAGAGCCATGCTGTTCCTATGATGTAGACATACCATCTAGGCACTAAGGTATGGGGTCTGCTGACAAAGCCCCGTGATCTTCTACTTTATAATAATACTTCTTCTTACCAAGGGGAGGGTGATTAGGCCTTATATTCCTTTATCCACTGTCTTTATATGATGACATCTCCCTTCATAATATATGGACTTGCTACAATGCTAACTGTCTTAGGTTTATGAGTTTTGCTGCTGGTAGTGGCTCGTAAACTGCGTTATAGAGCACGATTGTTAAAATAAACATTTTAAACTATAATAGTGTCTCTGTAAATTTGTATCGTGGACAAGTACGAGTGAGTGAGCGAAAGGGTATGTCTTGTTACCGCGATTCCTGAGAGAGTCGGGAGTGTTGTGTTCTGGGGTGTCTAATCATTTGCATCTTCGTGACTGTATAGGAGAGCGAGTGAGACACTATAGCTAGTCGGTCATGGGATTGTGGGTACTGAGGCGGTAGGAAGGCTTAGCCCCTATACACTGAGGTCCCGTATTCCTGCACATAGTTCTGTGTATGTGCAGAATCCCTGCAACAAGTTCTCTCTCTGGCTCGCTGTATCCCCTTGAGTCCTAATGATGAGCCTGCCAATTTTACTGGGATCGAAACGCCGTCGACTTAAAAACATGGACCCTATATGATTGTTGAGAACTTGCTGTAACAGGCTGTGCTGTTCACATGTTAGTTGATACACTTGTTGATCACAATTTAAGACTTGAATGTATCACCCCTAAAGAGCGCACTAGCACGTTTATTTTGCACTAATATTCACTGCACCACTATGTGTCTTGAAATAGTTTTTCATGAAATCCTTTGAATAACTTTTATTCGCCATTTGATTCTTTGCATCTAAAGTATTGTTACTAGGATCCAGTTTGTTTTTGCTATAGTTGTTACCTCAGGTCCCCAGTGATCCTTGGGTCACCTGCGTTGAAATATTATTACCATTGTGCAATCAAATGATTGCAAAGGTTTTGTTTACTCATCTGTGTTTGTCTTTTCCTCAAACATATTTCATATTTTTCTTGCTTTTGCCATATATTGGCTAACTTCTGTACAGCACAGTACAAGGCTTGCTAGCTATGCTAGATTGTACACCAGTATACTCCTATGGCTATATAGAAAAGATCCTTCAGGGCCCCCACTCTCTACAGATAAATCTGATGACTCCATAAACCCTATCACTAGTCTTCTAGACCGACTAGAAAAATGTCGGAAGAAATATGCATGTATACAACTGATGATAAAAATGCTAACTGAATATTTGAAATCAGACACTGTTCTATTAGGACTGAAGGTCAGGAATGTCCCAGGAGTATTTACTGAAGCTAAAAAATACAGACATGGTTTTAGTTTTATAGGCACCATCTGTTCCCTACACTGGATGGTGTTGTGAATAGACACTGCAACTGAGCACATTAGAAAATCCTAGAAGAAATTGGTGATTTTGAGAAACTAATAAAGAGTCATGTGTTATTAAAGATGCAAAGGCAGTCTTGAAATTGAAAAGACCATATCAGTATTTAATCACATATAACAGGAGAAAATATCTAATAAAGTAAGAAAAGATATCCACAATTTTAAAATCGACCATACTATCTATACTTATTGGATGAATATTACACCAATCACACTTACACACACTCCAACTCTGGTAACCCTTGGGGTCATTTCAATAACCAACAAACTGGTGTTACTTTTTCAGACACTTTGGACGTTTCAGGAGACAGATCGGACCCCAGATAAGGTACAAGTTTAGACCCAAACTCTAGAGATAATCCTTTTTTAAAGAGGGGCCAGTCCCGCCCACCATGCAGGGGCGCAGGAAGAAGCAAATTCGGGGGGTCAGCAATAGCCCAGAGGATCAATGCACCTGTCAGAAATACTATCAGTGGGGCCCCCCTCCACAGTAGACATTATGTAAACAATACCTATCTTTAACTTATCTTCCCACACATTCTCAAGTACTGAAATCACCTAACTGAATAAAAGTTTATTGTTTTTCTCTACAGAGCGCACTAATTTTATGGAACTCCGCAATGACATTTTTAGGTTTTTAAAAAAAAATCCACCTGAAAGCACTTTTTGGTGGTGGCAACTCCTATTCTAGTTCTGATGTAACAGGCTTACAACCTGCCTCCAAATTTTCTCTACCCACAGCCAGCCTACCTCTGGAGAATCTCACTTTTGAAAAAGTAGTCCTCAGAAACCTCAAGGTATTACAACCAAAAAAGACCTTCACCCCATATAACATCTCATTACAAGAACGTGAAGCCATCTGCCCTCTCAAAGTGGATAGCACCATTATTGTGAAACCGGCAGACAGCGCTGGAGGCATAGTCCTACAAGATATAGATTCATACAAACTGGAGATCCTACGCCAACTGCATAACCCTGACCATTATGCAAAACTTACTAAAGACCCAACAAGTGAGATACAAATTGAAATACTCAGACTCACAAATGAAGCTAAAGAGATTTTTCTCAAATTGCAATACTGCCACAATGTAATATATGCCATTCTATGTGCCTGTAACCTACTGTACATTGGGCAAACCACACAAAAAATAAGGATTCACATATGCCAGCATAGGAGTTGTATAAGATGCAAAGTCCTCACTGTCCCTCTAGTGCACATTTATAGAGTTTGGTCTTTGAGAGGATGACTTACGGGGGCAAGTGATCAGCACCATCTCCACCCCTAAGAGAGGAGGCAACATCGAATCACTATTAGACAAGGATGAAGTGAGTTGGATTCTTTGTTTCGACACTATACGAACAGGTCTAAATTGTGAGGAAGATTGGACATCCTTTATTTAAAACAAAATTAACTCTCCTCATACAGAAACTATATGGACTCTCAAATTTTGTTGCCCTTGCATTTTTGGTTCTTTTCACAGTGTACCTATGATTTTATTGCACTGTCTCGCATTTTTGATTGTACTGTCCCAAGTATCTTGGTGTAAGTGTACTTATGCAGTTTTTTTTTTAGGCTTGTCAATCTCTTTTAAACAATTCCAAAATGGTTCCCACTACTCCTCCCTTTTCTGTCCCTGGGCTAGTCTGTCTTCAGTTTCTTCGTTTTCATTTTCAGTTCCTGGTCCTTCTTCTCTTTCTATCACCTACATTAACCAGCATGCTGCCCTCTCTCACTCCCCTTTAAGAACTCAATGTCCCGAAAGGACTTCATGCTGCCATTCAGTGCTACCAGTGCATCTCCATTTTTGTTGTATCCCCCTCAGTCCGGATAATGATCCCGCCATTTTTATTGGGATCGCAACGCCGTCGACTTTAAAAACACAGACCGTATATGATTGCTGAGAACTTGCTGTAACGGGCCGTGCTGTTCATGTGTTTGTTGATACACTTTTTGATCACGATTTATCACTTAAGTGTATTACCTCTAACGAGAGCACCGGGCTCATTTATTTTGCACAAAATACTCACTGTGCCTCTATGTGCCTTGAAATTGTTTTTCATAAACTCTTTTGAATACATATTATTCGCCATTTGGATTTTTGCATCTAAAGTATTCTTACCAGGGACCACAGTGTTTTTGTTATAGTTATTACCCCAGGTCCCCAGTGATCCTTGGGTCTCCCTTGTTGAAATATTATTACCTACTCAAGGATGAACCAGGTGGGTTAATTGTGCTATATTTATGTAGGTGGATGTCAGATAGGCTTCATGTCTCCTGAATGCAAATAATGTCTGCCTTCAGTCTGGAAAGAAGTGCCAATTTTGATTCTATCATTTTCTTCACAGCCATGTTCCAGGAGGCAAAATACTTATACCTGTATTAGGTTTGGGAACCAAATCTATGGGATTCCTGCTGATTATAGTTTAATGGTTTGGCCAGCCAATGCCAGTTCTGGGGTTCCTCCATTTGAGATGAAAGGCACAAATCATCCGAAGGGAGAACAGTCACCAATCTCCCAGAAGGAGCCAGGATAAAACAGTGTTCTGTGCTTCCAAAAGAGAGAGCACTTCCTTGGTGGCATGGTTTGAGTTTGTAGTAAAGCCTTTGCCTGATTTTAGTGTGATTTTATTAGATAGGGCTTACTCCTAGCTGGGAGTAGAGGAACAACATCAATACCCCTACAAAGGAAGGAAACGCAGTTCTCCATGACTTGGCTATAAATGCTGAGTAATATCTTACTCTTGTGCGAGGATCCAAGTGCGATTGAAAAATACAGACCAAATAGATGTTGCTACTTTTTTTATTAATGCCAAGGACTCAAATTCCACTAAGCAACAACAAAAATGACCTGTTCACTACCCTGTCATTCTCCTCAATAGGAAAATTAAAATCTAATGTTAAATAAAATTACCTCCAGGTGACCATTAAAATCAGATTGCTTTATCGGAACTGTACTTTAAGGTGTATTACTTGAGGCACTAAAAGTTGTAATGCAGTTTGGATACTTTGTATCTAGGTGCTTAAAGGGACCTGCCCAGGTTATAATGGCAGTTTCACTCTGGACCACCCGATCCTCAACAGTTTCAATGACCTTGGGATTAATAGCTTCTGAAACATTTGTGGTTATTAAAGAGATGCCCCTTGTGACTGATAACTTTGACTGAGGAGAAGAAGCGTTAGCAGTGACCAAGGGCACACGCTCCCCACTTGCTTGGCCCGTGCCATTATCCACGTTTATAGCGACTTTGGAGGCTACATCAAATTGGATTTTCCTTGTACCCTTTTTACATATATGCCAAATTTTCCTATCCCTTTTTTTGGACAAATTATTTAGTTTTTTTAAGTTGGAAGGGGAAATCATTTTAAAAGGGATGAGTGTATACTGAATTTGTCTCCAGGGTCTTCTCTTTTGTTGGTGCATTCTGCATCCTCTTCTGAAATATAGGAAATAGAGGGATGTGTGTAACTCAATCAACTCATCTTATTTCTTCTTCCAGCTCTGTAAACAGAGATCTTAGTGAGAAGATTCTGTTGTCGTTCTTGTCCTGTCAATCCTTCCTCTTTAGAGCAATCTTCTCTGAGCACCCTCGATGGATCAGATTCATTCCAATGTGAATAAACTTGGCTGTGCCAGTGGTGTCAGTTTAATTTACATTATCCTTTATTGACTCTTCCTTTCTTGATGATAGACAATAGAGAATCAAGGATGCCATCTCAAGAAAATGATCAGAATTTGATATTTTCTCTAGAAGAGCTCAAATTGAACTAAGGATTATCTCCAAGCATTGAAGAGATTCTGAGATCTGAACATATTCTTCAGGGAGATTACATGAGGCTTGATACCCCAAATCAAGTTCTGGTGATGAGTCCAACAACGAGGGGGTATCTGAGCAGGTAGTACTACTAAAAAGATCAAGCACAATTTTAGCATATTTTTCCACTGATACTTCAGGTACAGTCCTTTTCTGCCATAGCACCTCTGTCAGTTGACCCTCAGCCTTCCCAGAACCGCCTTATCCAAAGGTTTTCTAATGCAGCTGCTCACATATTGAGAAACCTTCGCCTCCGGTGCCCAGTCTGAGGAAGAGGGGCGGAAAATGTAATTGAGATTAAACATGTCTGAGAAATCAGCCAACTCTTTAGGGTCAGCCCCATCAGTGGAATAGGTCCTGGGACATTTGGGGCTGCCTTCCAGCCTCCACGGTCTTCTGAGGCCTGGTTCGTCCCTAGATTCAAAGTGTCAGAGTCTTCACTGGCATCATCTCTTTGAGGGAGGAAAGCATCATCATCGGGGACAATACCAGGAGTTTTGGCCTCCTAACTACCTTGGACATCTGCCCATCTCTTCAAGAAGGCTAGGTGCATGCTCCAAAAGCATCAAATGGTCGAGGGTTTTGGTGCCCCTTAGGGGCTACCTGTTTGCCACCGGAAGTACCCCAGAGTTCCTTTGGGCCCCCAGGCGGGGACGGTCCCCTATCCTCCTTACCATATGGAAGGACACTGGTTTTGGCCACAAGCAGTAGCTGCCTATTAATATGCTCTAATGCAGAAGACATGACTCACTTGAAAGAAGCATTTAAGACATCGACAAGCCCTTCATGAAGGAGTAATAAGAACTGCTCTTCCTCCACTGTTTCTAGAGCCTGCTCTTGGGAATGTTCCTTTGTAAGGAAATTATATATAGACAGGAAAGAACAATTCTAATTTGGCCATGCTTGATGGAAAATAATGCAGCCCAGAAGAAAATTAGAGTGGGCCATAAGGAAATATTAAGGGGAACTCCGCAGTCACAGTAGTCACCAACTGGAGTTTGCATAAAAAATCCCAAGAAAATCCTAAAGAATACTTGGAGGCACTGCGCACTAGTAGTCAAAATGCTCACATTGCTGTACCGATATCAAAGAGGAAGAGCAGACCAGTGAGATGCGTGGGCTGCCTGAAGAACTTGCGTGCCCTCTTGTGGTGCTGTACAGTTACCGTGCCTAGAAAGGGATGTAGTGGAGTGCACCACCCCTGCATCCGCCTGGAGCTCTGACGTGGCCGGATTAGGCTCCCGGTGTGCAGGGCAACACTCTAAGGGACCTGATTACGACTTTGGCAGTGCGGTGCCGGGTCCGCCCCACCGCTGTGCCACCAAAGCCAGCCGCCAGACAGGGAGTTTCCTCCTGTCTGGCGGGCTTTGTTTTTTGACATTTCTACAGCAGTGCCCTGAAAGTGTGCACCGCAATGGGAAGGCTAAAAACAGTTCCTGCACGGCATGGACTGAAAAGTCCATGCCGTTCAGGAACTGGTGTGCATGTACACGGGGGACATATGTTTTGCCCCTCATGTGCATCCACAGGGCGTGAGGCACCAGGGGGCCGTGTAGAGCCCCCTTTTTGTTTCCTCCCCGCCACGGTTTTCATAGTGGTGGAACCACCATGAAAACCATGGCAGAGAGGAAACTTGCGATATGCTTGGCGGGACTGCGGCGGTCCCACAAAGCATTTTACTGCCTCCTGACCACTGCAACACAGAATTTAATGATTTTATGCTTGACATGCCAAGCTGGTTATTTATTTATTTATTTTAAAGGAATTTGGTGATTATTTTACAGTTTGTGTCTAGTAAAAACTATGGGGTGGCAATTTTTATTATGTTCTGACATTTAATTTATTTTAGTTGTCGGTTGTGGGGATTATAGGGGTTAAGGGTGGGAAGTAATTTATTTTTAATTAATTAATGATTAGTTGTTCATTAATATTAATGAATTAGTTTAAAATAAAACATGGAAATTGTGTAATTAATTTTAGTTGCAGGTTGTGGGGTTTATAGGGGTAAAGGGTGGGAAGTAATTTATGTTTAATTAATTATTAGTTGTTAATTAATTTTAATTAATTAATTAAAAATTAAATATGGAAATTGTGTAATTAATTTTAGGTGTGGGATGTGGTGTTTATAGGGGTGGGAAGTAATTTATGTTTAATTAATTCATGATTAGTTTATCATTAATATTAATTAATTAGGGTAATTGTTTATTTTTTTGTGTGTGGGGGTTTTGGTTTTATAGGGGTAAAGGGTGGGAGTAAATACATTTTACTTACTTTATAATTAGTTGTAAAATACCATTAGTTTTTTAATTGAAAATAAATGTTAATTGTGTAATTAATTTTTTTACAGTTTAATTTTAGCTATGGTTTGTGGGGATTATAGGGGTAAAGGGTGGGAAGTTAATTACTTTTATGTGTTTTAATTTGTTTTTTAATTAATAATGTTTCTTTGATTGATAATTAATTATGCTAATTATGGAAGAACATTTTTTTAATGTAGATGTCTGTTGTGAATTGTGTGGTGTTATAGGGTAGGAAATAAAAAAACTACATTTATGTAATAATTAATGTTTTGTTTTCTAAATAATTTCTAATTAAATACATTTATTTGTTTGAAAATTATTTTTTTATTTTATTTAATATAATATTTGTAGGTATTTGTCATATGTATTTAACATTATATGTTTTTGTTTTTTAAAATTTTTAATATTAAATATATTTGTTTTTTAATTTTTAACATATTTATATATTTTTCTAAATTTATTTTGTTTTTTAAATATGTTTTTGTTGTTGATATTTTGTTTGTTTTGAATTTTGGAATGACTGGAGTGGGAATACAAATTTTTACCCCTCCACAATCCAACACTTTCCCTACTGTTGCACTGAGTGGAGTGGGAATAGTAAATGTTATCCCTCCACTATCCAACACTTTACCTACTGTTGCACTCACTGGAGTGGGAATAGTAATTTTTACCCCTCCGCTATCCAACACTTTCTCTTCTGTTACACTCATTGGAGTGGGAATAGTAATTTTTACCCCTCTGCTATCCAACACTTTCCCTATTGTTGCACTCACTGGAGGTGGAATAGTAATGTTTACCCCTCCGCTATCCAACACTTTCCTTACTGTTGCACTGACTGGCGTGGGAATAGTAAATCTTATCCCTCCGCTATCCAACACTTTCCCTACTGTTGTACTCACTGGAGTGGGAATAGTAATTTTTACCCCTCCGCTATCCAACACTTTCCGTACTGTTGCACTCATTGGAGTGGGAATTGTAATTTTTACCCCTTTGCTATCCAACACTTTCTCAAGGGAGAGCTTACTGGAGTGGGAATACTAACTTTTAACCCTCCGCTTTTCAACACTTTCCCTACTGTTGCACTGACTGGAGTGGGAAATTTAAGTTTAAAGATTTTTAAATAGTTTAATTTATAGTAGAATGTTTTTCTATATATATTATATGTTATTGGTATATGATATATATATTTATATATTTGTTATTTTTTATATAATTTTAAAATGATAAAATAAATCAAAATTAATAGTTTATTAATTGTTTTAAAGTAAATATATATATTAATTAATATATATGCGTGCTTACCTTTTTTTAAAATTACGTTTATGTGTTATATTTGTTAAAATGTATATTAAATCGAATTTATTTGTTTAATTAATTTTATCATTTAATCAATTTATTATTTTATTTTATATATATATATATAAAAACATTATTTTGTACAACTATATTTTTGACATCGATATTTTTTTGATATTTTTGTATTTAACCATTATAAATATAGGATGTTGATTTTTTGACATTGATATTTAAAACTCGATATTGTGGTATGGGGATATTTTAGGTGTCTATATTCTGTCAGTGAACCGTGTCAATACTATACTCTATCCAGAGCTGCAGTGTGGATAACCTTGATTTTCAACATAGCTGAAACGTTGCAACTTCTCCCTAAACAAACACCGCGTTACATCTGTTTTTTGCTGCCACATAAAAACAGTATTATTGCAAACTGCTTATAACCATGCTGTCTGAGGCAGTAGGGGACAGGGCCACCTGCCCGCATATCAGAGCTGCAAACAAATGAAAAAAAATCAATTAAACTGCCAAAAAAAACAGTTGCTCACCAGTTACTGGTGTTGCATTTCAGGCCCATGCTTTCTTGTCGTAGTTTCTCTTCCAGTGCAGGCTGTGGATGTACTAATGGAAGTGTATCATGAGCCAGGTCAGATAACCACCTCCGTGCCAGTTAACACTCACAGAAAGATTTTGGTTGTCCAGGTTGCTGCCATCTTTGTTTTTCAGCTCAGGAAATTAAGGGAATGAATATAGGGCTCATAAGGTACCAGTGTCAATTACTCTTTTTAGGTTGAGCTTTCAAGACCTGTTGTATATATTTTAGTGGCTGAAAGCCTGCCCACTGCTTTTCATTTGTTTGTTTCAGTGTTGTTTAAAAATCCTTGCTTGCTAGTGTTCAATCCTTCCTCTTTGGCCTTCCTTTTTGTCTTTGTTTCCTCCCACGGAGCGGGAACCAACTAGTGTATCTTTATGCTATGGTTGTTTATCTGTTGTTTGGGGACTATTTTTTTATTTCTTTCTTGCTCAGGTTACTGTTGGCCTGTGTTCACCCTCAGAGCCTGCATTTTAATGCAGCATTCGTCCCTCCCACCACCTCCCATGCCCTCCCACTTCTCTGCTTCAGTCATCCCCCTTGATCCCTCCCTTTCCGTGTGCGGTAAATGAGCGCTTGGATAATTGTGTTCGGTGCCTGACAAAGCGACACGGATCACCATCTTAGACTTTCAATTTGAAATGCAGCGATGTTTTAAAATGGCAAAAAAATATTTGAATACCTCTGTAATATGCTTTATATACAGTTCCAGGAGGCTTAGACGGATGGATAAATAACATGCGATTAAAAAAGCAAATTGTAAATCCCAAATGTTCTCAAAGTATGACGTGATGTCAACATGTTTCTGCATCTTTGTATACCCTTAATGTCGCGATGTTATGACGTCGGTGTTGACCTTGGACATACTTAATAACACAATGAGGGTTGCTGTAGTGGAGGTTGGTTGAGCTGTGCATCACTTACATCAGTGCATTGAAGATGGTGTTGAGTGCTGCTATGATTGCTGAACTTCTGTATCTGAGTATGCTGAAGCTCAGCAAGCCGGTGTCTGACCGCATCGAGGCAGGCGTGCACTGAAGAGAACACTGCAGGGATTGGACCACACCCCGCCAACATGTAGCGAGTTGTGTTATTCATCCCTCAGTGGTGGTGTGAGGACACCCAGCAAGAACAAACTCAGCTACACTGTTTCTTAACAAGAAGCACCACATCTCTGCAGTGTACTTTTGGAAATACTTATTAACTGTGCATTGCAGCATTTCCAGTCAGATTTTAAGATTGTTGTGATTGGGGTAGTGGGGAGGATGCCGGGGCTACTTGAGTTCAGATGCGTACTGTCCATCCATGCCATACGTATCATTCTGGGCTCTTCCATTGTATAAGGCTTGTAAGAGTTGCTTTGGAGCTTTGTGGGGTCCCTTCTGTGACATTGACCCTGATTTAAAAAAATGTTTTAAGGCTCGGGCTGAGAATATTTGAAACGGCAGACAGAAATAAAGTGTCCCTAGCAGTGTTCAAGGGCAGTTTACCCCCTGCCCAAAATACGCATCATCAAGCGCTTCAACTGCCTCAATTAGCCTAACCCAGGGTTCATCACCCTAAAGGGCTGTGTGTTTCATCTCTTCGTCTTTAATCTTGGGGACTCGTGGTTTCCTTAAATAGCAGTAACCTTTCTTGTTTTTACGGGGGTCAGAGCGGCTTGCAGGCAGTGACCTGCACTCAATGGGCATG
The DNA here is from genome assembly GCA_963921515.1 of Calotriton arnoldi. Lineage (NCBI taxonomy): Eukaryota > Metazoa > Chordata > Amphibia > Caudata > Salamandridae > Calotriton > Calotriton arnoldi. The sequence goes on from CAWUFW010014800.1 coordinate 23,546, forward strand.
CCCCCTCAGAACTACTTTCATGGCTGTTAGAGTAATGGGCTCAAGTCCCCACCCCTCCACTAGTCCCGCCCCTCCTTGTTCCCCCCTATTACATGGTGAGGTTTTTTTTGGGTGGTGGGTGTTGGCAGGTCTGCCGTGTTATCAAATACATTATATCCTCTGCTGCAATACTTACAGACTAGGTTGCTTCTCTGCGCTACAACATTGCAACACTGTTAGCCTTATAAACAGTTCTTAAACCCCCATGCTTAAAAAGCCCAATGCGGACACCATGTACCCCCTCCAATTGCTGCCCCTTTCTCAAACTTGTTTTTAATTGAAATCTACAAAAACTAAGTAGTGAACTGCAAGCTAACAGTGAGGAGCTATCCCTTTTGCATGTTGATAGTCTGCATTTAGCCCACCCGAAAGCACTGACTCAATACTGTCATCGGTGAGGTGAGGTTTCATTACTTAATGTAATGGTAATGCTTTCTCAACAATGGAAAGGATAAAAATCTGAGCCAGCCCTGCCTAGATTTGAATCTGGGACATGCTGGGTGCTCTAAGATTTCTGCAGCACACCTGTGACATTCGGAACTATAATACAGGGTTTCACTCCAACAGGGTGCATCCAGAGTTCTGCAGGAGGTGCTCAACTCTCAGAGCCATTTTATGTGAGTGGGCAATAGAATTTATGAAGCACTCAGCACACAACACAGCTTCTAGGCACTTGCCAAAGAATAAAAGGTGCTGCTCTCATCTATTTGAGCATGGCTGGCTGAGGGACTCTGTCTAAATTTCAGTATGGTGGCTTCAAGCATGGGTCTGAAAAGCAAGCAGTTGGTTAAAGCCAGTCATGTGTTACCAGGGCTGATGGAGCAGAGAAGTATCTCAGCTGTGCCCATTAGTAAGTTAATCTGAAGATGACTTCTTGTGAAATGTGAAGGCCAAGACACAGAGAGGTAGGATGGAAGGTTTGTAGACGAGTGAGTGGTTTGCTTTGCTGATGTAGTAAATCCGAGAGTGCTGTAATGCAGTAAACACTTTGGGAGCTGTACTCTTTCTATGTTAAGTAGCTTGCACTGCTGCCTGTCGTATGCCTGTTCTTGAGAGCAGGAACCTTCCCCTTTTGCTGTGTGCACTTTCCTTTTCTCTGTGTGATGAACGCAGGCCCTGCCCTGTCTACTGAGTACCTTTTCGGTATGTGGGAGGAGCACTTGCACTGTCCCCTGTTCATATTCTGCTTTTTCTGTGCAGGTGTGAGTTAATCTTGTACTGATGCCACTTGTGCAGCTCTTGCTCATACTCAGGACCACTGGATTATGCAATTCTGTGGCTTCTGCATTTCCACATAATTACTCATACTCGGGACCACTGGAATTATGCAATTCTGTGGCTTCTGCATTTCCACGTAATTATGGATTTGCTGGATTTGCCACATAATCCATCTGCTGCATAATTTGAAGATTTCTAACAAAAAATGTTTCTAGTTCAAACATTGTGTAATCTAGGGAAAATCCGGTAATCTTCATTAAAGTGAATCCTATCTGAATAGTCTGAAGAAGATGCGGAGTAAAGAGAATTGCTACTCTTGCCTGGGTACCTTGTGGCATACCTGGATGTTTCGTGTGACATACAAAACCACACAATTACACACCACCCAACATAATTACACTCCACATAATACCACTCAACACAACATGATTCAACTCCACATAACTACATTCTACTCAGTACCACATAAATAGACCCCACATAAAACCACTCTATGCCACATAGCAACAATCCACATAAATACACTCCACACCATGCCACATAATTCTAGTTCCATTACCAACAATGGGGTAACCTTATGTCCCTCGGAACCTGGGTAATAATCAGCTTTACACTGAACGGACATTGCAAGTTATAGTTGGAACCAAGAGAAGGACAGAGAAATCTATGTTATTGTTCTTTTTGTTTGAATTTGGCATGGTGCTTTCGTTTCACTACTTGTCATTGTAACCACTTATTAATTTCTTTCTTGTGATGTTATTGTTCCTTTTGTGCTTGTCTGGCAGGCTATTCAAATTTGTTTCTTTGGAAGAACACACATGATAGTAATTAAATTGAATATTTATTCATCGTACATCTTCTGGGCGTGTTACTTTAGCTTTTGAGCAAATACGGACAATAATTGATTGCACTAATCACTGTGTCTTTAAATATTTTGCTGAGTCAAAAAAGGAATTTCCTTTGACTTCACCCAATGGAACCACTTGTAGCTTCTTATGAACATAATTCTAGTTAGCATAATTTCACTCAATGCCACACAGTTCCACACCACTCAATTCGACACCACACATTTCCATTCCACACCACATAATTCGACAACAAACCACATAATTCAACTCAACAACATAATTGTACAACACACCACATACATCCAATCCACACCATAGAATTCCACATCAGGCCACAAAATTTAACAGTACACCACAACTACACTACATACCACTCCACAATACAAAATACCAATCCACATAATTACACTCCATGACACTCAATCCCCCTCCACATAATTCCAATACACTCAATACCACATAATTACTAACCACATAATTCCACTGCACACCATGCCACATAATTCCACTCCACACCACACTACTCCACGCCACACAATTCCACAACTAACAATTCCAATCCAACCCACATAATTCCACTCCACTCCACATACATCCACTCCACTCCATAACACCTGGGTAAAAGACATTGCCATTTACAACGCCAATAGCTCTAACTCTCGCAAAAGCAAGACCTATTGGCTTTGCCAATTCTTGTTTACTTCTGCCCAGACCCGGACCACTTAAAGCCTTATCAGGACAGCAACTGGTATTCTGTATGTACCCAGGGAATGAGGAGGACAACTTTTGTTGATTCATAGCATCACTTCCGTGATGGTGGTTAGAAATACGTGGGAGATGTGAAGTGCTAGCCTCCTAAAGAAATTGTTTCATGAGCCAGTTACTCTATTGGCGAATGAACTCACAAACCACTAGTTATGGAGCGGCTAACATTTGTTAAACCTGTTCTGTTTTATATTACTAAATAAAAATCCAATTTGAAAACATCAACTGAAAATCTTATTCGTCTGCTGTTCTAAAATGAGCATTATAAATTTATATCTGGCTTTTGTCATAGCTTTATTGTAGCATGATGTTTTTATGGTGCTAATAATTCTCACAATGTTTATTTTGCAAGCTTTATTTTTTTGGTCAGGTGAAGGTGTGACTCATGATTGGCCGATGAACAAGCATACCGAGATTTAATCATCGCACTGCTGACGCTTATCATAAGTGATACTAGTTTCTCTTGGGTACCACAGCATCAGGCTTGACACGGTCATTTTGTGAGTGTTCTAAACAAAGGGGAGGAAACGCTCAACATTTATTATGCATGGTCTTCAGGAGGCCACGAAACAAAAAAGGCTTAGTAGGGAGAGCAGTAGAGACAGTGAAAAGGCACATGGCACTACACATGCACTAATACGTCGCCTGAAGTACAGTAATTGAATTGCTCTGCTACTGCTCTATAGAGATCCCTGCTTTAACGTCATTATAAGGCAGGGAATATTAGAAAGACTCATCTGACTCGGCCCTTTGGTCCACCACCCGGCTGAAGGATGAGAGACATAGTTCAATTCCTCTGAGGACTGCAGTAACCTTTGAGGTGTATCATTCAACAACAAATAGTGTGATTTGTGGCGCATGACAAATCTGCACTTGGAAGGTTCTAGCATGAAATAATGCTAGGTGTGAGCTAAGCCATCAGGTGCGGGTGAAGGGTGATTTAGTGAGAAGTGCCGTCAGAAAACGTGAGGAAGACTGTTACTAACTTAATCCATACCGTGTCTTCAAACAAGAAGATGACTGAGTCGAAAGGCCTAATACAGATATTAGTCATTGTTCACATGTGCCGTTTCTGCAGTGCGCTTAGCGTGCAATATCACGCTGTGCTTGAACATTTGCACAATAGATTGGCCGTGGAATTCTCTTTAAGTTGAATAGTACAGATTCCTTTATGCAGTTATTTGCTCACATTCAAACAATTGCATACCCTGGAAGCGGCGCTGCGAATGCATCATAAAACGTACACCAGAGCCAATAACCACAGAGAACATATCTTGTTACATCCTTGTGGTGGAAATATAGATCCAACTACATTTATCCGTTAAGTATTTTTTATAGTACTTGTTTTATGGAGTAGATAGTTTGAGAAAGGTGTTTTTCAATCAGAGAAATGTCTATTGAAAGTGGTGAAATAGTGACCTATGTTGTTTGGTTGACTGTAACAAAAATCCTGGGCCTATGTTTTATAACAGTCTTTTTTCAAATGAGATTATATGATTGAAATGCTAACTAAATCGATATTGATCCTCAAAATCATTTTAAAAAATCGTCTGTTGAAGTATTCACATTATTGAAAACTGGTTAGTTTCCGCTCTATTCTTGAATCATAAACCACGGATATCATTACACAGTTGTGAATTATTGTTGAGAGTGGTTTATGAAAAATAACTCCAGAAACTAGAATCCAGAGGCCTTCTCTGTGTGAGGTGTCATTACTCGCAGGCCATTTTGCCTCAAACTTTATCAGTGAAAACCAAGAACGCAAATAAACATTTTTGTTGTATTCTTCTGTATTTTTAAACAAGATTGCTCTAACTTTTTATGTTGTATATTCTACATTTTTCACAGGAGTAGTATCTTTTTTAGGGTTTTTTTACACAATGTTCTTGTAAATAATGTTCTTGAATTTGAAAGTGGCACGAAATTAAATTAACACATTATTTGTTTTGATAAATATTCGCAAAAAAATAATAATGAGCCTACCCAAAAGCCTGGCAACATTTTGGGGCATATTTACAACCCCCTATCGCTACCACAACGTCACTTTTCACGACGTTATGGTGGCGATAGGGGCTTCCCCTTATTTACATGGCAGTGTTAAGCCACTTAACGTGGCTTAACCCTGCCTTGTAAATAAGGCACCCTTTCACGCTATTCTTAGCATGAAAGGGGAGGGTAATGGGTGTTGCGGTGGGCGTTCCACCGCAACAACCATTGATTTTGATGCTGCCCCATATTTACAAGGGTGGCGTAAATATGGGGCAGCGCCAAAATTTAGACCAGGGAAAACCTGCTATTACCCTGGCGCAACAAGGAGAAATATTTAATTTCTCCTCGTTTTTGCTGTTTCCATGTGAGCTGTGTCCGTGGCGTTATGCTGCTTCCATGTGTGCTGCACAACGCAGCACACATGGAAACAGCAAAACGCCATGGATTGTTTATGTGCAGGAAGGTGTCCTTTCCTGCACTTAAACAATCATTAAAAGAAATTATGTTTTGCAACTTCTATGTGTGCTGCATTAAGCAGCACACATAGAAGTTACAAAACGCCATTTAGAGATTTTTTATGTGCAGGAAGGGACACCTTCCTGCACCCAGCTATAAATCTCCCTTCATCAATGCTGGATTTAAGGACAGGTCATAAAACAAACATGCTAGCAGCATGTTCTATCTTGATATAGGGTATTTAAGATGTAAAATATCATGAACTGTCCTTGCAGCCACTGGAACAATACACAGCTCAATGTGAATGGCCTGCATAGCAATAGATTACCTCACTCCAACTGCTCACTTTCAGCAGGGCCCTTCAAGCTTATGAAAACCGCCTATGGTCTAGCACACTGGTGAACCATTGTATATCAACAAGATCAATGTCTTATATTATCATGTGCTTCAGCATAAGTCATCTAAGGAGGGCTTTTATCGCTGACTTAATCACAAGACTAATTGAATTATAATATGGCTTCCAAGATCAATGAATGTCATATAGGAGGCACAATTAAGAATATTCCAACTCTGAGCCACCTCTAGATCATGTCTTGGCATTGCCAGAAATCACAATTTTAAATATATTTCTGTTTATTTAAAGAAGCTAAATACCACACTATCAACCCAAAGTTTTTAATGATCACTGTACTCTAATTGAAGTATTACTCAAAAGCCTTATTGTATATACTTATCCAATTTGGCTCAAGATAGCTCTCCTCCTGTTGAGGTATCCAGCATTAGTCTATTCTTTCCTGGGGAACATATGACTCATAATTAAGCTTTTAACAATAGCTTTTCAAGCTTTAAGGTTATCTAGCAGTTGCTTCATGGATTTGATATACAGTGATAGTATACATGTTGGAGAAGTTAAATATACAAAAATACATGCATTGTTGTGAATAATTGATTTTCTTTGGTTGTGTTTTCTTTCTTCTTGTATGTTGTTTTTGATTAGTTCTTCATTTGACCTTGAATTTTTCTTGGTTATTTATGCAATTGATTACTGACAGGATTTGTGTTGCATATGCTAACCACTACCCAGATCCTGAGGTTCACTGGGTTTCCCCATTAGAAAGTAATGGTCATTGTCACCACAGGCAGCATAATTGGAGGACAACAAATTCACTCTGCCAACCAGCCCCATTCAGCACTCATGTGTGAGGCAAAGACAGCAGCATGTTCCAGGGTGTGGGTGCAGTTGGCGCTGTGAGGCACATCACGCTGTAGAACCTGAAGCCAATGCATAGTTGTTTGGAGGCCTTGAGTCATCCATGAATCAAATCAGCATCTGCAACACAAGGAGATTAAACTTATGAACAAGAAGATGTAGAACATGTAGCAATGGATATAATTTGGATTTGATAACATTGGGACACAATTGGCAACCATGAACACCAATGTGGTCAGTCTAACCACCACAATACAGGAATTATTATTCCAGCACATGAGGGCTGACGGTGCCAATCAAAAGTGTAGAGATCATAGCGCTGTGGCTAGAATGGACATCTGAACCCATTCCATTGTTCGTTTGGCCAATGCCACTTCCACCCTATCAAGGAGAACAGTTACCCTGCAGGTCGAAATGGGACACTCTAGTGGTGGCATTGCCAGGGGCCTAGGGCAGATCATATCTGCAGTTGAACTTCTAAAAAATGCAATGATAGCAGGTGGTGTTGGAGATGCCCCTCAGGATAGCGAGGACATCTCAATTGTCAGCAATGTGTCTGCCAGTGATGCACATGTTCTGTGATGCAGCAGCAGCTGAACTCCTGCTGGAGAACAAGTAGAGGCAGGCCATGTTGGATGTAGACACAGAAAGCGGTGATAGACACATCATATTGTTATGTCATATTGGCATGGTTGTACTTATAATGTAACCAACATTTGTTTGCACTTTACTGACCACTTAGTTACATACAGTTTCCAAATTAAACAATGCATAAATTAACCTGACATTAGAGGTTTCTTAACTTTGTTGCGTTGACTCTGCTTCCATCATTTCACTGAGAGTGTTGTCACATAGAACTTACCTTGAGAAGTAATGTGTTGCAAAGTTCTCCCATCAGAGTCTCCCCTCCACTACTGTACTCTGGTCTCCAGGCTGCTGAAGAGGTGGTTCAGGATCCTCATCTTCTGAATCAGTGTCCTCCAAAGTGATGGGTAGACTTCACCTGGTTGCTATGTTGTGCAACTTGGTACAGATTGCTACAATTTTGCAGGCTGTCTCAGGAGCATACTGTTGTGCACCTCCACTCTTGTGAAGGCATAAAAATCTTGATTTAGCATGCCAAATGTATGTTCAATCATCGCTCTGGTGCATTGAGGAGCAATGTTTTAACGCCTTTCGTTTTGATTTGGTGGGGCTAGCTATGGGGTCAGTGTCCAAGGCCTTAATGCATACGCACTGTCACCTGGAACATAAAACATAAGTGTGAGCATCACAGAACCTGAGATTTGACACAATCATATGTGTTATGATGCGGCATAACATTACCTAATAAATAGGCATCCTCAAAATCCTCTCTTCCCAGGAGTTGGTGTATTCCACTGTGCCATGACACTTTTTTCTTTTTCCTAAACCCATGTTAGGGCCTCGTTTCTGGTTCAGATACGTCAATCATCACTTTCCACAAAGCCCTATTTATTCGTAAGTCGCTGGTAACAAAGTTGACAACAAGTGCACAAGCTATCCCATTGACCTTTTACCTGTGAAGGAAAAAGGTCACGTTAGTCAAATACATACAGTAAATACCTACATTTACTCCACCTGTCTTCATCCGCCTTCTCCTCTCCCCTGTCACCGACCTGTTCCTGGGCAAGGGACAAAAAAGGACAAAATAGGTTAGTGGCCCCTCTGGGGTCACCCCAGGAAAGGGCAGTGGGACCCCTTTGGGTCCTCAGCTGTCGTCGTCTTCTTCGTTGCCTGAGCCTTCCAGGGCCCCCCCATGTAAGGGTACAAGGGGACCCCTTTGGGTCCTCAGGTTTTGTCATTGCTGTCTTCATCTGATCTGTCCAGTGCTGCGTAGTTGCGCAGGAGGCTATGGATCATCTTACGGCACACCAGGGTTCTTCCCTACTACCAGGTGGTTTCTGGAAAACAGAAGAACATCTTTAAAACAGCACAGGAGCCTCCAGCAGTCCTGGAGGTCACTTAGTGCATGTGTCCCTGGGAACAAACCATACATCACAGAGTCCACGGTGATGCAGGACATAGGTATCCAGGCCCTAAGCTCCGTTCCTAGGGCCTTCAGCAGGTCCTGTGCATATGCGCACACCCAGAAGAGATGGTAGGTCATCTTGTCCACGGTGCACCCTCTCGGGCAGGACTTGTATCGGTTGAGTCATCTTGCATGCATGAAGGCTATCACTGGAAGTCCTCCTTGGATGGCCATCCAGGCAATGTCTTTGTGCTGGTTGGTCAGGCGCTTGGAGGCGACGTTCTCCCACACGTGGTCCATGTGCCATGACTAGGCCTGGGCGGTGAACTGCGCTCCGTTCGCGGAGTTTGCAGAGTTTTCTGCACTTCGCACTCTGCGGAGCTCGCGGAGTGCAGAAAACTCCGCTTCGCGATGTGCAGCAGAGTTCCCCGCTCGTTCGCGAGCCTGAGCTACACCTCAGGTAGAATTTCTACCCGAGCAGCAGGAATACCAGCAAAAACTGCAGTTCGCACTGCACTCCGCCACTCGCGGAACTTCGCAGAGTTTTTTTGTAACTTCGCGGAGGTCCGCGTAGCAAAACTCCACGAACTACGCCCAGGCCTAGCCATGACACTTGCCACTAGAGAACTGCACTGGAGCAAAAGTTCCAGCCTTGGGAGTGCTTTAAAAAAAAAAATCAAAATCCTGGAGGGTCATGGATTCCTTGACCATGAAAATGTAGGGTTAGTTACCAAAATTAAGGCCCGAGAAGCTGCTGCCCTTCTTCAACTCCCATTCACCTGTTAAGATATGTTGGTGGTGCCCCTACCTATCTTGGGGCCACCACAAAGCTAGAAACATATGCAGATAAGAAAGCCCCCAAGAGCATTATGGAGCACTCCATCCTGGAGCAATTAATATTTTAGTAGTGGCTCTCCCGCTGTGCCGGGGAGAGCTGAAAAGTTTAGTTTTTGCTTTTTTCTTCAATTTTGGTAGTGCCCGGCCTCACCTGGCACCCCACATTCCTCCATTCATTGGGGGGTGCAGGGAGTCTACCCTGTTGCCTCTGCTGGCACAGCATCCACCTTGCTGCCACGGGAACCAGCAGCTCTTCTGCTCTGCCCGCTCCATGCAGGCAGTGAGTTTGTTATGTGGTGGCTGCCCCGCTCCCCCCAGACACAGGCAAGGGGAGTGGGAGCGAGGCCACCACCAGTGAGGGTCCATAGATGGAATCCAAGGCCCCTTTTCCCTTTCCTGGGGGTGGTGCTCCCCCAATCTCCATCTATGTCAGCCCGAGGGAGATGGGGACCCCGGGGGGCATAAGCTGAAATGTGGAGGGGGCCTCACACAGTCCCCCTTCCACCATATAAGTTATTAATTCCCATGCCAACCCCCAGGCCCTGGCCCACCAATGGGGCAATTGAAAGGGGATGTGGTGCAGGCCCACGTACTTCGATCCTCACTGGGGGGGGGGTTAAAGGTCACATTCTTTAAAAGGCCATAACTCGAGTCCCGTTGTACTGATTTGGATGATCCTGGGCTCTTATTCCTGGTGGCGAGCTCCTGGCATCAGAAGTGGTGTAATCTGCAGGGAATTGGTTCCACAGGCTGCCTGCACCAACTTTCATCCTGGTCTTTGTCTCAGCGTAGAAGGTCAGATCTTTCCCCCTGACATTGGGGCCTCATTGGCCTTGAAGACATTCACTAGTGCTGGCGTTAACTGAAACAGAGTTCTTGGTCCTTTTTGGCATCAGGGGGGTTTCTCCTTCCAGTTGTCCATGGCTGTCACAATCCCAGGTTCCCATAGCGAAAAGCACAAATAGCACAAAAGCCAAAAAGCCCTTTCTCTTCCTTGTGCAAGATTTCTTATAGGGGTTGGAAGGTTCTAGAAGCTAGACATCCCTGCCCAATCCTAAGGAGTCACATCACCTCTCCACCCCTGTCCCAAAACTCCTGCACAGCATGCTGAGACAGTTCAAGATTGGCTCATCCAGGAGTCACTGGACACTTCAGCTCTTGGAGTCTCAGCTCTGCCCCTTGCTGAGATCACTGCCATGGCATTTTCCACTAAAATCTCAAATTGGAGCCTCCTCCTCTGTTGGCTCCAGTTGTTTGGGCTTCCACCTTTGTTTAGTGGGCCTGAGCTGTCCCCAGTCCTGGTACAGTAATTATTAACAGATGCAGATTTTCATCCCCACCTTTTCCTCCGCAGAAGCTAAAGGAAGCATTGTTAATTTCTCCTCCTATGGGAGTTGCCTTTGTTCCTTCTGAAGGGGAGAAATGTAATTAACATGATCAAGCAGGGTAACAAAAGGCCTGGGCTCTGATCCTGATGCGAGCCAGAGAATATGACAATTCTGGATGACCCATAAGATGTACAGATGTATGTTTGGGACTTGCGTAATCCATTTTGGTGCAAATGTTTCACCTCATTTTGCTATTTTGATGGCTTTGCAGGCCAAAGGGAAGTGAAACTGCACTCTGAGGCATATTTCCCCTATGTGTATAATAGTGTCTCTAAAGACAAAACAGTAACTCATACTGACTTTCGCTATGAGGGCCCACTAATATTATAAGCCTAGCCCAGGTCAATATCTAACTCTGCATTGTTCCTTCTGCACCAGGCTACCTGTGCGCAGTTACCGCGCGAGCCGGACTAAACCCCTATTTGAAACACCCACAAAGAACCTATAGCAGCAACTAGTTCAGATGTTCTCACATAGTTAACAAATCTGATCCTACAGATCTTACATTCTCTTGAGATGCACTCTTAATCTACGAACAATGTCAACTAGCTGACCCTGGATCTGTTATTTTTTAAGTCTACTGTTGTAGACCCATACCCATCCCTCACACTCTCAGGGGACTATTCACAAATTTAATTTACACCTGTGAGTAATTTAAATGTGTAATTCACTCCTACACCCTAGAGTAACTTTACTACTCAGGACTATTCACAAAATCTGAGTGTAACATTACTCAAAAATGTAGATGTACAAGTTTCCAACCCCTGACAAAGGGGTGAGGGGGGCAAACTTACAAGTGTACATCACTACCAAAAAAAAAAGACAGCAGTAAGTCTAGCTCTAGACATGGCCAACCACTGATACAGCAACAGCCTCCCATTGAAAATAATGGAGGCAGGGACTTAACTTCAAACCCCACAGCAAATAATCTAAAATTAAATTAAATTATTTAAAATAGTTAAAAATTACATAATTATAATGTAATGTTAAAAAATATAAAACAGTACAAATTTACTATGTATTATTTATTTACAAAATAATTTAATAACCTGTTTTGAGTTTAAAAACTATTGTAACAATATATTTCACTAAACATAAATAAATTACATGTAATTGATTGTATATATGACTTTTAATATTTTTAATGCATAATCTATATTATTTTGCTGTAGGCGGGAATTTATATTTATTTCAAAATGCCCAAAAAATCTATTTAAGTTAATTTAATATAGTTACATAATTAAATATTTAGTTCAAAATTCAGTTATTAATAGTGCTGTGGCATTTCTTCTTTAGATCTACATTTAAAATAAATATATAAAATTAATTTAAATGAATATTTATTATAAAATTGTTTTACAAACTTTTTCTAAGTTTCATACCTTTTTACATGTTCCCTATGCCTTACTATAGGGAGATCAGATCCCTGTCTTCAGAGATCTTTCCATGGTAAAGTATAGGGAACTTTTCCCTATACTCTGACTGCAGAGTCTCCCTCTGGTAAAGCTTAGTGAAAATTAAAAGGTATATGAAACTTGAAAAAAATGTGTTCAAAAATGTTTTTATTAAATTAAATTAAATTAAAATTATTTTTCTGAAGTTTAAATTACAAAAATAAATTTCTGCCAAGAGGCCTTCACAAAAAAAAACAGCAGATCATCGCACTACAATGATACACTATCTTTGATCTCTGGTGACCATTGGAAGCCCATATTATTAGCATCACCAGACCACAGCGACCAAGTGAGGTGGTTCAATGGCAAGTGCAAATTTTAGGTGGGAGAGGGACAATCCCTGCTGGGCTCCCCTTTCGATTGGGAAGGCATCTACTAACACCCCATTCACCCCGTACCCAGGCCTTAGAGTGACTGTGTAAGAGATGGATGCATTTTTGAAACTGTGGTTCAAATCCTATACATGATAGGATTGTTAACAAATATTTTAAACTTTTTCAAAATCAGTCAAATGATTTGATAAGGGATATGTTAGGCAACAGGCTAAAGTCAGGGCATTGTGAATGTGTCTAACATTGCAAAACCAAAGGGGATGATGGACGGAGTGTTGAACATTGCAAGCACTCACCCCCAGTCAACTGATCTGGGTTTAATCCATCAGCTCACTCCGCCACCCCAGTTCAGACATGGCCATATGCAAATCAGTCTGACCCTGTGCCTCATGGGAACAGTCCAGCCCGAACTGCCAAGCCATGTCTTCCCTGGACTGGAAACAAGCATCCTGGGACCGGTTTCTGGCTTACAGCCGTCATCAGCCAGGCTATCTTGAATCCAGTGGCAAAGTGAGCAAGGGACCCACATCTGGGCATACCCTGCCAACTTAGGGCGAACATAGCAAAACCAAAGGGGATGATGGACGGAGTGTTGAACATTGCAAGCACTCACCCCCAGTCAACTGATCTGGGTTTAATCCATCATCATTCTTTAGCTCACTCCGCCACCCCAGTTCAGACATGGCCATATGCAAATCAGTCTGACCCTGTGCCTCATGGGAACAGTCCAGCCCGAACTGCCAAGCCATGTCTTCCCTGGACCGGAAAAAGCATCCTGGGACCGGTTTCTGGCTTACAGCCATCATCAGCCAGGCTATCTTGAATCCAGTGGCAAAGTGAGCAAGGGACCCACGTCTGGGCATACCCTGCCAACTTAGGGCGAACATAGCAAAACCAAAGGGGATGATGGACGGAGTGTTGAACATTGCAAGCACTCACCCCCAGTCAACTTATCTGGGTTTAATCCATCATCATTCTTTAGCTCACTCCGCCACCCCAGTTCAGACATGGCCATATGCAAATCAGTCTGACCCTGTGCCTCATGGGAACAGTCCAGCCCGAACTGCCAAGCCATGTCTTCCCTGGACCGGAAACAAGCATCCTGGGACCGGTTTCTGGCTTACAGCCGTCATCAGCCAGGCTATCTTGAATCCAGTGGCAAAGTGAGCAAGGGACCCACGTCTGGGCATACCCTGCCAACTTAGGGCGAACATAGCAAAACCAAAGGGGATGATGGACGGAGTGTTGAACATTGCAAGCACTCACCCCCAGTCAACTGATCTGGGTTTAATCCATCATCATTCTTTAGCTCACTCCGCCACCCCAGTTCAGACATGGCCATGTCTAACATTGGTCATAGTTGATCTACTGGTTGTGAATACATTCTGGTATGCATGTATTAATGAATACATGAGACTGTTTAACCTGTTTAACAATGCCTTTCGAAATGTTTTGGTCTTAATATTAATGATGGAATGATGGAAAGATGAACATTGAGCCAGAGGCTCTTTCATTTTCAGGAGATCTGTAATCGCTACCTCTTGTAAATCTAGAGGGAGATAAACATCTCCCTCAGCAAGACAAAACATGTTGGACAGGTCTGGAGTTAACAGGGAAGAGAAACTATAGAAGAGCTTCATTCGGAACCCCTACAGCCCTGGGATTTTGCCTAAAGAAACTTAAGATATTGCCTTCCCAATCAATGAGTATTTGTGTACCTCAGTGTTATGAGAACAATTGTGTGGACAGAGAGATCCCAACAAAGGGTTTTTACCTCGTAGACTAAGTGGGGGTTTGCCAGGGGGATAAAAAAATCCATCCTTGAGAAGGAGCTAGGTAAGAAAAGAAAGCTTTGGTTTTGGTCTGTAAGCTCTTCATGCATCTGATGTCCTAAGGGACATTATGAAGTAGAACAGAGGAGTATGTCCCATTCAATTAGGTGGTTTCAGGGTGTGCCTGTCTAAGTCCTAACTCCATAACTCCATTAAATCCCCAATCGCAAGGAAGCATGGAGGAGCCTCCAATAGTACAGAACTCAAGGAGGAGAGGAACAATACTAAAACTGGAGGGGGCATAGGCATTTAGACATTTAAGGACATGGCCCTTTAATGAGCCAGAAATCATAAGCTACCTGATGTATACATCCTGCAAGACTTGTTGGACATGCAAGAGCGAGCTACTACTAAGGCAACTCCATGCGAGCCTTTGGCAATACCGGCATCTATAGAATTCATAAAGTCTAACTTATTCAGGTATACATACCCCAATACATGAGTCTCTTGTAACATGAGGATATCAGGGGTATGTTGTTTGACAGCCTTCAGCTCCACTCCTCTTGATCATTTAGTCACTTAACATTCCAAGAGACAACTAGTAAGAGGAAAAGCTCAGCAGCAGTTACCTATGTAGCATCTATAGTGAGGTGTGAAAGAAGTGGCCCATGGGGGCTAATATTGAGTCAGCTATCTCAGAACGTTAATGCATTTGATGTCAACATAGTCATAAATGTTACAACCATATTCAGAAATCTCCACTCTCAGCCATCTGTTGTTCCCTTTCAATAACGAGTAGGAACCCCTATGAAGAGAAGCAAAGAAGCTAAAACATTCTACACCTGTTTAAAATACCCCAAACTAACCATACAAACTGTGGAAAGAACAATGGAACTGTGGTAAAAGAACAATTAATAAATCAGGTAAAGATCAGAAGTGTACATCCAGCACCTTGATGCAGTAATATCAGAGCCTAGATGAGCCAGAGCCAGACCATTATGTAGATAGAGCATTAAAGGCCAAAGTGGAGTATCCAAATACGATTATGATTTATTCACCACAACTATCCATAGCCCAGAGCACCTACAGCCATTGTTAAGATGAAGAAAAGAAAACATCCAAGATCGAGCATGCGATAATCAGGTTCCTCCACATCTAACTAACAAATTACGATTGGGTGAACCCTGTCTTACAAGTGCATATGAGTCAGAATGATGAGCTTGGGTAGGGGAAACGAACAGTGTACAGCCTCACTACTCAGGATGTTCTGATCAGGCAGTCTGTCAAAAATGATGTTGTGAGAAAGTGGATTATTAGTTGGAGTGGATGGTAGTCCACTGTAAGTAATAATGTCACTATTCTTGATGGGTCCAGTAAAGTTTTCAGTAATTTAAATCTGAGCTCCACCCCTTGTAGCACAGTGCAGCTTAACATAAGAAAATGTTTACAGCTTTTAAAAATACCAAAACCATTAAAAAGCTGAAAACACAATTCAATAAAAGTACCAGTCCTATAAAAAAAAATACAGAATATTTAACGGATAAAATTGCACCAAAATGGCAAAAATCCAATGATGGAAACTGGAGATATGAACTTTTCAATTTTAAAATAAAAATAGTGCTAAAAGGCACAAAACCCTAACTGTGGGCCACTGGTCATGCTAGACTGGGACAAGGGTAAGGTTTAAGTCCGACCGCGTAGGTCAGATACACAGGTCGGATTTGTCCTGCTTAGAAATCTTTCAAGAAGGTAGAGTACTCAGTGGGGCAAGGCTCCAGGCTGGATCCAAAGAAGGGCTTGTCAACAACGGGTTGACAAATCACAAGGTCCTGGTGAAGCCATCAACGAAGGTGGGAAAAGCTCAGAGTAGGAAAAGATTGGTGTTTGCACCCAGGAAGCTGTCAATGTCAATTGGAAGCTGCACAGCATCTGGCCCAGTGAAGATTTATGCGTTTGGACTTGGACTCTTTTCTGAAAGTCAGCTTTCTTCAGTGGGGCAAGGATGCAAGCTGTAGCCAAAGAGGGTTCAACTTCATCAGATGCAGGTTGATATTGGGCCTGCTGCTATGGAGAAGAAGGTCGTAGGAGCTGTGGCAAAGTCAGGACAACTGGGGATGTACTCTTGGCAGATCAGCTTTCATGTTGTCCTGGTCCCTCAACAGTTCTCTAGGCAAAAAGTTGGCCAAAGGTTTCTAAGTCACAGATTTCTAGGTTTAGGCAGGAGGAGAACACCATCCAAGGGTTCCATGACTTCAAGAACATCACATGTGAGTTAGGACTCACTCCAACAGAAGCCACCAGCAGTGTCCATGGCATGTCCAGTTGAAACTGGTCAGCTGGGCTCTACATAACGTAGACTTCTTTGTGTCTCTTAACAAGGAGTTAGCTGACTTACCCTTGGAATCTATTTCTTAGTCTTGGATACAAGTGGGAGTAGGTTCAGCCCTTAGGGTTCTCCTCACAGGGCTCAACAGCAGATGCAGTCATTCTTCTGTCTTCCACATGTCCAGTGGTATCCTGAAGAGTGTGCCCAGGGGTGCCACATTTATGCCTGGCACTAGTTTGGGGGTAGGGGTGACTCCTGGCCCCTGACTAACCAATAGGAGAAAGGTTCCCAGGGGTAACCTTACCCACTTTGCAGCAGTTCCTGTGTGCCCTACTGCAAACAATACCAGAGTGACATTCTCTGCCTAAAATCGAGATGGCAGAACTTGTCTTCCCTTGTGCAGAGCTCCTGTGCCCACCCAAGAGGGATGGCCAGGGTAATGAGCAACTCTGTGGTCACTCATTACCGGTTGTGGTGGCAGCTTCTCTCTCACTGGGATTGGTGCCTGGCTCTCTAGAAGAATAAAATATAGGGCAGGCGTAGGTGTTAGCTACATCTGCCTGTGACATGGAAGGCATCTTTGAAGATAATTAAGTTCCTGGGCACTGCCCGGATGGCCATTCTGTCAGAGGAACAGAACGCCTTCCCACGCCCAACACCCAAGGCCTTTCTTCAGCTCTGTGATCAAGTTCACATCCAATTAAGGATTTATTCACCTTCTGGATAACAGTTGGAAGCTCATGTATATGGGCTTCTAGAGGCTTTAGGCAGGCAAAAGGTGTCTGTTTAAAGTACTTTTAGTTTGGAAAATATTTAGTCAAATTCTACTTTTCCAATCAAATGGATTTGTAATAAATATTTTAAAACGTCCAATAATTAACTTTTTAAGTGGTTCATTGGCAAAGATAACATAATTAAATTTTAATATTAACTCCCAATGCAGTGAAAGTAGATTTTGTGGCGTTGTCACTGTAAGGACGTTTAAAATACCATGCACCCTGCCTTGTTGGGCTTTAAGGCATAATTTCAGGTGACTTATTAATATTCAAAAGGAAGGTTTAGGCCTGTCAAAAGTGATTATTTTTTACAAGTTGAATATGCAGTTTTAACACTGCACAGACAGGCTACAAAAGTAGGCCTGCAGTCATGTTGTTCACTGTCACTTTAGTGGTGGCACAATGTATATTGCAGTCCACTAGAAACATAGCTTAAAGGCCCTGGGTACACTTTGTACCATATGCTAGGGACTTATAGGTGTGTTATATACACAAATTAGGAGTATTCCAATTTGACATATCTTTAGGAGTTAGAACACATATGCTGGGAACTGGACAGCAGTGTCCCATTGCACAGACTCTAAATTCCAGCAATAATATTCGGGAAAAAAAATGGTGGTGACCATGGAAAAAGGAGCATTTTGAATAGATATAAAAACTAGAGGCTCCTTGGACCAGAGCATTGATAATTGTCTCTTTTGTTCTTTTATTCACTGTGTGCTGGATTTCCAGCCAGATAATAAATTACATATGGCTAAAATTGGAGCTGCTCTTGACCCCATTCAGAAATATATTTTCAAAATATCCAGTGTATCATAAATAAAAATGGATCTAGGCTAGAATGAGACATTGAGTTTAGCAGGGTACAATAACATGCATTTAGTATGCATTGTTTAAAGTATTTTCTTGACCTCATCTAAGAATATTCACTTCCCTGATACTAGTGGCAAATAATCTGGAAAGGTAATCAGGTGGTTGGATTCAAAAGGTTTCTGGAAGAGTTCTTGCCACATTAGAGATTGGATGCCTGTCTTTTGTACTTAAAGAGCTTCATAATCCTCAGTCTTAGTGGAGTGCACAGTGGATGATTATGGATGAGATTTGATTTCTAAGGTTTGATTACAAAGCAGGGTGAAATGTTAGGCAAGGTTATGTGTATTTGTAAAGTGCACGGAGGGTATCCTGGCGCTAAGCAGCTCTGTGTGCCTAGCCCTGCCAGTGGTAGGTTGGTTAACTGAAAAGCCAGGTCTTCAGCTTCTTGAAGAATTCAAAAAGAGAGGAGGAGCCTCTGATGTGTAATGGGAGATTATTCCATGTTTTAGGAGTGATGTAAGAGAACGCCAGCTCTCCTGATCTGACTCTGTGTTTGTGTGGGATGTGTGCGAGTAGGAGTCCTATGGAGTGGAGGTGTCTGGGTGGTTAAAGGAAGGAGATACAACTTTTCCGGTAGGTGGGGCATGAGTTGAATGTGTGTGTGAGGAATTTGAATGGAGCGCATTTGTATTTCATGAACCAGTGTAGTTCTCTGAGGTGTGGTGTGATGTGAGTTCTGTGTGGGATATTGAGGAGGAGTCTGGCTGCTGAGTTCTGGATTGTTTGTAGTCTTCTAGTGAGTTTCTTGGTGATACCAGTGCAAAGGGTGTTCCCATACTCCAATCTACTGGTGACTAAGGTGTGAGTGACAGTTTTTCTAGTGTTGCTTGGGAGCCATTTGAAGATCTTCCTCAGCATCTTCAGGGTGAGGAAGCAGGATGTAGTGACAGCGATGACTTGCGCAGTTGTGTCCAGCTTGCTATTTATGATTATTCTGAGGTTCCTGCCATGGGTTCTTGATGTGGGTGTGGGTCCCAGTTTGGCCGGCCACCAGATTGAGTCCCCTCGTGAGGTGTTCTTGCCAATCAGTACCTCTGTCTTGTCAGTGTTGAGCTTGAGACAGTTGGCTTTCATCCAGTTAGTGACTTTCAACATGCAGGCAGTGAACTTGTTTCTTGTGTTGGGGGTCTTGTCCAAGAGGGAGAGTATGAGGTGCATGTTGTCTGTGTGGGATATGATGTTGATGTCTGTGTAGGATATGATGTTGATGTTGTGTGCATGGATGACGTTGGCCTGAGGGATCCTGTATGCATTGCATTGAATCAGCAGGGATAAAGCTTCTATGCTTGAGTTCAATGAACCTTTCAGGATTGCTATTTTCCACCACAACCAGAAAGCCAATAAAAAGAGATTGTTGCTTCTTGTGCAGCCTTCTGCATCTTGCACGTGGTCTTCAAGGACTTTGGAAGGGGTCGCTAGGTGTCTTCTTGCTCTGAAGTGTTTTTATCAACCCTGATCACCTTATCTCCCACACTTCTGAGATTTTCTCCAGAATTTTGTACTGCATGGAGGATCTTGGTAGTTGAAGAGGAATACTATTCTATTGAGAATATTTTGTTTGGGTCTCTGGGAGCTGCAAAGGTTCCTTTACCTGTCATTTTGTCATTTTTATATTGGAGAATCTGTCTAGTTTTTCCTCATTGGGTATGTGAGTGGAGCTATCTTTGATCATTTTCTGGCAAGGTGTTGCTATTCAGCCGCTGCTCTAGTCTCAACTTAGGGGGTTTGTGTTCCTCCTTTTGGCCCCATGGGGTTATTATTAGGCCATGGCTGTTATTAGAAAGTTAGTTACCACCAACAGGGGCAGCCCTATTACCTGAACCATATGGATCTAAAGTTTATATCACACTCAAGTAATGAGCAGGTCGACTTCTTAGATCTGACCATTATTCGTTTTGAGGGTAAATTAGCCACTAAACTTTTCACTAAACCTACAGCTCGAAACACCCTGTTACAGTACACCAGTCACCATCCTAAAGGCCTGAAATATGGCCTGCCTTTTGGTCAATTTCTACGTATACACAGAAATTGTAAATTCCGTGCTGATTATTTTCGGGAGGCAGATATTCTTGCAAACAAACTTGAACAACGTGGTGACCCCAAAAGGTTAATTAAAAGATCTCTCAAGAGGGCCTGGTACAATCACCATGAGTTCCTAAAAGAATTGAAAGGATTCCTTGTGTTACAACATTCAGCACACGAAATAATAGACTTACGTAAATCATCAAAAAACATTGGCCCCTGATTCGATCCGCAGGTATTACCAATTAACTACCTTTGTTTTCTTTTAAGAGAGGTCGGAATTTTGGTGACCATTTGGTTCGTGCCTCTTTACCCATACCTGATTCTCCTGACCTTACCACAATGTGGGGCCTTAATAAAATCGTGGGCCATTACCGCTGTAGCAATTGTCTAATTTGTGACTCTACCTATAATACGAAGCTGTTCATTCATGATGACATAGCGCACAACCTCCGTGATCATACAAATTGTAATTCACAAAATGTAGTTTACGCTATACGGTGTTCCTGTAAATTCATCTATGTGAGGCAAACTACTCAAAAAATCAAGGTTCGACTCTCCCAAAATAAAAGTTGCATTAAATGTAAGAATGAACATGCTCCATTGGTGTTCCATTTCATTGAATTTAATCATTCCCCAGCTGAAATACGCTGGCAGGTCATTGAACTTATACAGAAACCACCACGTGATGGTAATATTCAAAACACACTGAATAAGACTGAATGTCGATGGATTCAGAGATGTGTCAGCATCAACAAGGGACTGAATACCCTTGAAGAATGCAACTCTGTAATATCCGGTTGATTCTTTGATTCTTTCACTTCTTATTTTTTTTTCAAAAACAATATTGCTATTATATTCTTTTGCGACTGTTTCATCTGATACAATATGTCACTTTGATGACTCAATTGTATTTTGGTTCAACATTGATGATGTAATTATGAATTTACATTTTTACGTCTTTTGATTTTCACTGTATTTTATTTGGAACTAAGCACAAGATATGGCTTTGATTATGGTCTCCTGTATTTGTCTTCAGGGGACATTCTATGTAGCATCTACAAAATGTGTACAAATTCTGTGAATAATTTATATGTTTGTTCTTCTGTGCAAATAATTTGCATATGTCTGCTCTTCTGCATATTATTTGATCCCTTTTTTCCTTCAATTGGTTCTTTTGTATTGGTTATTAATTTTGCTGCATATATATTTTCATTTCTTTTGAGGACAACAGTCTCATTTTCTACTGAAGTTTGTTACAAACAATATCATCGTAATGTTTTTTTGCAATTGAATATATGTATTTGCAATTGTCCTTGTAAATGTTGTTATGAGGTTGAGTATGGTATAATATTCCTGCTTGTTTGAGTACTCCAGTATCCCTTTAATATGCAGCAGAATGTTTACAGAATTTTTTACTGAGCTTTGTCATTGAATACATGCCAATACTTGTGTTTCTGATATTATATGCAAAATTATACCTTGTTAATTGTAGCCTGTCTGATGAGGTCCTGCATAGCACAATATTCAAATTTCTTTTTATTATTTTTGCATTTCGATTTTTTGGGAATTTTTATTTTCTTTCTGTGCACAATTGATTCTGCATCTGGTAGTGTTTTCCCTTTCTCAACTGAACCAATAGTTTTTCTTCAGTTTCCATTGATGTGAGTAGCGTCTAAACACACGCTGCTCACCAGATCTCTGTCATCAGATTTTGGATAGACGTGATGGTTTCAGTTTATTTTTTTGCGGGATTTCAATTGTGGGAACTTTGCCTGCATATACAGTTGCCAGCCATTTCTATATTACTTTTGAGGTGCTGTTGCAGTCTGCATGGCACAAGATGTGAATAGCGCTTCATTGTACGCTACTCACAGCATTGATTGGCTTGACCTACAGTCTCTTTTTTGGTTCTCTCATTGCGTGATCAGCGTTTAAATACAAGCTGCATTTAACACGCCGTTTAAATCCGCCTTTAATCTGAGACGCTGTCACGGTCGGCATGGCGCTCGGAATGATGACTGACTCGTAGTCCCAAGCAGGTAGGGTCGATTCTTTCTTGCTTCTACCCCATTATTGTTTGAGGCTCTAGAATTATATTACTTTATCAGTGTCCGTGTGACTCATGTTCTTATATATATTTTTTTCTTGGTTTCAGTCACGGTTTTCTTCTCGAGTGACTGTTCATGTACTAATTGGCCCTTATGAGAGTGATTGGATTCCTCTCTAACATCTATTTTGAGTGTATATTGATGTACATTGTTTGTGAGTATATACCCTATTATATTTGATATATATATATTCTTTTGTCTTAATTGATTGGGCGTCTTATTGACCTCCTTTGTGTATCTTTTGTAGTCACTTGCATTGACTGCTTGTGTGTGGACTATATGCCACTGGAGTTTATTACAATTTTTACCTTGGACTCCTCATGACAAAGAGAATGAACAAGTAGGTCGTTCTTTGATTTTTTGGGACACACGGCCCCCCTTTTCTGTCACGGTTGCTTTTTACACTCACTGTGTTCTTTCTTAAATACTTTGGTAGTCTTTTTCTTGGACCTGTAATTTCTCATGGGATCTTGGCTTGGTTTACTAGGCTCTTGATCCAGTTTATGATTAGTTTTGACACTCTTTCCGGCATTTTTGCACTTTATTATTATTATTAGTATTATTTCTGCTTTTATTTTTGTCTCGGTGGTCTATCACTTAGATTTTCATGCACTGGTGTTTTTGACTTTTTAGACCTTTTTGATCTCCCCCCCCTTTTTTTTATCTTTGCAATTTATGACCCCTGGACATCTCTTGTGATACCTCCCTTTGTGTACATATTTTTGAGATTTCTTTATTGGACTCTCTACCATTGAATATTGTTTGTCCTGATGATGACCACTCAAGTTTAGTGTGGTCTAAACACCGTTGACGCTTTCATATTGCCTTGATTGAAGAGGACGCAATCTCTGCTATTCTTGTTTTCTGTTTCGTCTGAGCAGTTTATGTGTAACAATCTTTTCCTCAGCCACTGTTTATGTTTACACTGTTTATGGTCTTTATGGTTTGTTGTGTAACCAAGAGAGTGCCATCGTCTTCTGATTTTATATTATTGTCCTATTAAATTTTGTATATTTTTTAATTTGTGTAGGGGTATCACTTATCAATATTTTTATGTCATATATTTTTGTTCAGTTTTATGTGATATATATTCTATATTATTCTAGTTTATGTTGTATGTAAGATACTACTTGAACCCTTGTTAGGATTCCAGTCTGTTATTAGAAAGTACGTGCTTCTGGCTCATTGACCCACTAAATGACACAGCAAATGCCTGGACTGCACTTGTGCTGCAGTTTGTGGCTTCTCAGTATGTTGACCCCTTTCCCTGGATCTGCTGATTTTCCTGGGAACCTCTGACAATGTAAAGGAGTGAGGGTCCTCTCTTAGTCATCCCCTGCATATAGGGTCGTCTTCACATAGGTCAGGTAGCAGATTTCAAGACAGTACTTATCTCTCAGTCACAGGAGGTGGCCCATATCACATTGCCTTTGTGTGCAGCACACATGTTTTTTCTGATATGGAGGAGAGAGTTAGAGCTGCACATATTTCTGTGATCCAGAGTCCGTGTCTCTGGGGACAATCCCACCCACTGATCGAGCTGTTCTATCTCAATGTAAGCCTCAAGATATTTTCTACTAGGTCCTTGAACATTAAGCTCCTGACTCACATCAGCAAGCAATCAGCTGTTTCTAATATCTCGAGGGGCAGAGCACAAACAGGAAGGCAGCCCCCTCTCCTGCCACCAACTCAAGTCTTGCCCCTGGATCCCACTTAAACTGGTCCACTGTCAGGACCCTAGCCAGGCCCACCACCAGGATATATCTCCAGAGAAGGAGTTCTGCTCCTCCCTTGCTGCAGGTGTGTCCTCCACTCATGGCCTTCAGTCTCAATCCAAACAACTGAAGTCCTGCGTCAGGCCGCACTACAAGCATAGGGGATGCGGACTGCCTCTCCGGCAGGTTCTACATAGTCACCACCGCGGATCGTAGCCACCAGGTCTGGGCCACTGCCCACCCATGATGCAACAAGGGCCCACATCAAGGGAACTGCTAACCTCCCTTCATCTGGCTTCTGGCCCTACGTCCGGCCTGAGATGAATCATCAGTCCCTAGCACCCCTGCTCTGAGCCACTCAAATGGTGCTAAATGGGGGTCACTTGGTCCATCAAAGGTACCGAATCACCGTTGGGATAAATAACTAATCTTATGTATCTAATAATACAAAGTATGACTTTTAACAGCTTTCTTAGGAGTCATCCGTTCCTGTTAATCTCGGGTCATTAAACTTTAAATTACATTTATTAAAAAAAAAAGAATGTATGGCAGTGGTCTGTTGCCTCTTTGGGGTCTGGTACTACCTGTATTGTTGAAGTCACCTTGGAGGTTGATTTAATGTCTGACTTCTCAGGGTTTAATAATGCATCATCTAACTCTAGTTTCTTGGGTACCAGCTCCAGGTCTCAACCACTGGGCAAATGCCACAAGGATAGTGATCTTTCCATGCCAAACACGTGAAGCCGTCACAACTCTACCCTACTATCTCAGAACTATGGCAACTTCTGCCATGGCAACAGGTATATCATAAGAAGGGATGGTATTACTGTTCACCACCATTAGCAGCAGTCTGCTCCTATCTTCCAAACCTGCACACTTATCCAGTTGCTAGAAATCACAAAGAGTACAAAAGTGGAAGAAACCACCCCACAAACAGATCTTCACACAAAGAAAAGTGCTAGTACAGGAAGATGCAGTAAATAACTTCAACTATTCTTATCTCCACAGAACTTGTGGTCATTGCCTCCTGCACAAAATATTTAATTCACACTCCCTGAAAATGTACAGGTTTCATGTAAATATTGCAATTTGATGCATTATATTTCACTGTACACTCACTTTCTACTGTTTTTGCTACTATCCGCAAGTAAGGGGTGGCCCGCCTCCCCACCGGGTTGGCAGTGGTCATTACTTCCAGCCACTATATTTAAAGATTCTCAGACCTGTCTGTGTGGATCTCAGTGCCTACAGGGCATACAATGATGAGGCGGATGCACAGCAGGCACTTTTTAATGCTGTTCGAGCTCCATTTTTTTTTGGCCTTGTTCAGTAGTTATTTATTTCTCAAATGAACTCCCAAATTAGACCCTCACTTACAGGGAGTTCTCTGCCGTGCATTGTGTCCTTATTTTTTTTTTTTTTCACCATGAACCCAAGCAATTACTGTGCATAAATAATTATAATGTAATATAATATATAATATAATTTATATAATATATAATATATAAAATAATATATAATATAATGTAATATTATATAAGTAATGACAATTACTGTACAGAAATAGGGCGGGGCTACCGATACTGTCGACAGGCAGTCCTGTGACTGACGAGCTGCTATGTCAAGGTTTTCCGACAATGGAGTCAGCTGCGACACTGCTGTCAGAAACACAGAAGTTCCCCAGCTCTAAATGGGTGGGCTCAAGGGCCTTGACAAATTATGACAGACCTCCAACACTCTCAAATTCTACATCACCCCCTAGGACCCTAATTATAGTTTGATGAACAGTATGAACAGCATTTCTGCTTGAGATAACTATCAAATGCAAATATAAATATGTTTTGTAAATGTACACATTCTGAGAGAGCCATTGGACATGAGTCTCTTCCTGCTTTAATTCTATTTTAACTAGTCTAATCAGGATGCTGATACTCATTACAAAAAATGCCTACAAACACATCAAAATTGCACACAGAAAGCAAGATTGAGTTGTATTTCTCATTAAAAAGTATTGTTTTATTGTGTCCCACACATGGCCCGGATAGTAGTTTGCATGATTTCATTGTTAGAGCTCATTGTATTCCATTACGTTTCAAAGATCACCTCAGATTTTGCAAACCTGCATGCATTTATTTAAAGTCATTTTGTGTCACTTGCAAGGTTTATGTTTGTATTTGGGTACTGTATTGTGGTATTTCGAACTGGAGCTCATTACCTTGTTTAATTAAAATGATTTTAACAGCAATGCGAAAAAACAACCACTCAGATTCAGTTCTGAAGTTGGCCTGTTTATCCATAAAGCTGTAGGGTCCAGTTCACCATGATAAATCTAAAGTTGGAAGTTTCCACAAACTTGGATTTATACCTCCATGAATTTGAGCCTAAATGCAATTCACTCCGGACAGAAATGTACGCATAGCAGTAAGACTATATACCCCAACACCCTTAAATGACATGATTTGGGTACAAAGAGCTCAAAATACAACCATAAAGTTATTACTAGCAAGTTTCAGTGGGTATTTGAGGTATAAATCACCAAATGTAGTTCTGAATAGTTCACTGGAGCCACTCCCAATTAGATAACCAAACCTGGACTGGAAAACAACTGAAATCATCATACGCAACAGACTGTGCGATTATAAAAGGGAATCACTGGCTCATACATTACTCTGTTGCCCGGCCCTTCATCACATCCGCCGCACTCTATTGAGGCCAATCTTTTTACACCAGGGCACTCGCTGGACCAAAGAGTCTCTACACCTCTAATATACCCTGGAAACGGTGGCAGACATGGCCAAGTTTGGGAAATGTACACATCAGGCTTGCTCACTGCTAAAGGATAAGTTGCCGGAAAAAAAGACCTACTACCGGCCACTGTCCAGCCCCTCAATAAAGAGCAGCCAATCATTCAACAAATTTAGCGTTAACCCACAATATCGGCTACTCTGGTCTCTATGAGCAGGGGATACAAACCGAACTCATTTGCCAATCTGCATCTGGAAACATTTATGTTCTGAACCATCTAGTTTCTCGAATGGAACAAATTTATTGCCTCCTATTGCTCTTATGTATCAATTGATTTTAATATTTGCCTGTACTTTATTATATGTTTCTATCTTGAATTGCACACATTTGTAAGGATTTTAAGCAATGCTTGACCTTTATTACATGTTTTTATCTTGAATTGTACAACCTTGTAATGATTTTAAGTAATCTTACTATAAATTATTCATTCACATTCACATACTTCCAAATAGCGTTAGCAGAGATATCCAGTGATGCGATAGTGAACTACAAATTAAAATGAATAGAGGAACATGCATCACCTGAGGAAAATAATACGCACCTTACAAATATTACTAATAGGAGCACATAAATAGAGCCCACACCCTAGACTCTGCCCTCTTTCCCCTGTGCTTTCCCATGAATGGCAGACAACAGCTACTGTAGTGTTGTGTCATGTGGTCAGTGGCGTAACGAAAGTTTAAGGGGCCCCCCTGCAATGTACAAGGAGGGCCCCCCATTCCGGATTTAATCTGGAGCGCTCAGACCTGAGTACTGTGCTGAGGGGGCCCCCTGCAGCTCGGGGCCCCCGCACAGCGGGGGATGCGGGGACCTGTGTTATGCCCCTGCATGTGCTATTGTACTTGTAAGAGTTTAGGACATATAGGACCAGATGTATGGAAGAATTTTGCATTTCTTAATGGACAAAATTGCAATTTCAGTCTGTTAAGAAATGCTAAATTGCCTTTCCAAATGTACAAAGGCAGATATGGAATCACAAAATGTGATTTCTACCCAGTAGAGATCGCATTTTGCAAGTCCATAAATAGGAAATCGCAAATAGGGATTTCCTATTTTCGATTTCCTAAGCATATGTACAAAGCATTTACTAAATATAAAATGGACAATTAGGAAATGCTATTACCATCAACTCCAAGTCGATGGTAACCATGTGCCATTTAAAAAAAATCACCCCAT
Source organism: Calotriton arnoldi (assembly GCA_963921515.1). NCBI lineage: Eukaryota > Metazoa > Chordata > Amphibia > Caudata > Salamandridae > Calotriton > Calotriton arnoldi. The sequence goes on from CAWUFW010014800.1 coordinate 51,648, forward strand.
AATGCTTTTTTCAAAGTGCCATACAGCGCACATATGCCCCTAGGGCATTTGTGTGCTTTACATGTGCACCACTTTTCTGGGGGGTTCATCAAGGGGGCCTTAGGCCCATAGGCACCCTTGGTTTTGCATTTTCAGATCCCGGCACTCCTGTTTGTGGATGATACCTTGTTGATCTCTAAGTTTCCCATGGGCATAAAAAACCTGCTTGATCTCTTTGGTGTGTTCTGCAAGCAGAGAGTGCTGGAGATCAATATTAGTAAAACCAAGTAAATGATTTTTAATCCTTGCCCCACCACTAGGTCACACTCAATTTACAACAGTGTCCCCCAGGAGAGAGTTTGCACTTTTGAATACTTGGGCTTTACTCTCAATGACTTGTTTGGTCGGTCTTCTCAGATTCAGAAGAGTAAACTTAGATTGGAGCATTATTCGGGCGGCATTTTGAGGGCTGTCTAGTGCTCTAGCTTTCGTCCTGTTACTCCTGCTCTACAGAACTATAACTTGCAGGCTTTAGGAGGGTGGCTATATGGTGGTGAACTCCGGGGACATGAGAATGCAAATTACTTGATAATGGTGGAGAACTGGTTTTTACGTGCCCTCACTAATCTGCCAGCAAATATCCCCCTTGCACCTTCGCGGTTAGATCTGGGTATTAGATCTCTTGTACATAGGGTCAGACTAGGACCGCTGATGTACTGGAGCAGGATTTGGCCCACCGCTGAATTGGCACATTTTAGGCTGAGTCTTGAAGACATTTTAAAAAATGCTGTGGGCGAGGCAAGATTGCTTGGTTAGAATATATCAAACGCAGCCTAGCTTAGATCGGTTGTGAGCCCCTTCGGGTACCTCCTGAAACTGTTGGTAGGATGACAAAGTCCATGTTAAAAGCAATCTGTTGGAGACATATAGATGAAGGGTTTCACAGGCTAGGGAATGTGGGTCCCCTTACTGCAGCATTCTTGGAATTCAAAGATTCCCATTTTTTGGAAGAGCATATGGATGACATTGAGCCTCTGGCTGCTAGAACATTGTACATTAAATTCCGGTTTGGGACCCTGCCTCTTCGCCCTTTTACAGTGAGATGGCAGTGCTCTCTTATTGAGCAGGAGATGAGTTGTCCCTTTTGTGTTGGCACCAAGAAAACTATAGAGCATGTTTTTTTTTTTTTGCCCCCAGTACTATTTTTATAGGAGTGCCTGGATTGTTCCACTTTGTCATATTCTGGGGGTCATGGACCACAATTCTGCCTTAAGAATTTTAAGATCAAAACAGCTCGCCCAATAGTATTTGCAGACTCCCGGTTTCTCTTACATATGTGGAGGTGCAGACTGAAGTGGGCAACCGTTCCCTCTATAGACCAGGCTGTGTGATTTGTTTTTACATCTGCCATTGCTGCTAATGTAATATTATTACGTCTTCTCAATGGTATTGTTTGATTTTAGTCTATTGATATTTAAAAAAAATATTTATTGTCCTAGTATGAATGATAGTTGCTTGTTTGTAGATTTATCTTTTTATTATTGGAATGTTTTAAGTGTACTTTACAATATGTACTTTTATGGCTATCAGCCGAAATAAAGTTAAATAATGCATTTCCAAATTTAGAAATGCAAAACCATTTGTACCTATGGTCCTTTAGGCCCATAGGACCAAATGACTTAGCATTTCCTAAATAGTGATTTCCTAATAGCGATTGCTACCCTACTCTGTAGGAATCGTTCTTAGGAAATTGCTATTTTTGTACATTCACTTTTGCATTTCCTAAACAGCAATTTCTTAGGATTCGCTAATTAGGAAATTCAAAAACGGAATTTCGTACATCTGGCCGACAGTGTGTCATGATGTGACTTTGAGTGTATGTAAAGTACTGCTGAATGTAAGTTTTTTTTCTAAATCCCTTAACAATTTACCTATTTGCACTTTTCTATGCATGTGCATCTATTATGTGTCCCTTTTTATAATATGATTATCGTAGGTGTGAGTCACAGTTTTTCTTGCGTTCTTGTTACGAACAGCTCCACCTGTCTGCCACAGACTGTACTGTACACAGATCCAGCATTTGCTCATGATTAAATGGCTTTCTTGGCTTTCTCAGTTCCCTGCTTTTTATTGGCAGGTTTCTTCCCTATTGTGTGTTTGTCCTTCCCCTGGATCATAGCTTGTTTAACCCTGTGTTTTTTATTTGTTTGGTTGAATCCTTCCACTGCTGAGATCCCAAAACTATGGGCCATATTATCAAGAACGGGCGATAACATTATCGCCGCTTTAGCGGCAGGAAACTGCCGCTAAAGCGGCGATAAGGGGCTTGATAATATGCCCTAAAGAATTCCAATAGAAGCCCAGGTTCTGGTGTGAAGGACATCAAACCCGGGCTTCTATTGGAATTCTATTGGGCATATTATGAAGCCCCTTATTGCCGCTTTAGCTGCAGTTTCCTGCCGCTAAAGCGGCGATAATGTTATCGCCCGTTCTTGATAATATGGCCCTTTGTATTTTTGTTTTTGTCTTCATTATTTGTTTCACACTCTTCAAAGAGCACTCACACTCTGGATGTTGTCTTTATTCTGTGTGTTCCTCTTGATGCTCCTCCATGAGGGCACAGGCACCAAATGGCCTCATTGGTGATGAAGCTTTGGATGTTTTCTCACTATATCCTATGACACCATTGTCCATGGTGGTAACTGCTAATAGATTTGCCAATACTGGAGGCTTTTAAACTCTGCCAGCTTTGGCAAAAGCAATAGCAGTGACTGGCCATGTTAAAAGTAAAATGTATTTCAAGTATGACGCAATGTGTGTTGTGTCCTGGTGGCAATGCATGCAATGATGCAACACACGTTGCTTCATGTAACGTGGCATCCATCATGAAAGAATAGAAAGCAATGTTTTCATTATTTTCTATACTTTTAACATATCCTATTGCCCATTGGCTAAGGCAATCTTGTTGATTGCTCCACATTAGTGAGACTGATTGCCTTTGCCAATGCTTGTTTTTAAATTAATGTTATTTTTATTAATGTATTTTTTATTTTTCTAATATGTGTACCATGTGATATATATGATTGTCTGCAATGTCTAAAGTTATATGAACTTTTTTACATTCTTTTTATTTAATTTTGTTATATTTTTGCAACATGGATGTATGTGATATCTATTATTGTATGACCACTTTTTATTTATTTATTATTTTTTTTGTGGTTGGGCTCTGTGCTGGTAGTGCCAATCTCTGCCAGCACTGATTTCTAGGTAATTGCCTTGCAGTACCTGTGAGTGGCATGTGAACTGTGTGACTCTGTGTCTTGGCTGGAAAAGATTTGAGCCTGTACAACTATAGAAGATGTGAGTGTAACTTTGGTGAATTTTAAGGGATTTACACTTTTTGGAGGTGCGCTTTTATATTTGCACATCCCTCTTTGTGCCCCTCCTCAATCTTCTAACATCAGAAGTTTCAGCCCCTTCCCCATGCTGAGACTTTTTATGTTTGGGAGTCTAGGAACATGAGCCTTATACCCTCTTTTTCCATGAAAGGTGTCCAGGTCAAATGTGTATCCTTCTTTTGCATCTGTTGGGATTCTAAAAGTAACCTGAGTTTGAGGATTCCCCATGAAAGAATCATGATTTTTACACTTTTCTAAGAAGTAGCCAATTTTTATGTGTTGCCTACACTGCACTTGCTCCATGCTTGTGAAATCTCTTGTAACGAAAAAAAAAAATCTTAAAAGGGGCTTGGAGCACACCCATTACTTACCTTTACTTACTATTGGTTGGCTTCCACGTCACTCTTGTTTCTTTTCTTCCTGTTGGCCAGCGCCTCCTCCTGCCTCCAGCTTCTTGCTTGGCTTCACATCTTCGTCCTTGCTGTGGACTTGGCCCAAGTCCTGCTTACAGTGACAAGTGTCCTTCCACTGGCCGCGCACTTGTAACATACTTTATTTATTTATTTTGTTCACTTTCCAGCATTCGCATTCTGTTCATTGCTTGACCGTCCCTATCACCACCTCCCTCCTGTCACTGCATGCCCCTTTCCCACCCTGTCACTAGTCATAGCTTGTTTTATATAGCACAAAGTCGACTGGAAGGACGTGGAGTGCTATAAATGAGCGCTAGTTACATTACACAAGGGCACATTCATTTTTACAGGCAAGGGAAGATTAAGTGATTTGCCCAGAATCACAGGATGTTGAGCTGGCGCCGAGACTCAAACCTGGTTCCCCAGCTCCAAAGTCAGCAGCTCTGGCCATATGCCACAGTCTCTCAATGCTCAGTGTTCAAGCTAGCTTGACTTTGACAAGCTGCTGACTGCAATGGACATTTGTACAGGGAAAGTATAGGGAAAATAATAATTATATCTTGTTTGTACATGCAATGTTTTTTTTTTCTTTCCAGCGTCCGCATTGTGTTTATTGCTTGCCCGTCCCTACCACCACCTGTATTCCATTGACGCATGCCCCTTCCCCATTCATGGCTGGCCTGTAACTCCCACCACCTCACTTTTGCTACTGCATGCCCTTTCCCCACCCTGCATGGCTTGTTTTCGATAACGCAAAGTCGACCAGAAGGACTTGAAGTGCTTTACTTGCGCGCCAGTTACATTACACAGGGACACATTAATTTTCACAGGCATGGGAGATTAAGAGATTTGCCCAGAATCACAGGATGTTGAGCCAGCGCCAAGACTCAAACCTGGTTCCCCAGCTCCAAAGTCAGAAGTTTTGGCTGTAAGCCCACAGCCTCTCCATGCTAAGTGTTTCAGTTACCTACACTATGACACACTGGTAACAGCAATGGGCATTTGTTCAAGAATATAAACTGCATATTAAGTATAGGGGAAATAACACTTTTAACATTGACAAAGCCAATAAATTTCACAAAACAGAAACCTATTGGCTTTGCCAATGCTTGTTACTATTTTCTGCGATGTCTGACTACTTGTAGTTTTATGAGAGATCGGTGTGAAGCCCGTGGGTGAACCTGGGAATCAAAATATTTTTTAAAACTTGACAAATTTTGTAATTTAGCAAGGGGACATTTTTGTAGATCACTAATGGTTTTTCTAAAGAAACTAATCATTAAATTTTAAAATAATGAAAATATTTAGGAAAAACTAGAAATAAGTGACAACGTTTTCATAATTAATTTTTTGCCCGGATGGCCGATTGATAAAAGTAATGTACTGTTATGTCCACCCGATGTTTCTGTTCACAGCGATGTATTGTGTTATTTGATTGTCCAAATACACGTGATACTCAAAGACAACAACTTAGCTGTAGCTTATAATGATTTTTCATTGCATAGCGACCATGAATCAATTCATATGGTATAATCTAATGAATGAAAATGGGATAACAGGTGCCCTAGGCATCTGACTGAGGATTAAATATTATATCATGTGATTTAGTGGGCATTTTGCAAAAGGTGTTTTTGCTTGCACACTGGTTACATAATGGAAAGAAATGCAGTTGATAATAATAAATATTCTGCTATTCTGTCTTCCACCCTCTTCCCAATAAAAACGGTACTCTACTTGTGGGGCTGGGCCTAATGCCCATGACAGGAAAAGCCTATAAATGCCACCTGGAGACATCACAATTTTGCCTTGCTAATTGACCCAATATGGCAATGTGGGTTGCTGAGGTATTTGGTCTCAGGCTTGCCCGGCGCCCAGGGATGCCTACCAAACACAGATAATGTTGAAAGCTAGACACCCAGGGGATCTAAGGGTGGTGTAAAAATGCATGCATCCACTAAGCTTCTTACCCCAAATGCCCTGTAAATGTCAAACTTTGGTTAAAACCATATATTTTGGTCATATTTCTGTGATGAAAATCAACAGAATATGCGAAGATCCATAAAATTCCTGCCATCCAGCATTTGCACTGTTCTTCCAGTACAAACTGTACCACACTTGTTTGTCTACGTCTATTGTCTAGGACAGGAAAAACCCTATAATGCAACGTGAAGACATTCAAATTTTGCCTTGCCAATTGACCCATTTTGGTGATGAGAGTAGCTGCAGTATTTCAGCCCTGACATTACTGCTACCCAAGGAAACCTACTAAACTTGTACATTTCTTAAAACTAGGTACCTGGGGTGTCCACGTTGGTGTGACTTGCATAGGCTCCACTACATTTTTCTTACTTAGATTGCCCTCCACACTTAAAACTCTAGTTAAAATCATGCATTTTTCTCACAATTCTGTGAGGGAAAGTTCCTGAATCTCTGAAGATCCACAAAATCCCTACCACCCAGCATTTCTATACTTATCCTGATAAATGTGGTACCTGACTTGTGTGGCTGGTATTATCTTCCATGACAGGAAAGGTCCCAAAGTTTTATGTGGAGACTTTTTAAATTGGCCCCTTCTGATGATGTGAGTAGCTGTGGTATTTGGGCCCTGGCTCAACTGCCACACAGAAAAACCTACTGAACTCAGACATTTCTGAAAACTAGGAACTAAGGGGAGCCCAAGGTGGTGTGACTTGCATGAATCCCATTTCGTTTTTCTACTCAGAATGCCCTGCAAATGTTAAACTTTGGCTAAAATCCCACACTTTCCAATATTCTGGAGGGAACGTTCCAGAACCTGTGCCGATCCAAACAATTCATGCCAACTAACATTTCCACACTTCTCCCAATAAAAATGGCACCCCACTTGTGTTGCTGGGTCTATCACCCATGACAGAAAGTGGTCAAAACTTGAACTGTATGAAGTCAATGAGATCTTCACATGGTTATAGTTATGGCCTGCTCAAATGAAGTGTTTTAGGCCCACACATGGGAGTCATTGTTTCAATTAGGAGAGTATTAACTTTGGCCATTGTCTAGAAGCATCATTTTTCTGCCACATAAATATGGAAAAATTGCCTATTTTTACCTATACTTTGATATTGACATGGCATTCTGCATAAGAAAATGTTTAGTAGCCATTCAAGCCACTCCACCCTAAATTTCTCTGGGTCTTAAGGATTCAGAAATGTCCAGGGTTGGTAAGGTTCTTTGGACCCAGAGCCCAAATAGTGCAGTCATTCACCATAGCGAGTGAGAGGAAATTGGGAATTCTTTTGGGCATAGTTTTGACATTCGGGCTAGCAGAGACATGGAAAACCTCCAATTCTGCTTCCCCATAGGGGCAGAAATAGTGTCTGATGCTGGGACAAGATCACAGATGCCAACAGGGTCCAGACTCAGAGCCCTACTTCACTCCTGGTTTCACTTTTTCCCCCGACAATCAAGTGGGATAGGGGCTTGTTTGGGGTTTTTTACCAACTATCTGCCCATACAAGGGAGGGGCTAGAGAGGGAAAAAGGTGAGTAACAGAATAGGGTGTGGGGTTCGACCATCTTAGTACTCCTCTGCATCCTCCACGCCCAGGCAGCAAACAGTCTTTCTGTCATCCTGGGGAAGAAGAATGGGGGGGTAAACATTCCCTTTGCTGACCCATATGTCAAACTATGCCTAAATAATCTAAATTTCCAATCACTTGCCATGGGATTTTGGTGGTGCTGTAGGCCCCCAAGGAGGTTCAGAAAGATTGTAGGGACTTCCGGGATGGAGAAAAAGGCTGTTTGCCTGGGTGGGCTGACCCAAACAAATGTATTTTTTATGAATAAAAAATCCTGGTGTCTAGTGGGCTGCTTGTACCCGATGAAGGGCAGCCTGGGGATAAACCCATCTATATTCTATTGGGGTTATTATGGGGAAAGGGAATAGCCCGATGACATGGTGGGCCACCCACACTCATTTAAATAAAATACATTCTCTGGTGGTTATGGACTTTCTGCCCCCACATGGAGGGCGGATTGAGGGTAACCCCCAATCTGCCACTGGGAAAACAGAAAGATTTGTAAGGTTTTTAGGGGAGAGGGTCAGGCCTGGAGGTCAGGCCTGACATAAGAGTGGGCCGCGCCCATCCCATTCTTTCTTTAATATGTATAATCCCTGGCGACAAGTGGACTTTCTGCCCCCTCTGTGAGTAGAGATAGGGATAAACCCTTCAAACAGCCCCTGGGATGCAGAAAGGCTGTTTGGGTGCTTTATGTTGTGGGATGCAAGTACTGATGTTGTGGCAGGCCATCTCCTCCCCATTCATTTCCTTGTACGAATAATTTCTAGTGTCTAATGAGAATTCCTAGTGCCTAATGAGAATCCTACCCATCCCCCGGCAGGGCAGATTAGGCTTAAACCCATAAATCTGCCACCTGGTTGACAGAAAGAATATTGTGACTTTTACTGGGGCAAATAATTATGGATGTCTTTAGTAGCAAGGTTCAGGCCTAATACCAAAGCCAGCCACCTCCACATCATTCTTTTAATTGTTTTACATAATCCCTGGTGTCCAGTGGGTTTTCTAACCTGCCAGGAGGGAAGATTGAAAGGAAACCCAGTGAGGTAGATAGATTGTGGCATCTGTTATGGGGTGTGGTCAGGGCCCAATGCCAAGGTGCTCCCTCATTTCTTAAATAAAAATATATATATATATTATGGCTAGTGGGCATTCTTCCCTCCCTGGGAGGAAAGATTGGGGGTAAGCCCCCATTTTGCATCCTGGAGGGCAGAAAAGTTGTTGTTGAGTCCTTTAGGAGAGAGGTCAGGCCCTATGCCAGGTCAGGGTGCTCCCACCACATTCTTACTGTTTTTTTTTATATAATCCCTTGTGTCTAGTGGGCTTTCCACTACCCAGGGAGGGTAGATTGGGGTAACCCCTCATTATACTCTCTAGGGAGCTGAAATGTTGAATTTTATTTTTGGGATGGAGTAGCACTTGCCCACATCTGAGGTAGCGCACCACCCCTCCCTGGTGTCTAGTGTGTGGTCTTGTGCCTGGGGATCACCATCATGCTGTAAATGCCAAGAAGGGATCCACTAAGGAAAAGTACTGTTGGGAAGGGGACATTGTTACTTTTACAACTGCACCTCTCCCATTTTGATTATGCCTTGGGACTCAGATATGCCCTTGAGCCCCAATCAAAGTGAATGCAGCCAATGTCTGCTCACACACACTGCTTTGATATCAGTTGGTGTGTTCTAAGCATGCTATGCACACTGTTTATCACACTGCTCAAAAACAATTATCTTGGTACATGAGAGAAGCTCTTCCCTTGCATGCTGGCAATTTAAAAAAAAAAAAAAAAAGAAAATCCTTCTGGTGGAAGCACCAGAATAATGGTTTGCCTCTACGTTGAGGACAAGATATTCATGTCCACTGCATTCCAAGGGAAATTGCAGAGGACATGAATATCTCGTCCACTGCATTAAAGCGGTTAATTTCGCTTTTCTCCTCCCATTTGTATAGTAGATAGTTACCATTGTCCTTCCACTCCTACATTTACATCCAAAATGGAGACCTGTGTGTGCATATTTCTCTGCACTCCTGGCAGAAAACACGTAAGTGGAGATCTTTACCAGTACGTTTATGGATTGCATTTTTGAGAATGTGGAGTAGTACTGCAAGCATACTGCAAGGGTACTGCTTCACACACTCATACTTTTGTGAATTGGCCACTTAGATGCTTAAGAAAATTATAAAAATAGAAACCATGTTAAGTGTTTTTATTCAAGAACTTGATTCATAAAGTTTTCTTTTGCACTGAGTATATCTTACTCCGAAAAATACATGAGTATCTTACATCTATATTTGACATAAGATACACTTACTGATAAAAAATACTTTTTAAGGCCAAGGAATTCAGAAGTAGTTTACACCTAAAGCAGGAGAAAGGTGAAATTGCTCAAAGAAAAACATTTTGTGAATCTGACCCAATATGGGCACTTAGTAGAGTAAAAGCACTTCTCTCATGATCCAGGTGGTTGATTCCTCAATGTAAAGGTTCTGTTACATATAACAACTGTGCCTCGATCACATAACATGAGTGCTGACTTATGACATTGTCTCTGCCACAGTTGTGAGCTGACTGGTGTCTTAAATAGCTGACAAACTAGATGAGTGGTATTTTACCAACTTGTACAATGATAAATGATTGCTTTGTCATTGGACTTTAAAGGAACTGTACTGCTTTTGGCTGGAAACTTAGCAGCATTTAATGACTTCTCTAAAGTAACCATATAACACAACACAAGACAATAACACCACAAAAACCAAAGCATAACAGGACAAAATAAAACAAAAAAGAGCACAACACAATAACCACAGTACAACACAATAAAGCTATGCAATAATTGTTAAACCTAAACACAAAAGCAAAAATACAACAAAACGTATCACCATGTCAACAAAACCTAACACAATAACACAAATCACATTATCCCACCACATCACCACAAGAATACAATCTAAATACACAACAATGCAGGGACAATTTTCAAAATTGCACAACAAAACAGGAGAACAGAGCACAGTGATAAATCATAGACCAACGGAATACAGCACAAGCACACAATAGCTCACTCATACAAAAGCACAACAATGTGCCACAAAATCACATGGCTCACTAGCACAACTCTACAACAGCAGAACACAAGAGCATAAAACAGCCTAGTTACAACACAATTATGTAGTTATGTTATTTGTGTTGGCGCATTATTTTGTTCCGTTGTTTAATTGGAGCAGTGTGTTGTATTTGTGTTTTGCTGTATTGTTGAGTAGTGTTTTTGGTGTTGTTGTTGTGCAGTTTTATTGCAATTTGATGGTGTATTGTAGTCTATTGTTGAGTTGCATGTTGGTTGTCTTTTATTGTTACATTGTTCTATTGATATGGTGGGCCCTACTCACAAAAGCTGGGTTGGGGTACATAAATTAGTACTACTTTACATACTCCAAAATGCAATTCGCAAACCTCCAGCTGGACATCTCCACGGCAACGTCTCCTTTATTTTCTGTACAGAGATATCCACCCAGTGACAGAGATTTACGCACATGTGGGTATAGGATAGTAGTAAATGTATGAGGAACAAAGGAGAGTGGATGGAAATTGGGGAATAATTACTACAAAATGGGTGAGGCTAAAGGAAATTGAAGGAGGGGTTTATAGAAGGCACGATAATGCAAAACACACACCTACATTATAGTAAGATAAATGCAATTCACAAAATACACAATTAAATCTACCGCAGTAGTACTACCATAAAAACAGGCAGGAAGTTGCTCATGGTAATATTTCAGTTATAATTTCAGTTGTAGGAGTTTCCAGTCCCTCGTTTGAGGCGATCGAGACTCGTTAGCCTACATCTGTACATGATTAATTCCATACATGATGAGATTTACACCTAGGTATAGGTGTAGATCCACACGTGAGGAGAGCTACACATGAAAACTTGCCTTTGTGAATGGGGCCCTTTGAGTTTTGTGAGTATTGCCGTTATTGTTGTTTGTTTATTGTAATATGATGGTGTATTGTTGTGGTGGTGCTGTACCTCAACTGCAGTCTGTCAGCTTAATATCTACTAATATTTTCATCAAACAATGTCACCTCCACATCATTCATCTTTCAGTGGTAAAAGTGTTTGCACCAAGCACTGCTTTAACTGACCACCAAAAAGACGTAACAATGCCAGCCAAAAATATTTTGTGATTCGGCCTCTGATGTTTTTCACTCGTAACTAAAGCAGCGTGCATTCTGTTTACTGAACAATTGATTGCAGCAGCCACTACATTGCTAAAGTATTAGAAAACGTTTATGGGTAAAAGCAAATTCTAAAATAATGTAAAATTGTGAATGCAAGACACTGCAAATTAAAAGTCTATGCGACTTATAAGTACCAGTAGGTCAAAGAGTTTACTAAGCACCTGCTACATTCTATCGAACCACTGCAAGAGTCAGGTGCTCCTCGGTATTTCTGAGATGTAACCAGTTGAAAAAACACTTCTGTTGCCATTTTTATAAGCTATCAAGCATTTAGATTGCACTGAAATGCTGTTTTAAGAGAATTTCCCAGCTCCTGACACCAGTGACAGAGGTTCTCCACAGCATGGAATTACTTAAGGTTTTACATGTGGACACTTGGCCCTGTCCTGGTGAACTCTCCAAACAACAGCTGTGCTCGCTGTCAGCTTGACATGATAAAATGTTTGTCCGGCCAAATACAAAGAACGAGAGGGGATGAGAGGGAGAGGGAAAGAAGGAAGGGCAGGACCTCTCTCTGAGTCCCAGCACATACCATCTCTGGACTCCTCCTGTGCCCAGCAGGGGTCTGGCAGTAAACAATACGCAGCCACAGTTACAGATTCCCCAGAACCAAAGTACGAGCCTAATAGTAACCAGATATCAGCCGCCTCTTTCTTATGAATGATGCACTGTTGGCACGTGACCTGGCTTGGCAATCTCCCTGCACTGTCCAGGCAGCCACGAGGCCCTACGTAACGTCTAGCGTGATGGGAAACTCTTCAGCGCAGATGGTACGGGCCTGCCTCGTAAAGTGACTCAACGCGAATCTTCACAGAAAATATACGCCATAAAACTGATAATGGAAAAAACACAAGAAAGCAGGCCCAAAACAGTATTTTGAGCAATTTGTTCCGGATTCTGCGTAACGTTTTAGATACAAATTCACATCAAAGGAGTAATAAGTGTCCGCGTGGTATTCAGTGGTCCTAAGAAGGTGAAAGTCTATGACATCTGAGGAACCTGAGGTTTTCAGAATCTGATTCAGGCAAGGCCGGTCTAGCTTTCATCTGTGAGGAAGATGCTGTAAATGGTGGCTATAAATAGAACATTCTGAACAGCGTGGAAACTTTGACATCTCGGCCCTGACGCAGGTTCCTATAACAAGATTTGTATTTGCATTGTCACTGGTTGAGTGAGACATGATGCAGTACCTTGTTATAAAATGATTTTAGGTTCTCAATTCTAATTGCACTGAAAGATTCAGAAATGGCCTTAAATGTTCAGAAAGCTGACTTTTAGGATATTCCCTCTGCTCACCCCAAGGTATCTATGCGACCAGATTTACAAAAACGCCTTTTGTAGAGATGTACAGAGGTTGTAATTATTCATCCAGCTATAGAAGTCATTGTTACATATTTTCTTTTTCTTTGAAGTGTAGAATTCAGTAAAATATATTTTAAAAAAAGCTATTATGTGCACGTGCTGCAAAGCAGTAAAGGAGCAGTGTGAACACTACAACAATAAAAAATAATATTCCAGAAATGTAGTTGAAGGAAAACTCTTCTTTGAATAATTTCAGAAATGCCCTTAATTTGAAGGTGATTTTTATTTAAATTTCACATTAGAATATGCATTAGGGTATGCATGACAGAAAAAGTATAAATTATGAAATGCAGGCATCGTTCTTGCAGAAGTAGAAACACATGTTCCCAAAACTGTGCTGGGCAGAGATAAATACAGATGTATTCATGGGACTGGTTGGATCATTTCAATTTTATTTTTGCACTTTCTCTTTCTAAAATGTTGATCAATGGTCAGCCTAGAGGGCTCAAACATTAGGTGAGAGGCTACATTTAACATCTATTCATTATCCTCAAGAGTGTTGGTCAAACTTACTACATTTTATGGAACGGGAGACACATTCCCTCAAGCTTAAGTAAAATAATACTATCACAGACTGCATAAAGGAGCTTCCCCCCTTAGATTAAAAATATGTAAACCTAAGATGTCAGCTCCATGTTACAACAAAGACTGTATTGAAAAAAAGAAAAGTTCCTAGTGCTTCAGAACAACTTTGGTGGTAATCTCACTCTATAGATAGCCTTGAACCTTTTTAGCAGAAAATATAAAAAAAAAATAAAGAAAAACATTTTTGAAGCCAGATCAAATCTAGCAAAAATCTATTTCTAAAAAGTTTTAAATCATGGAGCAAACAACTAATCACCCCTTCTCTCAGCTAGTCAACAACACAAACGAAAAATCCATTAACCTCAATAAAATATAACTCTTCCTCCGGCTCCCAAATTATGGCCTACCTTGGCTAGGAGACTTTCGGCCTTGGCTGAACTCACTTTCACTTCTGCATTGTGACCCCATAAGAACCCCACCCAATGATTATTGTTAGCACTATATAAAATTGATAATACATTTAAAAAAATGGAATAAGGTGGTAGGCAGTACGTTGGCTTCATAGCATGACCACTTCACAGTGATGCAGTACTAGTGACTGAACATTGAACTATTTTTTAATTAATCAGCTAAATAATTTGCTAATTCATAAACACATTCAGAAGCTTAAAATATTTATGAAATGCCATTATGAGCAAATCACCAAATTCCCATGTTTTCAAAACCACTCAGTTCTTTTTCAGTATTAAACAATTTCCAGCTGTTAGTGAGAATTGGTAAAGATGTTTTGTGATTAACTTGCTGAGTGGTAAAAGGCTTTTGTCATTTTACAACTCTCAGTGGATAGCACTGAGTTAATCCCATGCTTAAAGACTTTGCTGTAGAAATGTCAAAAGACTTTGTCCCTTTCCATCACAGCATGGATGGCAACGTGCTAATCCTATGCTTAAAAACATTGATAGAAAAGCAGACATTTGAGGTGAGCAAATTCAGAGTGTCGCTGGTGTTGTAGGGTGCTCTATACAGGAGCTGCTCTCCACCTAAACTTGGGAGCTACCCAGAGTTTTCTGCTTCTTTTTTGCAGATTTCACTCATACAAAACCCGGACAGCCACTCACACACCCATACAGCCACTGAGACACCGACTCCCACACTGATACAGATAGTCACAGTGCCACTCAGATGACATATATTAGAAACAGTATAACTCATTAGTAATACAAAAATAAGAGTAATTTAACTTATGCAGTAGCTGAGTATATATCTTTAATTTTCATAAACCTTTACGAAACACACTCACTGGATGATGTCATCAGTGATGTCCTTTAAGATGTCATCAATGATGTCATCAGTGTTGTCACTGACAATTTCATGAGTGATGTAATATGTGAGGTAATAAGCAGTGCATTGCGGGGGTATAAGTTATAGTTAGCTTAGGTAATTTTAACTGCTGAATTTCAATGGTTTCGTGTGAGTGAAATCTGAGCCTAACTATAACGTCCCTGTAACATATGTTTTTTCAGTGAATTTCCAAGGTTTTTTAAAGTCTATTTCCTATCTATAACATCCCTATAACCTTTGTTTTTTTCAGTGAATTTCTACGTTTAAAAAGAAAATTTGTAACTGTAACCTGTAACCTCCCAAGTCAAAAAGGAAGATCATTCTGGAGTCATTCTGAAGTCATCTGATGACTTCAGTAGGGCTATTCCTGTAATTATCTCGGGAAGTCATCCCAAGCCATCCTGAAGTATGCATATAGGGGAAAATATTTAAATGAGATGATTCTAGGCGGTCATCACAAAAACTACTCTGGGATGATGTCCTGATTACTTCAATTGAATATGCGTGATGATCTTTATCTACTCAAGGGACACCAACTGATAACTTCAGGATGAATGTTAATTACTACAGGATGATTCCACAACAACTTCACAATGACTGAGGATTACTCTAGGATGTTTCCAGGACAACTTTTGGATGACTGTGAATTACTACAGGATGACTCCATGACTTTAGGGTGAATGTGGATTACTCCAGGATAATTTCATGACAACTGCAAGGGAGTGGGAACTACTCCTGGATGACTCCAGGAAACATTATGATGGCTGTTGGTAACCAATGAATGATTTATTATCGAGTAAGGGTTGTAATACTCATTGCAGATTCTAGGACAAGAGAACATTCTACAGTCACATCTTCTCAAGTCAAGTGCCCATCAAGTACTTTAGATCAACTAATCTGTTGCTAAACAAGTACTTTGAGGTGCATGACCTATTTACCATCCTGTACAATAGGGAATTGTGTTTGAATCTAATAAATGTACCTTGTTTTTACAGCCCAATGAATTCAAAGTAATTAATAAGAAGCTAAAATTAAACTACGGCTTTGGCATAATACTTTATTCTGCACAATAAAAAGGTAGTGGCAGACTTAATGGGTATAAAAAAAATCTGAAGTAGGAATTAGCAAGAATACAACACACTTTGTATTCAAAAGAAGGCTTTTACCTTGTGATACTCCCTCCTATTCAGCAGAGATTTCCTGCAATTGTGTATAAGACATGACCTGGCTTTTTTCTAATATTGAGATGTGTAGGAAAAGACTAAACAAACACAGGTTAAAATAAAATTGATCCAAATTGACTTCCAAATTTAATTTTATTCAACTGAAGCACACACCTGGTCCCAAAAGGGCTCAGGTTACCATGAAATAGAATAGTAAAAGTAGACAAGAAATGGTCAATGAAAACCGGTACTTCGTTGTTTGCTGGTTTCTTCAGTTCTCTTCTGGCAAGGCAGATCTTTATGGCAAGTTTTCACTGCATCATTTTGATGTTGAAGGTTGTCCAGCTTTTGGCCTTGTACACAGATTTCATAAACTCTGAAAGGATAACAAAACCATAGATTAGGACCATAGATCAGGGTGACAAGCAGCGCTTTACAAGTTTCATTGATTGATTTTTCAAAGAGGGTGCTGCCTTCAAAATGCAACATGACCATAAGCTTCCAACAGTTTGCTTATGGAGAGTGGTCAAAGGAGCAAGAGTGATAGTAGGTAATTATTCATGTTAAATGTGGCGAAAGAACATTTCTATACCGTGATAGAGAACAAAGTAGGTTCATTAGATCAATCTCATAGTTAAGAGGGTGTAGCGCCAGAGATGGTCAATCTGCAAAGCGTTCTATTTCACTTTGTGTTCTCCTTCTCAACAAGAGAGGAAAGAACACCTTCCTAGCTGTGCCCTACATGGACTCAATTGTTAGAAAAGATAAGGTCTTCAGAGATTGTGTTCAATTAGTTACAAGATTGCTCTGCCAACAAGTATCTGGTGCTTAAAAGGATCCTAAACTCAAGTTGTAAAACAGGGCAGCTTATCTACAGAGTGCAAGTGCTGCACAAGTGCGAGGTAATGCTTGAGTGGTGTATGCCATCAGTGCAGTTTGTTGTCACCAGACTTCACATTAGAGCCCTTTCCCTGGGACCAGAGCAGACCTGCTCATTCTCATTTGGAGACCATTAAGAATAAAAAGGCAATACAAAACCGCAACAATGGAATCCTTATGTGCTCAATGGATATGCTATAGGACCATGTGTAACAAACTGTTTTATGGTAATTAAGACATGTGAACTACCTTATTAAAAATCAACATTTTCTTTATCAAAGGCAGCAGTTCCATCGTGAGCCCTGGCAATACCTCTGCCATTTTGTTCAGTGAAAGTGTATCTCATTCAAACCAGTGAGGAGAAAATTTGCACTGTCCCAAGCATACGTGGCCTTTTTCAACAGCTTGTGCAGACCTCTCTTTGGGATAAAGTCATTTCTGCATCAGGAAGGATCAGTGGAATCTTTCATCATCGCCTGCACATTAGTCTACGCATAGCCACACAAAGTATTAACATACATGCCATCATGTTAATTTAAACAATGTAAATATAAAGTGGTAGCCTGTGGCAAGTAATCTGACATCTAGGCATAGCTCACCTAACAGTGACAAAAATTATGTTTTTAAATCCATAAAAATAAAGTAGATATGCATGAAATATATCAACAATAATACTTTGTTTGTAACATAGATATAATGTACCAAAGTAGAAAAGAAGAAAGCAAGTTACCCTTTGTCTTGCAAATGGTCCTTTGAATATTTTTGATGTTGAGGATTTTTTGTAAGATGTTTGACCTTGTCAATGCAGACTGCTGCCGGCAAACTATTTATAACCATCTCATTTCAGCATGTGCCACATAATTGACCTATAACAGAAACAAATAATTTCAAGTGAGCAGACTTGGGAAACAAACATTTTTTGGCTATACAGGTGGAGGGTGGAAAAAGTGTTATGGATTTGGGTGATGAGATATACATCTCTGAAAATTAGTTGCCATCTATCTGGTCAAAATAGAATATCCTTTACTTACATTTTAGGCAGTCAGTCTCTCATTGTACGCCTCTCACTTCTTATTGTAAAAGTAGTCGCTTCTTTTCTGTACAGGTAGAGATGGAATTAGAGGAATAGGTGTTCTCTCCATTAATGACTGACGAGTCATACATAATTTCATTAGGGAGCAAGTGCCTTTATCCCATTGTGAAATTATGCACTTTCTTCCGTTATTAAATGATCATAGGCTTGCCTGTCCTGAAAAAGCAAGAGAAACCAGTGAACATAAAACCACTTCTATGCAACTGTTTCTAACATACATTTTTTCATTTGCTCATTTATGTTTTTAAAAATTATGTTTTAAAGTGCTTTCCAGTCGAGATATTTAATGAACTACATTTATTCTGTATTACAAGAAAGGAGTAAGTCCTCAAAAAAGGATGCCTTGGTCACCATACAAAGTAGAGTAGGCTTGCAGGCTGATTCTATGCAATTCCGTATAATTAATGCACTTCTAAATCTCAGCTTACGTAATGGTCGCCACTCTCACTGCTTGTGAATGGGTCTTGAAGGTGAGTAGGATGGTGCACATCAGCGATCACAGCAGCAGCATTAATATCAGGGCAGGTCATTTGATGTTGAACGTAGCCATACCTGGGTGTTGAAACACTGACGGGCATAGTCACAAACTGCATTTTGTAATATGTTTTGAAGTACTGCAAAATGCTATTCACAAACCTATGTGCAATGTTTACGCTTGTCATATCTTTCTTATGCAGAGATCCCATCCTCCCCCCTCCAAAAACCCTCCTCTGACTGCAGACTCTCCGCATGAATAAGTGTACATATTAGTAGTAAATGTGAGGGACAGAGGGGATAGGTAGGACCAAGGTGGGGTTAAGGAATGGGTTTAGGCAAGTAGGTCCTGGAACTTCTGACCTATCAAAATGCCCACTCCTTGGAAGAAAGATGAAAGCTGGCCTGTCTCCTCAGATACAGCATAGAAAAGTGGTCTAATTAGGATTGGCACTGGAACAGCATTTTACTGGCACCACCAGTAATTTTAGTTTTGAGTGCAATGCCAATAATGATTTAAGTATTGTCAATTCATTGACTTGTATTTCGGACCACCTGTCTGAGCAGCACTTTCTGCACGCAGCTTTGTAAAACTGATGAAGCTTTGAGTTATCTGCCCTCGATTTAGGAATTTGTCATACACCTGAGGATTAAAAAACAGTTAAATATATTTGCATATTTCGTTTTTAATAAATAAAAAAACTACATAACCTATTTCCAACAATGCATAGCTTTTATGCATACATTTTTAATATATGTTTGAAATTGTGATTGCTTAAATGCAACGTGACAGCATACAGCAAGGTGGCCACTGTACACTGAATCTATCACCCTCTTACAGAAAAGAACAAAGCAGCATGTGAACAAAAGTGAGTGTCACACAACTAGAGAGCAAAGAGCATTGGCAAAACCAACAGGTCTCCTCTATGTGAGAGCTATTTGCGTAGGCACTGTGTTTTAGCCATGTTATACACTGGTTTGGCTGCTGCTCAGCATGGCTAAACGTTATTGGAGTGGAGTTGCGATTGATTGGGGAAGAGTGGCGTGGAGTAGATTAGGTGGATTAGAGTAGGGTATATTGGAACAGAGTGGGGTAGAATGGGGTAAAGTGTAGAATGGGGTAAAGTGGGGTAGAATGGGGTAAAGTGGGGTAGAATGGGGTAGAATGGGGTAAAGTGGGATATACTACAGTGTACTGGAGATTGGAGTAGGGTAGATTTGAGTGGGGCAAATTGGGGTAGAGTGGGGTGGGTTAGGTTTGGGTGAAGTGAAGTGGTAGAGTGCAGTTGAGTAGAATGGGGGAGTGGGGAATATTGGAGATGAGGGGGTAGACTGAGTAGACAGGGGCGGGGTAGATTGGGATGGAGTGAAGTTGATTGGGGTAGATAAGGTTGGATGGAGTGGGATATACTGGGGTAGACTGGGGAGAGTAGAGTGCAGTGGATTGGGGTAGAGTGGAGTAGACTGAGTGGGGGAGTGGAGCTGGATAGATTGGAATCGAGATTGGATTGAGGTGGAGTGGAGTGTAGTGGATAGATTAGGGCGGAGTGGGGTATAGTAGATTGCAGTGGAGTGGGGTAGACTGGAGTGGAGTAGGGAAGATTTGGATGGTGTGCATTGGGGTAGATTTGCGTGGAGTGTGGTAGACTGGAATGGGGTGGGGTAGAGTGCAGTAGATTGGAGCGGGGTCAATTGGAGTGGAGTAAATTGTGTGGAGAGGGATATATTACAGTGGAGAGGAGTTGTATATATTGCAGTGGAGTGTGTAAAATTGGAATGGATTGTGTTAAATTGGACTAGGGTGGATTGGAGTAGAGAGGGTTGAGTTGCAATAGGTGACTACTGTCTGTAATCTTCCATAGGGTGCCCACCAATGTAATCATGTCTGATGGGGATATATTTTCAGTACTAATATTAGTAGCTCTGGGTGATTTTCCTCAAACACAAGTAACTCCTTTTATAGAAAAGGTTGGAGACACCTGATCTAAACCCCTGGCCTAATAGAAGGGACAAGTGACATCATTTGACCACTGAGAACCTTGTTCTGTATTAGCTACACAGCATCCTCCTGCTTGCTCAGTAGCAGCTGACGAATTTGGAAATTAGTGGGACATAAAAACCTGCTGGGAAACTGGAAATACGAAGCACATATCCCCTTCATTTGAAGTAAAATCACTACGCACCAATGTTCATGCAAAAGCAGTGATGGAGGCACCCTGTCTCTGGGGGTGTAATGCAGGCATCGCAGCCCCTGCTGTGGGGGTTGCAGCATGGGTACTGGATGCCTTAAGGGGGCCCCTTTCAGTCCTAGGCCAGTGAACATCTGAGATATGGGAGACTTAGAAGCTCTTACGTGCAGACGAGCCAGCAAATTAATGGGTAGAACTGAGCCCAGAAATTGTTTGGTTTGTAAATCATATAAACATCACAAAATATGAACAAAGGTTTCTTTAAAATTTAAAGCATAAGTAATATGTGGAAGCTTTAATACATCACGTTGTAGCATTGCACTGAGAAGAACTTACAATTTAATGTGACAATGAAAAAAAAGGTCTTTGTTGAAATCAAATATTTGCATAAAATCACATGTTTTAAGCAGGTAAGCTGCGATTTAGCGAGGACCTCTGGTTTCACATACTACAAATCATCCAGTAAAGGGTATCAATTTGTATTTTTTTTTGTGTTAACACTTGGAATTCACCTCTTTGTACATTTTCTGTCATTTTTATCACAAACTTGACTCGAAGTATTTTCAGGGGCCTAGCTTGATCAATAAGACATGAGGTGTTAACTTCAGATTTCCCAACAATATCACTAGCATAGATTGTTAACATACATTATTTGGGAAGAAGGACATGAGGGGGCCTTAAGGGGAAGTAGAAAGATAGAGCAGTGCAACTAATTATTACAAAATACACTTTTATGGGGGTTCCCCCCCGCACCTATGCCCCTGCCTACCCTTCTCATTACTCAGCAACACCACTATACCTTTAATAGTGGAGTACCAGCACTTTATAGCAGGACTGTTATTTAATACGAGTACACCAGCATTTCTCTGCAATACTGCGATACCTTTAATGGGAGTGTGCCACCACTTCACAGCAGGACAGCTGTAATTGAAATTAAAACCTGAGATGCTTTAGTTTTAATGGGACAATACCATTGTGTGTCAGTGAGACTGAAATGCTTCTAAGGAGCGAGTCTCTGCATGTCTCAGTAGTGCGGAGCAAAGGATAATAAAATATAAAAAAATTATATTTATTAACCATACGAAATAAAAACAACAGACACTTTAGAAAAACATACAAAAATGATTTACATTACCTAGAAATCTATTCTAGGATTTCCCAAAACCCTTGAAGATAGCCATTGTGTCTATTTTGCTGGGGTTTCTCACAGCAGTTAAGGAGATGTAATAAGCAAAATAGGGAGATGAATGGTGAGGGCATGTGAAGCAGAAAAAGGGCCAATGGAAGAAGAGGCAACGCTGAATAAGACTAGATGTGATAAAAATGATTGAAGGCAGAAGAGTCAGAGCTAAGGAGAAGGGGAGAGAAGCGCTGAGGAGGGGAAGATGGAATGCTGAAGAGGAGAGGAAAGGCTGAGACTGAAGAATGGAGAATGCTGGCATGAAGGGACTGAGGGGAAGTGAGAAAGGAGCAAGACTGATAAGGACGAGTTATCCAGTGAAGAGGAATAAGGTAGAAGAGACAGAATGAAGGACATTGTAGGGTGAGGAAGGACTAACTTTTGGAAAGTGGGGGAGTTTAGCAAAAACCTACCTCTTGTTGGGAGTACTGCGAGCCATCCATGCGCCCTACCTAACACCCATAACGCATAAGCAAACATGAATCCCCGACTCAATTTTCCCCACACCGGTCCCACATGCCCAAGCTTACCTGTGATGCCGGAATCAATGCACTTTTCCGTTGCCAGCAAATGTGCGCAAAACTCTGGAAAATAAAACAGAAACCGAGTACGCGCCATAGTGCTCCATGTCCCATTGCACCCTCACGGTATTCCATGGTGCTGCAGTGCCATGACGTCACTTCCGGCGCTACCGGATGTGCGTAGGGTTTTGTGAGTCCACCTTCGATTTATGCAGGTACCTGTTTAAAAGTGAGTGGGAAGCAGAGTGGGGATTTGTAAAATAAAACATTTAGGCTATTTCTAGTGGTGTATTTGACAAGATTCATTGGCCGAGCGGCACGACCAGTTCTTTTAATTGCAAGGACCCGGGTTCGAGTCCCAGCACCGCACCTATGCATGTATTGTTTCTCCCTAAAAAAACAGATAGGACTGTTTAATTTCTTTTCAAAGCCAGTGACCTTTTATGTTTTCCTTCTCACATAAGGCACAATGAAAGCTAAAGACTAACTTGTCAGCACCAACGGGCCTCGATATAGCTCTTTATCCGGTTGCAGTGCGTTTCATTTAGGGATTTGCCCCTCGTTCACAAAAATACCGTGATTGCAAGGTCGGCTTGTAGTAATAAAATTATTCATCGTAGGGCAGCAGTATCCAGTCACGGGGGAGTTCACTTTGATGCAATAAAACCAGCATAGTCTTTCCACTTTTAGGTGCATGAAATTCCATTTCCACCCATTGGCGCTAAGTACATTTTGCTATTCATGCCACAGCACCATCTCTGCCCTTTTTGTTTATTAAAAATTGCAAAGCAATATTTCACCTTTGTAAAAATGCACAATCAAAAACATCACAATGTTAAAGATAAAATCAACGCACTCGGGGTTGATGTAGTAATTATGTTGCAAGTAAACAGGGGCCTCATCAGGAGAAAATTAATGACGTCTGATCAGCACGATGTTTATCATGCTTCTTGCTAACAGTGTCTGTGTCCTGCATTAGGAGAAGATTGGTTGATATTTGGGGGTAGGGTCTGTCTTATTTTGTTATCAGTAAACTGATTCTTTCCCTGTTTACATTTAGAGATAACGTGGGCAACACTAGCATGGTTCAAGGAGGTGCCGCCTCCTTTTGTAAATGTGTACAATGTTATAAAAAAAAAAACTACCTTCTAATGAATGCAAATGTACGTTCTATCCCCCGGTCACTCCCACAAATAAAATCCTTCATTCTGTAAAACTCGATAATGCTCTGGGCACAGCACCTAGTGTTTGGAGTGCTCTTCCTGCAATAACCTACTCAATTTGATTTATTAGACTATAATGTTGATCTATCTAAAATAATTTGGGACACATACAGGGTTCATGTGACAACTGCCTTGCATCTTAGTTCACTAATGGCACTGTCACCAAGGTGGGGGCAGGAATGCTTCCAAGTTCATGCAAAAACTATCACTTTTAAGAAGTACTTCTCAGTACAGCGCTATAATGTGGACGAATCAATGTCCAAGCTTCCACATGTTAAAGAAATAAACTTTTCTGAATTTTGAAGGGACTTTATCATATTTTATGTGATTTTTTTGTATGATTAAATGGCAAACAGTTGCAGGGCTTGGCTTGTACACGGGCATTAAGAGAAGACAAGCCAGACCCTTGGCTCAGCTCTGGGTCGGCTCGACCTGTTAATTTGTTGGCTTACCCACTTTTGTGAAAGAGATAATCCCTGCACATTCTTCCACCCTCCTTTACACACTCGTCCACTTTATTCCCTCTCTCTCTCTTTTGCTTCTTTCTTAAGCTCTTTCTGCCTCGCCTTTCCTTCGCTCTCAGTTTGTGTCTCCCGGTAAGTTTTGCAAGAAAGGAGTATTTTCCCACTGATTTCTCCAAAATAATGTTGGTAGGTGCTATCCATTGCAGTTGACTTGTGGGATGAGAGCGCTGTACTTAGATGCACTTAACTGAGGTTTGGGTTATTAACTAGCAGGAAAAGTGTTAGAGACTAGATTGGTGATTGTGGGTACTTGCTACCAGAGGATTAGACACAATGACGTAGGCTAAAGTCTTTGATCTTGTACATAAGTAAGTGTTTGACTCTATTGTAGCACATACATTTCCCATTGATACACTTGAAATTAATCAGCACTCAACAGAATTGAGAATGTCAAGACAGTGTAAGTATGGTCCAACCATTTATCTTCCATCTCTCTTTACTATCACCCAAAACCGGTTCTCTGCCACATCTCATTAATCTGCCCTACTCTCTTAAATGGTGTACTAATGGGGATCTTTAAATCTGTCTTACTGTTTTTGTAGCTTGTCCAGTCTTAGTCTGAGATCATACCATCTTTTTCATCTTAGCCCTATGGATTCTTGTCAAAGGGGGCTGGGAAGAACAGGTGGGCCCAGTGAGTTCAGTTGGTTATTTTGTACATAAAATTCTGTAATGAAGGCTCCCAATAGTACATAAATGTATTTGCGCTATTGAACACATGTACTGTAAGCACCAAGTAATGAAACAAAACAGGCAAAGTACATGATGCTAAAATAAAATGTTTAAAAACGTCTTCGAGGCAGCCCCTTCCAAAGCACTGCTGATCAGATTAGTAGATACATTATATGAATCCCGTGCCTACGACTACCTTCTGTAGTATGCTCCTTCTACAAGACTGAACCTCAGGGCATCTCTCACAAGACCTCCCACAAAATACACTCTATGCCCCCCATCCTCCTTTAACCATTTCATAGGTTGTCTGTGAAAATCATCAAAGTATGGGAGTACATGACCGCTACACCGTCATGGGTCTTTCCACGTCTCCTTTATGAACAGTGAGGACCAGGGTGTCACAAAAATGTCCTTTCAAGACCTCAGTCCATCTCCGGTCGGGCCCTCACCTCCAGTTCCCATACCCTCCTTCCCTGTCGTCTTACTACTAACTTACTGTGTTTTGTCACTTTCTCTCTTCCTCTTAAACCCACTCACTATCCTCCTCTCCTTTAAGTTGTATCACACTCTCTAATTCTACTTACTTTTCTTTACACTATTCCGCTCGCATTTCTATACCATATACCATTCTGTCTTCCGACCCCTACCAGCAGCAGCCTCTACTATCTTTTTCACGTCCCCTCAAATCCCTTACACAGCATGCGACCTCTCCAGCTCCTCATCATTATCCCTTTAACCATTTCCTTCCAGTTTTTTCTTCCTGCCTTTTATTATCTATGTCTCCCTGTAATCTCCCTCACTTCTCGCCTTGTATTTTTACCAGTTCGTACCATCTACAGAAGAATTGTTTAACTGATCGGTTGAAAGGAATGTGTCTAGAAGGCTGGCTCTGTATATTGTGTACACCAATTGGTGAGGCACTTTGCACTGAGTCTAGGCACACCTTAATCAATCAATCAATCAATCAATCATGTCACTTATAAAGCGCACTACATACCCGCGAGGGTCTCAAGGCGCTGGGGGAAGAGGGGGGTGGTGCTGCTACTGATCGAAGAGCCAGGTCTTGAGGAGTCTTCTGAAGGCCAGTAGGTCTTGGGTCTGTCAGAGGTTGGTGGGGAGGGTGTTCCAGGTCTTGGCAGCGAGGTGGGAGAAGGATCTGCCGCCGGCGGTCATTTTCCGGATGCGGGGGACTGTGGCGAGGGCGAGGCTGGTCGAGCGGAGCTGGCGGGTGGGGGTGTAGAAGCTGAGTCGTCTGTTGAGGTAGGCTGGTCCGGAGTTGTGGAGTGCTTTGTGTGCGTGGGTGAGGAGCTTGAAGGTTATCCTCTTGTTGACAGGGAGCCAGTGCAGGTCTCTCAGGTGGGGTGTGATGTGGCTGCGTCGGGGGATGTCGAGGATAAGACGTGCAGAGGCGTTCTGGATGCGTTGCAGCCGTCTCAGGAGCTTAGCCGTCGTTCCTGCGTAGAGGGCGTTTCCGTAGTCCAGCTTAATGATAGTAGTAGTGATCCTGATAACCAAAGCTCTCAAGGGGTAGCTATGGAGAGCAGCTAAGGCTTATTCAGGAGAGTGTAAAGCTGGTGCATTACCATACAGTCAGTCAGTGAAGCTTACACACAAGAAATAAACACACCAGTGTTAGAAAAATATTTCTGTATTTATTAAACACAACAGCAGAACTACTTTGGTATATCTCCTACCCGGAGATAGCAATACACCTAGAAATATGCTTCAGAACAGGTAAGTAAAGCATAGAAAACATATGGGCCCCTATGGGGGGGCCAAACCATATACTAAGAAAATGGAACGCAAGGTGAGTACCAACCAGGACTGATAGCCAAGGATTAGGAAGACAGGGGAAGCACAGAACCACCAAAGGTAAGTAGCTAGGGACCTGTAGGCGCCTGGGTGCAGAGATGTTACACCGGGTCAAATGTCCATAGGATAACACAGGGAAAGTTGCGGTTGGTATTTTATGGTTTCAGGACCCTTCTCAAAGGACCCTGAGGAAACCAGTTGGATCCAGGAAGGCTGGATAGCCAACATTGGAACTGATCATTTTAACATTGGATGCTTGTTTTACCTGTTTTGCACAAAAAGAAAGTGGCAAAAACAAATAAATGTGTTAAAAAATAACCTCTGAAGTACATCGTATGCTCAGTTGTGTATGCAAGAAAACTTATATGTCATTTTGCGTTTATCTGCAATTAATCATGCAATCATCCAACAGTTTGAATTTGTCTAGGAAAGTGAAACCAAAGCGGTGGAGATGCTCATGAAGCAACCAGCAATTGATGTTAAAATCACCAAAAGAAAAACATCTTATTGAAAACACAATGGTACCTTTGAAGTAATCAGATACTCATTTTCAAATCATCCTAAAGTCATCAGACACAATCTCATCTAGTAAAGTAATTGGGTACTCATTTTCAAGTCATCCTTAAATCATCATGAATAATGACACCTTCTGAAGTCATCAGATACTCATTTTCAAGTCATCCTCAAATCATCAAGCTGAGCTTTTGAGCTTTGCTGATGACTTCAAGAGCTTGATGATGTCTGATGATGTGAAAATGACTTCTAATGTAGTTGGATGATCATCAAATAATTCTAGGATGGCTTCCAAAGTAATCCTGTTTGACCTGGGCTTTGAGAGTGTGTGTGAGTGGCTGTACAGGTAGGTAAGTGGGTGTGTGAGTAGCTGTATGGGTCTGTGAGAGGGTGTGTGAGTGCATTTGAGGGTGTATGAGTGGCTGTATGGGTCTGTGAGTGAGTGTGTGAGTGACTGTATGGGTCTATACATAGCTGTGTAAGTGTGGATCTGTGAGTGGGTGCATGAGTGTCTGAGGGGGTCTGTGAGTAGGTGCATGAGTGGGTCTGTGACTGGATGCATAAATGTCAGAGTGGGTCTGTGAGTGGGTGCATGAGTGTGTGAGTGGGACTGTTAGTCAGTGCATAAGTCTCTGACTAGGTCTGTAAGTGGGTTCATGAGTGTCTGAAGGTCTGTGAGTGGATGGATGAGTTTCTGAGTGGGTGAGCGAGAGGGTGTGTGAGTGTCTGACTGGGTCTGTGAGTGGATAACTGAGTGTCTGAGTGGGTCAATCAGTGGATGCGTGAGTCTCTGAGTGCATCTGTGAGTGGATGCATGAGTCTCTGAATGGGTTTGCAAATGGGAATAGGAGTGTCTGAGTGGGTCTGTGAGTGTGTGGATGAGTGTCTAAGTGGGTCTGTGAAAGCTTGTGAGTGTCTCTGAGTGGGTCTGTGAATGGGTGTGTGTCTCTGAGTGGGTCTCTGAGTGGGTGCATGAGTGCTTGACTGGACCAGTGAGTAGTTGCATGAGTGTCTGTGTGTGTTTGTCAGTGGTGCATAAGTCTCTCAGTGGGTCTGTGAGTGGGTGTGTGAGTAGGTCTGTGAGTAGGTGCATGAGTATATGAGTGGGTCTGTCAGAGGGTGCGCAGTAAAAAAGTAGGGGGCACACAGGAGCACGTACTCATGCAAGCTCCCCCTGTGATTGCCCCCAGGTCTAGCTTGCCTGCAGTCCACGACCCTCTGCTGCCTTTAGTTTTGTGCCTCCTCTGCTCATTTTCTGCTTGCTTTTCTTCCTCTTCTCTGCTTGCTCCTGCCCTCTATGTTGCCTCTTTCTCCTTGTTCTGTTCATTATTTTGCCCTTTCTGCTCGCTCCTGACCTTTAGTCTGCCTCTTCCTGCTCGTCTCTGACCTCTAGTGTGTCTTGCTGCTCACTTCTAACCTCTATTTTGCCTTTTTCTGCTCATTCTGACCATTATGTTGCCTCTTTCTGCTAGCTACTGACCTCTATTTTGCTTCTGGCTGCTCATTTCTGACCTTTATTCTGCCTCGTTCTGCTCCATCCTGACCTTTATTCTGTCTGTTTCTGCTAGTTTCTGACCTTTTTTCTGCCTCTTGCTGCTCATTCCTGACCTCTATTTTGCCTCTTTCTGCTCATTTACAACCTTTGTTCTGCCTCTTTCTGTTCATTTTTAACCTTTATTTTGGCTCTTTCTGCTCGTTGCTAACCTTTATTTTGCACCTTTCTGCTCATTCCTCACCCTTATTTTGCCTCTTTCTGCACATTTCTCACCCACGTTTATTCTGCCTCTTTCTGCTTGTTTCTGACCTTTTTATTACCTCTTTCTGCTCCCTTCTCAACTTTATTCTGCCACTTTCTGCTAGCTTCCCACCTTTATTTTGCATCTTTCTACTCATGTAGGTACCCCAATATAGGCTCAGGTAGTCACCTAACCTGTCACCTATATTCTCCCCTACCATTACACTACATAACGGTTCTTGGGACTGACCTTTTACCTAGTTACGGTACTGCATACAGGACGTGGGGTTTTCCCTGAAAACTAGCCTCATCCATTATGCATGAGGATTCTTGGAAACGCAGCAGGACTACCATCTCCTGCATAATAACTATGTACAAGGGTCATTACTTCCGTCATCCTAGGTCCAACATGACACAGTAAGGTAGATCCCCTGAGGGTACCACTTTGGGTATATAAACACCATACCTTGCTGAGGTAGTGAGAGGAGAAAAGGACTTCCATGCCGACACACTGACGCGAGATGCTGAGGTTCCTGCACGCAGACTCTCCAGCTCGCAGTGGTCTGACATCCCTTGCGGGGTGTCCATCTTGAGACCAAGACAGGGTCCCACAGTCTCTAACTTCAGGTAATGGGGTTGACTTTATCCTAGAGGGATTCTTGGCTTTTACACCTACATACATGCTAGGTACACTCAGGTACATCTAGTTAGGGTCGCATCGTAGGAGTACGCATTTTTACTGTCATGTATTTTATATACTTGCCTGTATTCATTGTTTTAGCACAATGGTAGAAATTTACCACCCTTTTACTCTGTTAGTGCTTATATTCATTTATATCTGTTACTGTCTAGTGGTTGTTTCAGCACACCTATTTTTCACTAGAATGACGCTGGTTCAATAAATGCTTATTGAAAAACGTCCCCACCGTTTATTCTGTGTATCTCTCTGAGACAAAGTGAGCGCGAGTGACTGAGCGAAAAGTATCGCACTGTTTCCACAATCCTGAGGGATCAGGGTTGTCATGTTCGATAGTTGCCAAGAACTATTCTCTCCTTTGGTAAGAGGGGTTTCTAGTGGCACTGCGAGATAGCTGGTACAGGCTAACATACCCGGTAGGGGTGTCTAGAATTAGTCTGACACCAATCCTATAGTGTATGTTGTCTAAACACGCAGATCCTATATAGGTTTATAGGAACTGCACAACATGGCGCCGCTAACGTTGGTTTGGTACTTATTTAACTGTCAAATCTGAGTAGTTCAGTCATGCTTTTCTCAGAGACCCCTACTCACATTTCCACAGAGACGTCGGGAGTGGGAAGGGAACAATCCACCACAGCTGAGTAGGCATATCCTATGTATTAGCTGTAGGTTTATCAAGCTTGAAGGACAAACAGTTCCTATTGTGCATAAAACCTCATCTGAGTTTCCTTGAAACTTTTTCCTTCTTCAAAACAATGGCTGACGAAGACGCCGCTGTGCGAGCACAATGTGCTGTAGTTAGGGAGGAAGAAGAGGAAGGTGGAATCAACATTTCAGAAAATGTCAAAACTGCCCTCACTCAAAAACTAACAGACTACGGAGTCACAGCTAGGGGTGGGACAGTAACATTCGTGATTGAGGCACGCAAGTCTTGTATAACAGAGGTATTCTATTCCTGGGTTAAATTCCCACAAGCAGATGCACAATTAAATACATTTCATTCTTACACTGAAGATGAAACACCAGAGGAATACTGTCCGTATGAGGACATTGAAGTTCCGCTCACCTACCAGGAGCATAAAAACTGGTTTAAAGGCACCCTCCCCCACACCAAAGACAAAGTATGACTAGGTCCGCTCGGAAGAGATGGAGCCACTTGGCCTGTCCTAGCAGCTTACACACCACATCCAGACATTGACTCAATGCCAGTGGCAGACTTACGTCCACTTCATAAAGAAAAAATAATACTTTACAGAAACCTGACACAGTTCGTGATGAGAACACTCACACTACAGCCAACAAGAGCTATGCAAACAGGACAAATACAGGGATCTACAACTAAAATAATACCACAAACGCTACACACAGTTATGAGTAGAATGCCCACTAAACGTGAGCAAATGCATTTCTGGATAGCACAAAAAATAACACAGCTAGAGGCAGTATTTCCACACACAAGCTCTCAAGAAAAAAACAGAATGCTGACAATTTGCTTGCCAATGGAGATAGCTCCCCAGATAGAGGATTGTACATCTTGGGGTACAGTTTTCGCTGCCATATATACCAGAACTCATGGTATCCCTTCATTAGCAGTAATACCAGACGTATTAAGACAAATACAGACTGAGTATGGAGCAGAACCTGCTCTGAACTTAGGGATGAAATTATTAGGTAATTTTGCCCAGGTATCGGCTATAGTATTAGCAAATATAAAAGGGAAGGCAGCAGCAGTGGCCATACGCCAACGCCTGAGAGATTTCACTCCTTTACAACAGGAACGTGAATTACCTAAAATTATTGAAGACACCTATGCTACATTAGGTAGAGATAGTTTGGGAGATAGAGCAACAAAACCCCAACTGATGGAAGGTCCTGAAAAGGATAACATCAAGCAAGCACCTGATTCTTCCAAGAAGAAATGGGATAACAATAAAAAACAAAAGAATAGATCTCAATCCAGGAGTGGGGCTCCTCAACAGGAGCCCTCCGAAAGGAGATACAATCTTAGGAATAGAGATAACATAAAAAAACATGACAGGTATCAGGATACTAATACACGATCCTCTCGTTCCTTTCAGGGTTGACCAAGAAACTCCGAGAGGGAAGGACGGTCAGAACACAGACAAGAAGAGCTTCCAAAGTCCAGAGCCATGCCATGCACTTCAGATTATACTTCCAAGAAAGAAGAGAAGCCAAAATCAAAACCTCAATTTAAAAAGAAGAAAGTAGCAGGTCTTAAAGTTAGACATGCCCAGAATTCTGAGGACTCAAGTTCTAAACGGGGAATGGGCTCTGACGATGCTAGTCAGCGCAGGAGAAGTAACAATAGCTCGCCAGAACCTGATGGAATTTCTGGTGACAGCGGAGTTGAATGAGCATATCACGGTGGAGACTAGGCCTGGGCGGTAAAATCCGCTCCGCTCGCAGAATTTGCGGAATTTTGGCAATTCCGCATTCCGCGGAGTACGCGGAATTGCCGAAAATTCCACGATCCGCGGCATAGCGGAATTTTTTCCTGGTTCGTGCTTTCAAAATGCGTGTTCGCGCACGCGGTAGCGACTTACCGGGATCCCTGCATTCGCTGCCGAGTTTTCCTATCTGGCCGCGCGATCCCGCGAGAGTGTACGATCGCGAGCACGTCATTCGGACGCGCCATCGGACATACGCGTTCGCGAACAGGAAACACGCATCGCGAATGGGCGGGACAAGTGAAACAAGATGGCCGAACCAATTGGCTACCGCATGGGCAAGTTCGTGAGATATTTCCCCCCGAGCTCACCCTGGTAAAGTGATCCTGTAAATCATCATCCGTCAGATAAATATCATCTACATAGGACAATGCTTTTTCATCCAGATTCTGAAGTAACTCTGTTACCCTTGCGGAAAACAACCCGGGGCTTTTCTTATACCCTTGGGGGAGTTGACAAAATTGACCCTGGGAACCTAGCGCGGAAAATGCGGTCAAATACCCCGAGCATGCAAACAGCGTCCCCGAACAGGAAAAATGCACCACGAATGGGCGGAACAAGCAATTCCGCGTGCTCGCGGAATTCTGCGTAGCTCGTGGAGATTTTTTATATCTTGGCAGAACTTTGCGTAGCACGACTACGCAAATTCCGCCCACCCCTAGTGGAGACACCTGATACTCAGGTGAGTGTCCCACATAGGTTACATGAGATAACACTCCAAATGGAGGGGGACAAACCCAGAAAAATGAATGGTCTCTTTTAGGAGAACCTGACTTTTGGCTATGGCATGCTTTTAGCTGAAAAAGATTGGCCGCCTGAAATTGTTATGGATTGCCCAAAGGGAGAAATGGTAATCTTACCAGCTTTTTCCGACCTCGTTCCAATATACTTCAAACATACAGACGCACAGGAGTGGGCGGTAGCCCTTTCTCCAGCACTATATCACAACCATGTTGGGTGGGATGCTGAGTCACCACACCATGTAATCCCAGTAAAAACTACTCCAACTCCACAGAGACAGTACCCTATAAAACAAGAAGGGAACAAACAAGTCAGGGAGATCTTAGATCAACTTGAATACCAGGGTGTAATTGAAACTTGCACCTCTCCAAGGAATAATCTGTTGTTTCCTGTAATGAAACCCGATAATTCATACCGTCTAGTTTTAGATTATAGACATCTGAACACATGCACAAAAACATTTGCAGTACAGCATGCACACCGTGCCGCATTAATGAATAACATTGTGCGGAAAAAATCAAAACAACACTAGATATCTCAAATGGATTTTTCTGCCAAATTATAGTGCCTGAAACAGGTATTTGACCGCATTTTCCGCGCTAGGTTCCCAGGGTCAATTTTGTCAACTCCCCCAAGGGTATAAGAAAAGCCCCGGGTTGTTTTCCGCAAGGGTAACAGAGTTACTTCAGAATCTGGATGAAAAAGCATTGTCCTATGTAGATGATATTTATCTGACGGATGATGATTTACAGGATCACTTTACCAGGGTGAGCAACATAATTTTGGGGTTCACCTCTGAGGGCTACAAATTCAAATTTAAAAAAACGAAAATAGCCCACCTCAATATGGGATACGAGTTATCAAGTGAAGGGAAAAGCCTTGCAGCTAACTTTTTAGAAAAGTGTGCGCTGCTCCAACCTCCTAAATCGCTGAAAAACTTACAATCCATATTAGGATTTTTAAATTGTGGTAGAACTTACATTTTTGATTACGCAGAAAAAATAAAACCTTTCTACAACTTAATGAGACCTGATTTCTCAGTTAGGCAATGGACACAGGAACACACTGATATCCTACATTCACTACAAGCTGACATGATAGCTTCAAAACACTTGCAGACATGCGTAAACGTCCGCAACTTGGTGATCTAAGTTATAGCGGGTCAATCTGGGTACACTTACCTAACCTTCAATGAAGGCGAAACGGTACACATAGCATACAAATCACACTTGTACACAAACGCTGAAATGCGCTTTGCTTCTACAGAAAAAATCCTGACAGCAGTTCAGACCGCTGTAGTAAGAGAAAGAGCACTGGCTCAGGGGAAACGAATAACTGTCGTAACTCCAGTACCGGCCTTAGAGGCTGCTACAAAGGCAAGCGTTCCTAATGCTAAAGCCTTACATCCAAGATGGATACAATGGGCTTATTCTCTGACTGCAACGGACGTAGAATACAGATATGACCCTAGTCTAAAGGCACAAGCATTCTTGCAATATGAACAAGAATATCCTCACCCAAATGAAATAATGCCTCTGGATCAGTATGAATACATTATTTACACTGACGGATCTGCTCTGCCGGCCATAGGAAGTAAACAACAATACAGCGCCGCTTGTGCGATTGTAAAAGGTCGTATGCAGGATGGCAAGTTCCATCCCAGCGATACAAAGACACAGTCTCTAGGACACTGCACGGCTTAGCTAGCAGAACTAAAAGCCCTATTACTGGCACTTATAAATACGGATTGAGAATTCCCCACACTGATTGTGTGCGATTTTTTATACTGTGTCCAGTCATACAATGACTATCTTCACTACTGGGGTCACAATGGGTTTAAAGACTCAAAAGGTTGCACAATTAAGCCTAAAATTCCAATTTAAAAAATCAAAAAAAGCCCACCTCAATGTCCTATTTTTGGGATACGAGTTATCAAGTGAAGTGAAAAGCCTTGCAGCTAACTTTTAGAAAGGTGTGCGCTGCTCCAACCTCCTAAATCGCTGAAAAACTTACAATCCATATTAGGATTTTTAAATTTTGGTAGAACTTAGATTTTAGATTACGCAGAAAAAGTAAAACCTTTCTACGACTTAATAAGACCTGATTTCTAAGTTAGGCAATGGATACAGGAACACACTGATATCCTACGTTCAATACAAGCTGACATGATAGCTTCAAAACACTTGCAGACACTTGTAAATGTCCGCAACTTGGTGATCCGTGTTATAGCGGGTCAATCTGGGTACACTTATCTAACCTTCAATGAAGGCGAAATGGTACCCATAGCATACAAATCACACTTGTACACAAACGCTGAAATGCGCTTTGCTTCTATAGAAAAAATCCTGACAGCAGTTCAGACCGCTGTAGTAAGAGAAAGAGCACTAGCTCAGGGGAAACGAATAACTGTCGTAACTCCAGTACTGGCCTTAGAGGCTGCTACAAAGGCAAGCGTTCCTAATGCTAAAGCCTTACATCCAAGATGGGTACAATGGGCTTATTCTCTGACTGCAACGGATGTAGAATACAGATATGACCCTAGTCTAAAGGCACAAGCATTCTTGCAATATGACAAGAATATCCTCACCCAAATGAAATAATGCCTCGAGATCAGTATGAATACATTATTTACACTGACGTATCTGCTCTGCCGGCCAGAGGAAGTAAACCACAATACAGCGCTGCTTGTGCGGTTGTAAAAGGTCGTATGCAGGATGGCAAGTTCCATCCCAGCGATACAAAGACACAGTCTCTAGGACACTGCACGGCTCAGCTAGCAGAACTAAAAGCTTTATTACTGGCACTAATAAATACGGATCGAGAATTCCCCACACTGATTGTGTGCGATTTATTTTACTGTGTCCAGTCATCAAAATGAGTATCTTCACTACTGGGGTCACAATGGGTTTAAAGACTCAAAAGGTTGCACAATTAAGCATAAAATGCTATGGGAACAGGTAGCTGAGTTGAAAAACGAACTACGAAGAGCTCACGTGATACACATGCTGAGTCATCAACAGATAACAATGGCACAAAGGGGAGCAAAATATACAATGCTGGGTATTGAAAAACTAGACAAATTACCTTTCACTGTGGCAGAGTCACCATCCACAGAATAGTTAATCCATGGCCATATAACACAACCGGTCACAACTTTCCAGTTTCAGTACTGCCTTGAACAACAACAGGCGGGCAGATATGAAGAGATGGGTAGGGAATTCATCAAAGAATCTTGGGAATTGCCATACAGATTTTGATGTAGTAATAGGGACATAGAAGTGTTTCTTAGCTGTACCGACTGCTAGAACGTTTTGAGTTGATCTCTCAATGGTTCAGTTGCTAACTTATCCTGTCACTTGAAAGGTTCCCCAGCTGCCGTGATTAATCCTGTATTCAAGTTGCTTTCCAATGGGAGTTACTTGATGCTGAATGATCAAGGTTGTTGTGGGATGCTTACGGGCATCGCATATCTAGTCACAGTAAACTCCAGGGTTACTTGCTGTATGCAAGTACTGTTTCCACCGACCAATACAGTCAGGGTTGCCCTGTTATGGCCTTCGTTCAATGTTTCCTTTATACGGTTTGATACTTTGAGCCGAATGAAAGTCATGCTTTTACAGAAAACCGTGCCCTTAACCTCCACCCGAGAAACTTATGATCTCCAGGTTGCAAGGTCTTCGGCTGAGATACAGGCTCTAGTACAGACAAACTGCCCTTTCCATTTCACAGAAATGGTACAACGTATCTTTAACATGTCTGATACAACAGGTATAGTCCACCTATTTAAGACCATAGGTTCTGGACTGTTAAGCATTTTTCAGACAATCCTCGGAGTTATTCCCAACTTCATACACTCTGTATTCGGAATTTGGAGGGCTTCCGCTGATCCTATTCTTAATAGCAGGTATCCTTATTGTCATTTCTCTGCTACGCACTGGCCGTCCCAGTCACCAAGGAGATGGAAAGAACGCTCTTGGAGCG
Organism: Calotriton arnoldi; assembly: GCA_963921515.1. Classification (NCBI taxonomy): domain Eukaryota; kingdom Metazoa; phylum Chordata; class Amphibia; order Caudata; family Salamandridae; genus Calotriton; species Calotriton arnoldi. Next base: position 88,327 of record CAWUFW010014800.1, read on the forward strand.
CTGATACCGTGCTCGCATGGTAATCCATCTGGGCACACCTCGTCTTCGAGAACTAAGCGAGTCTTGGTTCCTGTCATTTAGACCTGTCTGAATCGACTGTGTTCTGCCTGTCCTTCGATGCCTGTTCTGCGGACGAGAATGCGTGTTAGATCTCTGTCTAACAACTCCATCGGTTGCGCCAACGGACGTTGATGCTTTACTGGACCCGATAACGGCCCATGTTCTGCTGTGTCCTCAGCGTATTCCCATGTTGATGTCTGCATTCTTAGAGCCACCACAGGATGCTTCACCTCCTGTTGGAACGGATACCGGCTCCTCAACAACTACTCAGGCCTTGGATGGCACACAGGCTACCCCAGCATCGGCTGTGGATAGTGCAGAAGAACATCTGTGCTCGATTGACCTAATCTGCGAGGTGTTGCAGGGATCGTCATCTGCGATGGCAAGCAACAGTGATGTTGCGTCTCCCAGCCAGGACACGTAAACATTTGGCTCATCGTGTGCTGGGAGCATTAATTTTTTCTAAACAGCCAAATTTGGAATTTTAAACACAAGACACGTTTTCTAATATGCATGGCTTTCAGTCCCTCATTGTTCGGACTATATATACGGACTTATTTAGTGCAGACTTCTATCACATGCAATATTTGTCTTTTTAGCATTTTTTAGAAGTTTTACATTTTTTAATACTATTTTTAATGGACTTATTAATAGTTTGCGTACAACATTTAGCCATACGTTAGAATTTTTAGTATGTCGTCCAGTCGGATGAGGAGTGGGTGTTATGTTTCATATAGGTACCCCAATATAGGTTCAGGTAGTCACCTAACCTTTCACCTATATTCTCCCTACCATTCCACTACATAACGGTTCTTAGTACTGACCTTTTACCTAGTTACGGTAATGTCCAAAGATGACATGGGGTTTTCCCCGAAAAGCTTAAGCCTCATTCATTATGCATGAGGATTCTTGGAATCACAGCAGGACAGCAGGCCTACCATCTCCTGCATAATAACTATGTATAAGGGTCATTCCTTCCATCATCCCAGTCCGACATGACACAGCAAGGTATATCCCCAGGGGGTACCACTTTGGGTATATATACATCATCTCTTGCTGAGATAGGCAGAGGAGAAAAGGACTTCCATGCTGACACACTGACGCAAGACGCTGAGGCTCCTGCACGCAGACACTCCAGCTCGCAGTGGTCTGACATCCCTTGCGGGGTGTCCATCTCGAGACCAAGACGGGGTCCCACACTCTCTCACTTCAGGTAATGGGGTTGACTTTATCCTATAGGGATTCTTGGCTTTTACACCTACATACATGCTAGGTACACTCAGGTACATCTAGTTAGGGTCGCATCATAGGAGTACGCATTTTTACTGTCATGTATTTTATATACTTGCCTGTATTCATTGTTTTAGCACAATTGTAGAAATCTACCATCCTTTTACTCTGTTAGTGCTTATAATCATATTTATCTGTTACTGTCTAGTGGTTGTTTCAGCACACCTATTTTTCACTAGAATTACGCTAGTTAATTAAATGCTTATTGAAAAACGTCCCCACTGTTTATTCTGAGTATCTCTCTGAGACAAAGTGAGCATGAGTGACTGAGCGAAAAGTATTGCACTGTTTCCACGACCCTGAGGGATCAGGGCTGTCATGTTCGATAGTTGCCAAGAACTATTCTCTCCTTTGGTAAGAGGGGTTTCTAGTGGCCCTGTGAGCTAGCTGGTATACAGGCTAACGTACCCGGTAGGGGTGTCTAGAATTAGTCTGACACCAATCCTATAGTGTATGTTGTCTAAACGCGCAGATCCTATATAGGTTTATAGGAACTACACAACAGTTTCTGACCTTTATTATGCCTCTTTCCGCTCCCTTCTGACCTTTATTCTGCCTCTTTCTGCTTGTTTCTGACTTTTATTTTTCCTCTTTCTGCTCGTTTCTGCCTCTATTCTGCCTCTATCTGCTCGTTTCTGACCTTTATTCCGACTCTTTCTGCTCCCTTCTGACCTTTATTCTGCCTCTTTCTGCGAGTTTCTCACCTTTAATTTGTCACTATCTGCTTGTTGCTGACCTTTATTTTGCCTATTTCTGTTTGTTTCTCATCTTTATTTTGCCTTTTGCTGCTCATTTCTGACCTCTATTCTGCCTCTTTCTTCTTGTTTCTGACCTTCATTCCGACTCTTTCTGCTCCCTTCTGATCTTTATTCTGCCACTTCCTGCTCCCTTCTGACCTTTATTCTGCCTCTTTCTGCTCCCTTCTGACCTTTATTTAGCCTCTTTCTGCTCGCTTCTCACCATTATTTTGCCTCTTTCTGCTTGTTGCTGACCTTTATTTTGCCTCTTTCTGCTCATTGCTGAACTTTATTCTGCTTCTTGCTGCTCATTTGTGACCTGTATTTTGCCTTTTTCGGCTTGTTACCAAACTTTATTCTGCCTCTTTCTGCTTTTTTATCACCTTTATTTTGCCTCTTTCTGCTCATTGCTGACCTTAATTCTGCCTCTTCCTGCTCATTTCTGACCTTTATTCTGCATCTTGCTGCTCATTTCTGACCTCTATTTTGCCTCTTTCTGCTCGTTTCCAACCATTATTCTGCCTCTTTCTGCTCATTTATCACCTTTATTCTGTCTCTTTCTGCTCAATTCTGACATTTATTTTGCCTCTTTCTGCTTATTTCTCACTTTTATTCTGCCTTTCTGCTTGTTTCTGACCTTTATTCTACCTCTTTCTGCTCCCTTCTGACATTTATTCTGCCACTTTCTACTTGTTTCTCATGTTTATTTTGCATCTTTCTAATTGTTTCTGAACTTTATTCTGCCTCTTTCTGCTCCCTTCTGACCTTTATTCTGCCTCTTTCTGCTAGTTTCGGACCATTATTTGTCCTCTTTCTGCTCGTTTCTGACCTTTAGTCTGCTTCTTGCTGCTCGTTTCTGACATCTATTGTGCCTTTTTCTGCTCCCTTCTGACCTTTATTCTGTCTCTTTCTGCTCATTTCTGACCTTTATTTTACCCCTTTATAATAGTTTCTGACCTTTATTCTGCCTCTTTCTGCTCATTTCTGACCTTTTTTCAGCCTTTTAGTGCTCATTTCTGACCTCTATTTTGTTTCTTTCTGCTCCCTTCTGACCTTTATTCCACCTCTTTCTGCTCGTTTCTCACCTTTATTTTGCCTCTTTCCACTCCCTTCTGACATTTGTTCTGCCTCTTTCTGATAATTTCTGGCTTTTATTTTTCCTCTTTCTGCTCGTTTCTGACCTTTATTCTGCCTCTTTCTTCTCATTTCTGACCTTTATTCTGGCTCTTTCTGCTCGTTTCGGACCTTTATTCTGATTCTTTCTGCTCCCTTCTGACCTTCATTCTGCCTCTTTCAGCTTATTTCTCACCTTTATTTTGCCTCTTTCTGCTCGTTTCTGACCTTTATAAAGCTATTTCTGCCTGTTTCTCACCTTTATTTTGGCTCTTTCTGCTCGTTTCTGACCTTTATTTTGACTCTTTCTTCTCGTTTCTCACCTTTATGTTCCCTCTTTCTGCTCGTTTCTCACCTTTATATTGCCTCTTGCTGCTGGTTTCTGACCTCTATTCTGATTCTTCTGCTTGCCTCTCACCTTTGTTATTGCCTCGTTCTGCTATTTTCTCACCTCTATTTTGCCGCTCGCTGCTCATTTCTGACCTTTAGTCTGCTTTTTTCTGTTCGTTACTCACTTTTATTTTGACTCTTTCTGCTCGTTGCTGACCTTTATTTTGCCTCTTTCTGCTCATTTCTCACTTTTATTTTGCCTCTTACTGCTAGTTTCTGACTTCTATTCTGCCTCTTTCTGTTCATTTCTGACCTTTATTCTGCCTCTTTCTGCTCGATTCTCACCTTTATTTTGCTTCTTTCGGCTCAATCCTCACCTTTTTTGCCTCTTTCTGCTCATTGCTGACCTTTATTCTGCCTCTTTCTGCTCATTTCTGACCTTTATTCTGCCTCTTGCTGTTCATTTCTGACCTCCATTTTGCCTCTTTATTCTTATTTCCAACCTTTATTCTGCCTCTTTCTGCTCTTTTATCACTTTCATTTTGCCTCTTTCTGCTCATTGCTGACATTTATTCTGCCTCTTTCTGCTCCTTTCTGACCTTTATTCTGCCTCTTCCTGCTCATTTCTGACCTCTATTTTACCTCTTTCTGCTCGTTTCCAACCTTTATTCTGCCTCTTTCTGTTCGTTTCCAACCTTTATTCTGCCTCTTTCTGCATGTTTATCACCTTTATTCTCCCTACCTGCTCAATTCTGACCTTTATTCTGCCTCTTTCTGCTTGTTTCTGACCTTTATTCTGTCCCTTTCTGCTTGTTTCTGACCTTTATTCTGCCTCTTCTGCTCATTTATGACCTTTATTCTGCCTCCTACTGCTCATTTCTGACCTCTATTTTGCCTCTTTCTGCCCGCTCCCAACCTTAATTTCTCCTCTTTCTGCTCGTTTATCACCTTTATTTTGCCTCTTTCTGCTATTTTCTCACCTTTATTTTGCCGCTCGCTGCTCATTTCTGACCTTTATTCTGCCTTTTTGTGCTCGTTCCTCACTTTTATTTTGACTCTTTCTGCTCGTTGCTGACCTTTATTTTGCCTCTTTCTGCTCATTTCTCACCTTTATTTTGCCTCTTACTGCTAGTTTCTGACTTTATTCTGCCTCTTTCTGTTAATTTCTGACCTTTATTCTGCCTCTTTCTGCTCGATTCTCAGCTTTATTTTGCCTCTTTTTACTCAATCCTCACCTTTTTTTGCCTCTTTCTGCTCATTGCTGACCTTTATTGTTCCTCTTTCTGCTCATTTCTGACCTTTATTCTGCCTCTTGCTGCTCATTTTTTACCTCTATTTTGCCTCTTTCTGCTCATTTTCAACCTTTATTCTGCCTCTTTCTGCTCGTTTATCACCTTTATTCTGCCTAGTTCTGCTCAATTCTGACCTTTATTCTGCCTCTTTCTGACCTTAATTCTGCCTCTTTCTGCTCCCTTCTGACCTTTATTCTGCCTCTTTTTGCTCATTTCTCACCTTTATTTTGCATCTTTCTACTCGTTTCAGACCTTTGTTCTGCCTCTTCCTGCTAATTTCTGACCTTTATTCTGATTCTTGCTGCTCCTTTCTGACCTCTATTGTGCCTCTTGCTGCTCATTTCTAACCTCTATTTTGCCTTTTTTCGGCTCATTCTGCCTGTTATTTTGACTCTTTCTGCTCACTCCTTACCTTTATTTTGCATGTTCCTGCTAGTTCTGACCTAAATTCTGCCTCTTTCTGCTCCCTTCTGACCTTTATTCTGTCTCTTTCTGCTCATTTCTGACCTTTATTTTACCTCTTTCTGATATTTTCTGACTTTTATTCTGCCTCTTTCTGCTCGTTTCAGACCTCTATTCTGCCTCTTGCTGCTCATTTCGACCTCTATTTTGCGTCTTTCAGCTCATTTCCAACCATTTTTTCTGCCTCTTTCTGAACCTTATTTACCTCTTTCTGCTCGTTGCTGACCTTTATTTAGCCTCTTTCTGCTCGTTTCTCACCTTTATTTTTCCTCTTTCTGCTTGTTACTGACCTTTATTCCTCCTCTTTCTGCTCCATTCTGACCTTTATTCTGCTTGTTTCTCACATTTATTTTGCATCTTTCTACTAATTTGTAACCTTTGTTCTGCGTCTTTCTGCTCCGTGACCTTTATTCTGCCTCTTTCTGCTCGTTTCTGACCTTTATTTTTCCTCTTTCTGCTCGTTTCTGATCTTTATTCTGCTTCTTGCTGGTAGTTTTGTGAGCTCTATTTTGCGCTTTTTGCTCGTTTCTGACCTTTATTCTGCCTCTTTCTGCGCGTTTCTCACCTTTTACTTTGCCTCTTTCTGCTCGTTGCTGACCTTCATTTATCCTCTTTCTGCTCGTTACTCACCTTTATTTTGCCATTTTCTGCTAGTTTCTGACCTTTATTCTGCCTCTTTCTGCTCGTTTCTCACCTTTATTCGGCCTCTTTCTGTTCATTGCTGAACTTTATTTTGCCTCTTTCTGCTCATTGCTGACCTTTATTCTGCCTCTTTCTTCTCATTTCTGACCTCTATTCTGCCTCTTGCAGTTCGTTTCTGACCTCCATTTTGCCTCTTTCTGCTTATTTCCAACCTTTATTCTGCCTCTTTCTGCTCGTTTCTCACTTTTTTTGCCTCTTTCTGCTCATTGCTGACATGTATTCTGCCTCTTTCTGCTCCCTTATGACCTTTATTCAGCCTCTTTTTGCTCATTTCTCACCTTTATTTTGCATCTTTATACTCATTTCTCACCTTTATTCTGCCTCTTTATGCTCCCTTCTGACCTTTATTCTGCCTCTTTCTGCTTGTTTCTGACTTTTATTTTTCCTCTTGCTGCTCGTTTCTGCCTCTATTCTGCCTCTATCTGCTCGTTTCTGACCTTTATTCCGACTCTTGCTGCTCCCTTCTGACCTTTATTCTGCCTCTTTCTGCGAGTTTCTCACCTTTAATTTGTCACTATCTGCTTGTTGCTGACCTTTATTTTGCCTATTTCTGTTTGTTTCTCATCTTTATTTTGCCTTTTGCTGCTCATTTCTGACCTCTATTCTGCCTCTTTCTTCTTGTTTCTGACCTTCATTCCGACTCTTTCTGCTCCCTTCTGATCTTTATTCTGCCTCTTTCTGCTCCCTTCTGACCTTTATTTAGCCTCTTTCTGCTCGCTTCTCACCATTATTTTGCCTCTTTCTGCTTGTTGCTGACCTTTATTTTGCCTCTTTCTGCTCATTGCTGAACTTTATTCTGCTTCTTGCTGCTCATTTGTGACCTGTATTTTGCCTTTTTCGGCTTGTTCCCAAACTTTATTCTGCCTCTTTCTGCTTTTTTATCACCTTTATTTTGCCTCTTTCTGCTCATTGCTGACCTTAATTCTGCCTCTTCCTGCTCATTTCTGACCTTTATTCTGCATCTTGCTGCTCATTTCTGACCTCTATTTTGCCTCTTTCTGCTCGTTTCCAACCATTATTCTGCCTCTTTCTGCTCATTTATCACCTTTATTCTGTCTCTTTCTGCTCAATTCTGACATTTATTTTGCCTCTTTTTGCTTATTTCTCACTTTTATTCTGCCTTTCTGCTTGTTTCTGACCTTTATTCTACCTCTTTCTGCTCCCTTCTGACATTTATTCTGCCACTTTCTACTTGTTTCTCATGTTTATTTTGCATCTTTCTAATTGTTTCTGAACTTTATTCTGCCTCTTTCTGCTCCCTTCTGACCTTTATTCTGCCTCTTTCTGCTAGTTTCGGACCATTATTTGTCCTCTTTCTGCTCGTTTCTGACCTTTAGTCTGCTTCTTGCTGCTCGTTTCTGACATCTATTGTGCCTTTTTCTGCTCCCTTCTGACCTTTATTCTGTCTCTTTCTGCTCATTTCTGACCTTTATTTTACCCCTTTATAATAGTTTCTGACCTTTATTCTGCCTCTTTCTGCTCATTTCTGACCTTTTTTCAGCCTTTTAGTGCTCATTTCTGACCTCTATTTTGTTTCTTTCTGCTCCCTTCTGACCTTTATTCCACCTCTTTCTGCTCGTTTCTCACCTTTATTTTGCCTCTTTCCACTCCCTTCTGACATTTGTTCTGCCTCTTTCTGATAATTTCTGGCTTTTATTTTTCCTCTTTCTGCTCGTTTCTGACCTTTATTCTGCCTCTTTCTTCTCATTTCTGACCTTTATTCTGGCTCTTTATGCTCGTTTCGGACCTTTATTCTGATTCTTTCTGCTCCCTTCTGACCTTCATTCTGCCTCTTTCAGCTTATTTCTCACCTTTATTTTGCCTCTTTCTGCTCGTTTCTGACCTTTATAAAGCTATTTCTGCCTGTTTCTCACCTTTATTTTGGCTCTTTCTGCTCGTTTCTGACCTTTATTTTGACTCTTTCTTCTCGTTTCTCACCTTTATGTTCCCTCTTTCTGCTCGTTTCTCACCTTTATATTGCCTCTTGCTGCTGGTTTCTGACCTCTATTCTGATTCTTCTGCTTGCCTCTCACCTTTGTTATTGCCTCGTTCTGCTATTTTCTCACCTCTATTTTGCCGCTCGCTGCTCATTTCTGACCTTTAGTCTGCTTTTTCTGTTCGTTACTCACTTTTATTTTGACTCTTTCTGCTCGTTGCTGACCTTTATTTTGCCTCTTTCTGCTCATTTCTCACTTTTATTTTGCCTCTTACTGCTAGTTTCTGACTTCTATTCTGCCTCTTTCTGTTCATTTCTGACCTTTATTCTGCCTCTTTCTGCTCGATTCTCACCTTTATTTTGCTTCTTTCGGCTCAATCCTCACCTTTTTTGCCTCTTTCTGCTCATTGCTGACCTTTATTCTGCCTCTTTCTGCTCATTTCTGACCTTTATTCTGCCTCTTGCTGTTCATTTCTGACCTCCATTTTGCCTCTTTATTCTTATTTCCAACCTTTATTCTGCCTCTTTCTGCTCTTTTATCACTTTCATTTTGCCTCTTTCTGCTCATTGCTGACATTTATTCTGCCTCTTTCTGCTCCTTTCTGACCTTTATTCTGCCTCTTCCTGCTCATTTCTGACCTCTATTTTACCTCTTTCTGCTCGTTTCCAACCTTTATTCTGCCTCTTTCTGTTCGTTTCCAACCTTTATTCTGCCTCTTTCTGCATGTTTATCACCTTTATTCTCCCTACCTGCTCAATTCTGACCTTTATTCTGCCTCTTTCTGCTTGTTTCTGACCTTTATTCTGTCCCTTTCTGCTTGTTTCTGACCTTTATTCTGCCTCTTCTGCTCATTTATGACCTTTATTCTGCCTCCTACTGCTCATTTCTGACCTCTATTTTGCCTCTTTCTGCCCGCTCCCAACCTTAATTTCTCCTCTTTCTGCTCGTTTATCACCTTTATTTTGCCTCTTTCTGCTATTTTCTCACCTTTATTTTGCCGCTCGCTGCTCATTTCTGACCTTTATTCTGCCTTTTTGTGCTCGTTCCTCACTTTTATTTTGACTCTTTCTGCTCGTTGCTGACCTTTATTTTGCCTCTTTCTGCTCATTTCTCACCTTTATTTTGCCTCTTACTGCTAGTTTCTGACTTTATTCTGCCTCTTTCTGTTAATTTCTGACCTTTATTCTGCCTCTTTCTGCTCGATTCTCAGCTTTATTTTGCCTCTTTTTACTCAATCCTCACCTTTTTTGCCTCTTTCTGCTCATTGCTGACCTTTATTGTTCCTCTTTCTGCTCATTTCTGACCTTTATTCTGCCTCTTGCTGCTCATTTTTTACCTCTATTTTGCCTCTTTCTGCTCATTTTCAACCTTTATTCTGCCTCTTTCTGCTCGTTTATCACCTTTATTCTGCCTAGTTCTGCTCAATTCTGACCTTTATTCTGCCTCTTTCTGACCTTAATTCTGCCTCTTTCTGCTCCCTTCTGACCTTTATTCTGCCTCTTTTTGCTCATTTCTCACCTTTATTTTGCATCTTTCTACTCGTTTCAGACCTTTGTTCTGCCTCTTCCTGCTAATTTCTGACCTTTATTCTGATTCTTGCTGCTCCTTTCTGACCTCTATTGTGCCTCTTGCTGCTCATTTCTAACCTCTATTTTGCCTTTTTCGGCTCATTCTGCCTGTTATTTTGACTCTTTCTGCTCACTCCTTACCTTTATTTTGCATGTTCCTGCTAGTTCTGACCTAAATTCTGCCTCTTTCTGCTCCCTTCTGACCTTTATTCTGTCTCTTTCTGCTCATTTCTGACCTTTATTTTACCTCTTTCTGATATTTTCTGACTTTTATTCTGCCTCTTTCTGCTCGTTTCAGACCTCTATTCTGCCTCTTGCTGCTCATTTCGACCTCTATTTTGCGTCTTTCAGCTCATTTCCAACCATTTTTTCTGCCTCTTTCTGAACCTTATTTACCTCTTTCTGCTCGTTGCTGACCTTTATTTAGCCTCTTTCTGCTCGTTTCTCACCTTTATTTTTCCTCTTTCTGCTTGTTACTGACCTTTATTCCTCCTCTTTCTGCTCCATTCTGACCTTTATTCTGCTTGTTTCTCACATTTATTTTGCATCTTTCTACTAATTTGTAACCTTTGTTCTGCGTCTTTCTGCTCCGTGACCTTTATTCTGCCTCTTTCTGCTCGTTTCTGACCTTTATTTTTCCTCTTTCTGCTCGTTTCTGATCTTTATTCTGCTTCTTGCTGGTAGTTTTGTGAGCTCTATTTTGCGCTTTTTGCTCGTTTCTGACCTTTATTCTGCCTCTTTCTGCGCGTTTCTCACCTTTTACTTTGCCTCTTTCTGCTCGTTGCTGACCTTCATTTATCCTCTTTCTGCTCGTTACTCACCTTTATTTTGCCATTTTCTGCTAGTTTCTGACCTTTATTCTGCCTCTTTCTGCTCGTTTCTCACCTTTATTCGGCCTCTTTCTGTTCATTGCTGAACTTTATTTTGCCTCTTTCTGCTCATTGCTGACCTTTATTCTGCCTCTTTCTTCTCATTTCTGACCTCTATTCTGCCTCTTGCAGTTCGTTTCTGACCTCCATTTTGCCTCTTTCTGCTTATTTCCAACCTTTATTCTGCCTCTTTCTGCTCGTTTCTCACTTTTTTTGCCTCTTTCTGCTCATTGCTGACATGTATTCTGCCTCTTTCTGCTCCCTTATGACCTTTATTCAGCCTCTTTTTGCTCATTTCTCACCTTTATTTTGCATCTTTATACTCATTTCTCACCTTTATTCTGCCTCTTTATGCTCCCTTCTGACCTTTATTCTGCCTCTTTCTGCTCGTTTCGGACATTTGCCTTGTATTTGTTTTGCCTTGTTCTACCCGTTTCTCACCTCGTTATTATTTGTGAATTATCTGCGATCTCAGATTAACAAATTTGTATTTCCTTAAATTTCTCAACAACTACTGAACGGATTTACACCAAATAAGTGAAAGTGTGATCTGCGTAACCAAATCTACTTTTCTGACAAATTCTGTGTAATTAATCCAGCGCTTCGGGCTGCAGACGTGTTCAAAGCTCCAATGGGAATTGCCATGGGAAACACGCTTTTTTTGACCCCCGTTTTGCTGCCCCCCCCCCCGCTTGACGGATCACCCCGAAACTTTCCATTCACAACAAGATTCATTGGTGCACTTTTTTGGGGGGAAATTTCATGAAGATTCGTAAAATGGTGCCAAAGTTATAGGCAAGTCAAAAACGCTTTCCTATGGAAACATGGTCCTACCTATAACTGCCTAATGGAGGCCGCCAGAGGATAATACATATGTTGGTTTCAATTATCTGGTACTTACCATATTCATTGCATGAGTGGTAAAGACATATGTGTGGTAAAGACTTGCGTTGTAAAGGCAATATGTGGTAAAGCCATTGCGTGGTAAAGGCATGTGTGGCAAAGGCATTCTTTGAAATGTTGTACATCCCTTATCAATGTACAAATTCTACCAGTATGGCAGAGCAGTTACAGTCACAGATTTACGGTTAGGGGCAGATTGTGGACATTTGTGAGGGATGCACTCTGTATAAGGAGCAGTATGGCGGAGCTGTTACAGTCACAGATTTACGGTTAGGGGCAGATTTTGGACATTTGTGAGGGATGCACTCTGTATAAGGAGAGAAACAATTGTAAACTCATAGATTTGTGGGTTTTCAAATACATTATACAGCAACCTTCCCATCATTTAATTTCTTGCAAACATGATCTGTGTCATTACAAGAGTAAGGTCATTTTCAGGGTAGGAACAAAGATGGAATACCCCTTTGTTTAATGAGAATATGAGCAAATGAGATTCTACAAATAAAATATATTTTCCCTGTGAGGAAACATAAAAATGTTACAAGTGCAAAAGCACATTTGCACATCTGTGTCACATTTACACATTTCCACCTAATGGGAAATCTGCATTGCTGGATATTGCAGATTGGAGTACGCTGGAACACCTACAGCAGGTGTTGATTTACAGGAATACACCCAGGATATTTTAAGTATCCTATAAAAAATGAGAATCTACTCCAAATATAGGTGCAATCCTGTCAGAGGCCATTTTCAACTTTCAAACATAGGGCTTAGTGAAACATTGTAGCAACATTAACATTTCAAGAAACAGTTCAGACCATGATAACTATTTGCTCATTGTGAGCTCAGCCTCTTCATATATCTTTACCAAATCTGGGTTAAAATCATGATCATTTTTATGAACGTCTTTACTCCTAGGATTAACGTAATGCTTCTATTTTCCAGGACCTTTCTTACTGTAGAGCATTTTGGGTTGCTCTTCTCATCTTAGCTTGACCCAGAGTTTCCTCATTTCCATTCCTAGCAGAGTCTCCTCATTTCCATTCCTAGCATGAGGAGGGTGTGTTAAGGTCAGGATTTTGAAAGAAATGATGTACTGTTCTAATCAGGCCAATTTGAGAGGGCTAGACATTTTATGTGGTGTTTCTCTAAGGACATCAGACCCTTGGTAGAGCATATTTTGTGAGTAGGGGGGTATAATATTGTAGTAGGTTGTCTAGTAGGAAGAATTTGAGGAGGGCTGTTTAATAGATGTGGATGTCATTGTCTTTTTCCAAGTGCAGGTTAAAATCTCCCTGGAGAATTTGATCACAATAGGACGTAAGATGGTTACTGCTACTATAATCAAGAAAATCATTCATAAAACCCTTATTTTACCTATCAGGCAGTATAAGATGTTTAGTGTCATTGGTGTATGTTTTTGAGATAATCAGTTTGCTTCTAAAGGGCTCCTTGTGGATAAAGGCGCCCCCTGTTTTTTATTATTTCTTAATGTATTAGATGTTATATCCTTGTGGTAGCATATTGGTATGGAGGATGAACAGAAACAGGGTTCAATGAGTGCAGTAGAATCGCGGTCACTGTCTTGGATGAGGGCCGGCCCTCATCCAAGGACAGAGGTTCTGTTAAACTGCAAACTCGCAACTCAGAGAAGCAACTTTGATATGATGTGTAGGAGATGTGTCACTAAGTTGAAGAAGGCGCTTTCCTCAATAGATGACTAGTAAAAAGCAATTTTTTACACCACAAAACATCAGGATGTAATTGATTGCAGAGAAAACCTGGTTTCAAAGGTTAGAACAAATGTAAAGCCTGTTTAATAAGTACTGTACAACTGTTATGATTCCATCAAAAACAGTGTGTGGTATTTTAAGAAAACTTTAACTTGCAAATCCAACTACACAATATATATGCTCTCATGCCCATATAAAGAGAAATACATCAGGACAACGATTGTGGCCGTACACAAGAACATTTTACAACAAATAAGAGCAATAATTAACAGAGATGAAAGTTACCTAGTAGCTCGACATTTCCTTAGATTTCATGGATGGAATGAAAGCACTTTGTGATACTCTGTCATAGACAATATCCTCAGATCAAGGTAATAGGGAATTTGAATTAAGAAGACTTGAATTGAGGTATATTCTCTGCTTGGATACTAAGAAACACTCAGGCCTTAATATTGATGAGGAACTTTATATACAAGTGTAGGGCAACCAGCTTTTTCTTTGTAGTATGTAGTTCAAAACATTTTGGTGTGATGCATTTTTTGGTATGGAATTATATATGATTTACCATCCCATTTTTGTTTCTTTTTATTTTTTCACTTATTTGTGGGTTGATGATATGAGTCTATCTTCAGAAATTAGGAATATTGTGAAATTGCCCACTTGGACAGAACACCCAAAGGACAAATTAATTTAATTCCTGCAAATGTGGAGGTTGATTAGATGTTAGAAAATCCCTATTTGGGTTTGATGGCAAAGACAAGAGAATAATTTGATATACAAAGTTGATTTATAATTGGGATAGACAGTAAAAATGGAGATGATGGACTGATATAACATTTGCTTTTCACATCTTTTTGATACATTACAATGCCATGCCAAAAATATTTTTTTTATGTCTAGTAATATACCATAAGAAAGATATTTCACAAAGTATACTTTACAGAGCTAAAAAAAATGCTAAAAAAAACTGATGTTGTTTTAATTCATTAATGATTCATTTAAAATGTGTTATGAAGGAATAATTAAGAAATTACGATAACATACTCTGATGTGATAGACAGGAGGTATTTCTTTTCTTTCTATTAATTGTCATTGAGGTAAAAGACTCTTTTAAAAAACTTTGTTAACATGTGGAATCAACATGAGTACCATTCATGACCAAGGCCAGTGTTATGGCTGAAACGTGTAGGAACTATCTTTATGGAACCAATCAATTTGGATACTATGGCAGACTCATGAGTGTGACTCTCCTTCTTTGAGAAAGGAAATGAAACTTGTGCTTAACAGTTATATAAAATATAATAGATAGATAGTTAGATAGATAGATAGATAGATAGATAGAAAGACAGATAGATAGATAGATAGATAGATAATTCTGCACCACTAGCCTTCCTTGGACACAGAATTAATCCACACAAGAGACAGCTGGGCTGGTGCCACACTGTTCAATACTTAAAAAAGGGCCTGTGGCAGGGCAAAGCCTACACATAGACTTGGTGGAGTTGGAGCACACAGCTGGGCCCAGCATGTTTGCTAACTTCTGTCATCATCATTCAATGCTTTGATATTTCAAACTGGATCATACTTCTAGAAAAGAATCCTCCAGGTAACTCTTCTTACCCATGGGCTTCTCCAATTTGCTGTACACAACCTCATGATAGGGAAGTGGTGAGTTGAATAGCATCTTCCAAAAATGGCTGCAATCCACCACCAGACTAAGGGCTCGATTACAATGACGGTCGGAGTTCCCTCCGACTGACACCGTCGTGGTCTCGGGACCGACTGACCTCTGGTTGGGGGGTCCCGACCCCGCAATCACAATGCAACCACACATGGTGTGATTGCATACTCCCATTTCTCTATGGGAGCTTGTGCTTCGGCCATAAACCGGCCGTAGCACAAGCTCCCGTAGAGAAATTGGAGATTCTGTTAATCCCTGCACCGCGTGGCAAGCACCTCAAGGTGCCTGCCACACGGTGCAGGGATTAATTAACAGGGGGGCACAATAGGTGCCCCCTCAGCCCCCAACCGGAGGCCTCAGGGTGAAGGGGGCCCTGCTAGGGGCCCCAAACTCGCTTTTTGACAGGCTTTCCATATTGGAAACCGAGCATCGTAATCCCAACAGCGGAAACGCCGTTCATTGGGATTACGTGCCGGTCTCTGACTGGCTGACGGGCACCTTGAGTCCATCAGAATCCAGCCGGAATGACCGGCTGGTTTCAGTTTTGATCGCCTGCATTGTAATGCAGTGGTCGGAACAGAAACCGCAATGGGGCTTGGAAAGCCTCCAACCTGTGGTCGGAGGCTTTCCGAGCTACATCGTAATAAGGCCCTAAATGATTTTTGGTTTTATTTTATTTTTTTAAGCTTTAAATAGCGGGAACTTGGCCCATTGTCATTAGAGCACTTTAAGTGAGCACCAGATTACATTACAATAGGTTATATTCCTGTTTTTTAGGCATGGGCAGATTAAATAATTTACCCAGAATCACAGTGTGCTGAATCAACCCTATAACTGAACCCAGCTCCCTAGTTACAAAGCCATCAGCTCTGGCCATTGAGCCACATATGTTGATGTTTACAGGTGGGGCTCTCCGTGAACAAATAAAAATATGATTCTTACATGAGAAAAAACATAAAGCTACTAAATAGTTGCAGACTGTATCTCCCACCTAAGGGAGTTTCAACATCACCACATCACATTAATCTATTACATTTACTTCATGAGATTCGAAAGAGTACAGTCTAGCGAATGATGTACTCTTACAGTAAGCGCTCATTTGCTGCATGAGAAATGAATACCATTCTAAAGCTGCGTTTTTGCTAAACTTGCCAGAAAATACTATCCTTTTCAATCACAATAGCCCTTTCTCTTTATTCCTTATCCAATGCTATGACTGTGACTTTTTATTTTCTAATGCTTTGTATTTGAAATTTGAAAGAAATGTGAAAAATACATCCCCTTTACACCTTTGGAAAAAAGACTGGAATGAAAATAAAACCAGTTAAAACCCTCTACTGTCAAAGAAGCTGCACGCTCGGTTCATAATTGATGCCTCTTGTTTGCAGCTCTCACAGACACCATTGCCACGGATCAGTCACTAATAGAAAGCAGCCAGGCCAGCTGCATCCTCAGGAGGTGAGCCTCCTCCTGCTAGGTTTCACTGCCTGCAAGTGGCCCAGGTGTTAGGAAGGCCTATCTGTGGGTTGTGAGGAATGCTTCTGTTTTTTGGTTGTTGAAAAAAATCCATCAGCAAATAAACTCGAACAAATGGAAAGAATTTGATGAATGTGAACATGGTCAGGCCACTGTGAGTTAAACTGATCCCATCCATTGAAGACAATCTGGAGGCTGAAAGAAGGCTGTTCGGTGTATTAGGGGTTTTCTAAAAAGGCAGGCTGGAGATTAATGAAGAGGTTTAAAATGAATGCATCTCGACAAAGACCATTGTTACAAAGAGTGTTCAGGCGATAAAGTAATACTTTACAGTGTGTAGAGCCGGCCTTGCTGATTGATGTCGTATTTTTTTTGCACGTCTCTCCTTTGGCAGGTAGAATTTTGTTTTTACAAAGTTCAAATGCTCAAACGTGTGCTGGTTATTTGATTCTGTATTTTTATTCAACAGGAAACAAAGCATGTTAAACCACTGCAACATACTGAATTGGAAAAGGAGTTACGTGGTGTAAATAAAGCAACAGTTGATATTGGCGATGATGTATTCCTTGGACTCAAATTAGTTGGTAAAGCTTTCTGCCGCTAAATTACCATAATTCTATTCAGATGTGTGCTAGGACGTGTAAGTAAGGTGTAAGAAATCCGGGCTGTGCGACATAAATTGCCCAGGTGGTGCTAATATGCACCAAGGGTGGGGGATTAATTGTAAGGGGTGCTAGTTTGCTCCAATTAAATTAGCTACAGTCAGTGCTGATTAGAAACCTCATAAATCAATGTTGTTGTTTTTGCTACACAGACATTTCAAAATGCTATTTTTATTTTGCTTTTAATATGTAAAGGCTCTGACGGCTGCAAAACAAAACTAACCAACACGGCACACCCTCATGGTATTCATTAAGGTACTAAATAAAACCCTGATGGAAATTACCAACACCTGGGCAGCTTATGTACGCAGGTCCTCCCAGGAGACACTGTGGGGCATATTATCAAGAAACGTCATTAAAATTATCGCCTCTTTAGCGGCAGAAAACTGCCGCTAAAGCGGCGATAATGGGCTTGATAATATGCCCTTGAGAATTCCAATAGAAGCCCATGTCCTGGTGTCAACATGGGCTTCTATTGGAATTCTCAAGTTCATATTATCAAGCCCATTATCGCCGCTTTAGCGGCAGTTTTCTGCCGCTAAAGCGGCGATAATTATAACACCGTTCTTGATAATATGCCCCCTAATTCTATGCCTCCACATACATGCTGAAATGTTTGACTGGCCTGACATCACATGTAAAAAATCTCCCTCTTTCTTCTGATGCTATTTGTCATTAGCATATGCAAATCCGACGTTCAGAACACCATTCGCTAATGTAACATCTCGCTCATATAGGCTGAAATACTCTTCTCACGTGGTGTTCGAGGCCTTCTAAGCACAGAGCATTGCCACCTGGTCTACTAGTAAAATCCGAATGGTGTATCTGTATGTTATTTTACGTTATGTTAAGGAACATTTATAAAGCACAAGTACACCCAAAAAGGTTTCATGGCACTGAGTAAGAGAAGGAACACCAAAAATCAAAACCTAGCCATAAGCTTGTTTAAAAAGCCAGGTTTTTAAGAGTGACCTGAATCTTGGGTAGGCAGTCGTGGTTCTTATGTCAAAAGGCAGAGAGTTCCAAATGTGTGGAGCAATCACAGAAAATCTGGCACTTCCCAACCTCTTCTTTTATATAACCTCCCAACCTCTTTTTAAATAACAACTGCAAATATAGGTATATCTAAGGGGTGCAGACATGTGAACGAGACTTTTGCTCACTGCTCAGTAGAGCTCAGTACCAAAGAGCTGCTCATGGATTCCTGTTGCTCCAAGTCATCATACACAGTGGTGTAATGCAAAATGATGGGGCCCCACCTACAGACTGGGCTCAATGGGGGCCCCTAAACTGAATGGTTTCTGCCCCCCTACACTGCAGGGGCCTGCAAGGCATGCAATGGCATGGCTTAAAGGATGAGGGTCCCCCTCCAATACAAGACACCCTGGGGGTCCACCCCACACCGCAGGAGCTGCGGGGGCCTCCTGATCATACGAGGTATTAACTCTCGCATGAGGTGGGATGGCCCTCTGATATCCACACTAATATGTAGTAGGTTTTCTTAGCATGGGGCCAGTGATGACTGAAAAACATTTATTTACATTTTTTGCTCACTTAGCCCATTGATTGGGACAGCTGTACAAACAAAATAGCCCCTGTGGAGCTCAATTTGTATTTAATGTGCACTAAGCAGGTTAAAATGCAGTTGTGGCTGCTACGGGGAAGCAGTGGGGGGCGTTAAAAAAGAAAGAAAAGAAAAACGGCAAAATAAAAGAAAATGAAACTTACCTTACCGGCAGCCGCCTCTCCTCTGGGCCTTCTTGCCGCGACGCAGGAACAGGAAGCACCCAGGCTTCCAGACTCCTCATGCCAATCATAACGGTGCTGATAGCAGCATCGTGATTGGTCTGAGCACCATGGGTCAGTGCTCAGATCGGGACTATGGACCTGTGCATATTCCTCACCAGGCTGTGTAATACAGTTGGTGGGGAACATACACAGTGTGCATGACTGTTTGGTCGGTCTAAGGTGGCTGGCCGAAATGTCATGCGCACCTGGCGAGTGCCTACCACTCCTTCCCTGCTCTTTGGGTGGCCCAGCCAGGCCCAGTACCTGGAGAACCGCTAGGGAAAAATAAAATGATAACAACGTGGCGTTATTATCATTTTATTTTTCATGTGGGACCACACTCCTCCACAATAGCGGAGGAGCCGCCCCTGTTAAAATGTCTAGTAGTTCATTGTGGAAACTCTAAACCTGGTATTTGTTGCATTCTGCAAAGTAAGAAGTTGTGGAGTTATTCTACCACTTCACCTTAACCTCTCAGTGCTCTCTGTTTCAACGGGCACTGACCCTTTCTTATGAACCTACACACAGAGGTGTGAAGATGTGAGGCAAAGCATTAAATGGCAAAATAGCCACTGATAAAGACAAATGGCACCAATTAAACTGCAATTAAACCAGAAGTGTCTTCTATAAAAACTAACTACCAGCAACCCAGGGCACAATGTGAATTGTGCAGGCAAGTGGATTGTGTCTTTCTGGCCTCTACTCTTTAAACAACCTTTAATTTCACTAGTAACAGAAAAGCTTGCTTGTAGAATAGAGGTGGGCGAGCCACTTAAGGCTGGAGCCAGGCTCGAGTCAGAGACCTGGCTCAGCTCGAGGTCCTCTTGGAGACTCAGGCCGAAAACGAGCCGAGCTTTAATGCGGCTTCTGTCTGCCACCCAGGCCTTACCATCGTGCTCCAAGAATTAAAAACAAAACATAAATCTTTGGTGTTTAAAAGGAGAGAAAAAAGTAGCTATCTAGTGCATGAATTAGTAATGTGTAAACAGAAAACATGGGACCAATCCTGCCTTCCCCGCTTGACCAAAATGTGTGATCCTAAGCAAATATTTTGTTTTACAGAGCCTCCCTTTTCTACGTTATCGCACATGAAAGTGCATTCCAATATGTGAGTTCAGGGTGCACACTGTACAAAAATAATGTGAGGTATTACGCTGAAACGCTTCTGCATGTTGATGAAATGCCTTTTTTTAATTTTAAAGAGACTATCATTTTTTAACAAGATGCTTGTTTCATGACTTAAATGCCTATGACTTTTTCGGAACTCATCTCATGCACGGGCTCCTAGAGCCCAGGCCACCCTTTGGCTCAGCTCTCGTTCTGTTCTCCCTGTGAATTTGAGGGCTTGCCCATCGGTATTGTAGAAGCCACATTATTAAGAAGAGCTCAGGGA
This sequence comes from Calotriton arnoldi, assembly GCA_963921515.1. NCBI lineage: Eukaryota > Metazoa > Chordata > Amphibia > Caudata > Salamandridae > Calotriton > Calotriton arnoldi. Next base: position 108,323 of record CAWUFW010014800.1, read on the forward strand.
AGCCCTCCCTGCAAATAATTACGATAAACTGTAAAAGTAAAGATTAGCGCATTGCACCTAACAGAAACTTTCCACATTAAAACCAAAGAATGTAATACACTCAGTTCATATTGTCTCAGCGCCCTAACTGTTACAAGACAAAAATCGTGGAACATTTCCTCACTAGACCATTTACATTTGGTAAAAGCCATGAGAAAGCTTACCTCTGAGCAGCAACAATTTTTTTTAGAGGGGATACTCGATTTCAGGATTGGCATGAGGGATACATGATATGGGGACTGCAATTGCACGTGGACATAGCAATAAAAAGTGAAATTAACAAATGGAATTATGTTGAATAGAAATAAAAAGATGAAAGCATGTGATTGAAATAAAACATTGAAAATGACACATGATTGGGGATGAGCACTTGTTTCTACAAATTGTAGTTTTATCTTGGGTTTGAAGAGTGGGAAGGCTTCTTCTTGCCTGCCTACTTTCATTAGGTACTTGCCCGTGAATTAGGGAGATGCCGTAGAGTTTTTGTTGAACAAGCATTTGTAATGCAATAGGTCTTGCATTAGTTATATGCCGAGCAATTGGCTTTTCAAATGGAAAATAAATGTGGCGTCCGCCTGCCTTTGTTTTGTTATTTATTGACTTTTGTAGCAATGGCGGCACGCCACACTTTAGATGTTTAAAGCTAAAGTGCGGGATGCCGCCATTGCTACAAAGTCAATAATAGAAAAAAAAGTTGTGCGGCCTCCTTTTTTTTCTGTTTATTTACTATTGTAGCGATTGTGGCACGCCGCGCTTTAGCTTTAGATGTTCAAAGCTAAAGCGTGGCGTGCCGCCATTGATATAAAAGTAAATACATGGAAAAGAAATGCAGCATCTGCCCGCCTTTGTTTTTTTATTTATTGACTTTTGTAGCAATGACGGCGTGCCGCGCTTTAGCTTTAGATGTTTAAAGCTAAAGCGCGGTGTGCCACCATTGCCACAAAAATCAATGCAGTGTCGTGCAGGGGGTGGGGCATACCAGAGCGAACAATAAATACAAGGTGTTACAGTCGGTAAAGTTACCAAAATACAATGCCATTGTCACAAAAGTCAATACAGTGTTGTTCAGGGGGTGGGGCATGCCGGAGCGAACAATAAATACAAAGCGTTAGTTTCGGTAAAGTTACAAAAATACAATGCATTATCTCAGGAAGAAGAAGAAGAATATTTTATTTGCACAATTAATTCAAATCATTGCAATTCGTACAAAAACAAGTTAAAAACACTATCCAAATTCTATTAAAAAGAGGAGTTCATGGTAGCAAAGAGGGTCACAGCTGGGAAGGCTAAAATTCTAGGCAGTCGTCTACTGGTAACACGGAGTTGATCTCAGACATGTATTTTACAAAACGGGCAGCCATCTGGAGGTCAGCAGCAGCGCAGGAAGGATGGCAGCAATGGCAGTAGGGAGGGGTTGTGAGCGAGGAAGCAACAGATGGCCAGAGACGGCTAACCAAAAAACAATTGGTGATGTCTGCTGCGAGGGAACCGAGCACACAAAGGCGGGACAGATAGACAGTATTGACCAACCAGAGTAAAGGAATTTAGAAAGGCATGCCAACTAACCAACCAGAAGCGCTGGGCGTGTTGAATGCCCATATCCTGAATACAGCATGTCTCGAAGAGACAGCGAAAGCGCTGCCTAGTCGAGACCTATAAAGGAATTTCTAGTCAAAGCATTGACTAGGATCTGAAATTATATGGGCCCATTCACCTAATAAAGTAATGTTCAGAGATTTACATCTCCACCAGAACGTACTTTTAAGTATTTTTCAAATTCCCACCTCTTGAGTGGGATTTACTACTGAGGATTTCCATCACTCGTGCAGAGAAATCCCCAATAGTGTAAATATTTATGCCTGCCAGACAGGCATAAATTAGGTATTTTCGGTTGTCAACATGTTTACAACCAACAGTACTTCGGGCCTGATTCACAAAGGTAAACTTACACTCTTTTGTAAGTTTACTATTTTTTGGGTATTCACAAACTACGAGTTTATTTTTACTAATAGTAATGAGACTCCGCACTCATGATAGTGTTGTGTAGTTCCTATAAACCTATATAGGATCTGCGCATTTAGACAACATAGACTGTGGGATTGGTGTCCCGACTGATTGCAGACACCCCCATCGGGTATGTTGGCCTGTATACCAGCTAGCTCACAGTGCCACTGTAAACTCCTCTTACCAAGGAGCGAATAGTTCCTGGCAACTATCGAACATGACAACTCTGTCCCATCAGGGATCGTGGAAACAGTACAGTACTTTTCGCTCAGTCACTCGTGCTCACTTTGTCTCAGAGAGATACACAGAGTAAACGGTGGGGACGTTTTCAATAAGCATTTATTGAACCAGCGTCATTCTAGTGTAAAATAGGTGTGCTGAAACAACCATAAGACAGAAACAGATATAAATGATTGTAAGCACCAACAGAGTAAAAGGATGGTAGATTCCGACCATAGTGCTAAAACAATGAATACAGGCAGGTATATAAATACATGACAGTAATAATGCATACTCCTACGATGCAACCCTAACTAGATGTAGCTAAGTGTACCGAGCATGTATGTTGGTGTTGAGCCAAGAATTCCACTAGGATAAAGCAAACCCCATTACCTGAAGTGAGAGACTGTGGGACCCCGTCTTGGTCTCGAGATGGACACTCCATAAGGGATGTCAGACTACTGCAAGCTGGAGTGTCTGCGTGCAGGAACCTCAGCGTCTTGTGTCAGTGTGTTAGCATGGAAGTTCTTTTTCTCTTCTCCTTGCCTCAGCAAAGATATGGTGTTTATATACCCAAAGTGGTACCCTCTGGGGATCTACCTTGCTGTGTCATGTCGGACTAGGATGACGGAAGGAATGACCCTTATACATAGTTATTATGCAGGAGATGGTAGTCCTGCTGAGATTCCAAGAATCCCCATGCATAATGAAAGAGGCTAGTTTTCGGAGAAAACCCCACGTCATTTAAGCAGTGCCGTAACTAGGTAAAAGGTCAGTACCAAGAACCGTTATATAGTGTAATGGCAGGGGAAATATAGGTGAAAGGTCTGGTTACTACCTAAGCCTATATCGGGGTACCTGTATGAAACATAACAATAGAGACACAGCATATAAAAGATAGGCCTGTCCTTTGTGAATCAGGCCCTTTGTGAATAGGGCCCATCATGCCTTCGGATTTAGTTAGTTTAATCTTAATACATTTAAGGGTTTTTATCCCCATAGGTAATAACTTACCAGTTTTAACCCTTTCTTATCCAAATTGGAATTCTTTCTAACAGCGCCAGATAGAGGAGAGATGTGAGAGGATGTGGCGTTACGGCCAGAGCTGTAGACTTAAGAACTGGGGAACGAGGTTGGAGTCTCATGTAAGCTCAGCATCCTGCAATTGTGGTCATATCACTTAATATTCCCGTGCCTAAAAAATATATGTGTAGAATGTGGCCTTGTGTAATGTAACTGGTGTTCATGTGATGTGCTCCAATTCCTTTGGGTTGAGTGCTACATATTTTTTTTTTTAAACTAAACTGCAGGTGCAGCACAGACTCTGCTTCATTCCTGAAGCACAGCATTTGTATTCCTCTGACGTGCAGCCAATCAGAGAGCCTGGAATTTCAGAGGCTCTTGCTCTTATTCTACTTCCAGAACCAAAAGGGTGGCCATAAGAATGCCACAAGCAGCATTCTTAAAACCAATTGTAAGTCCTGTATTTAAGATTTAAAAACAGATTCCTATATTGGTAGCGGAACAAAATACTCCTTTGATGAATATATACAACGTCTTTCATATACCTGATTTTAGGTCCATACCAGTAAAGTCACTGCTTTAAAGTTGTGATGTTATTTCTCATAATGTCACTTCCTATAATATTACTGCACCTTGCAGAGTCCAAATAGCAACACACACATATTTCTTTAGGGCGTGTGACATGCTGCATCCTCTAAACAACTCGATGAGTTCCAGGACTGACTGTCAGCACTCAGGCTTTGCGTGCGTTGCTTTTACAAGTTTCTAGCTATTTGTGTGCTCAGTTGTCCCTCCATGCTGTTTATGTATCCTCCCGCTGCTTTCACTCTGCGCAAATTACATTTCCACACAGCCCATCCCTCACATCCTTTATTCTGTCACAAGTAAAAAAAAAAAAACTCAAAACTAACACAGCTACACAGTAGGAAATGTTCTCGCTGAGTGAAGAGGATTGTTATCTCTCCCCTACTGAGTGTTCGCCATTTTTACTGGCCTCTCGCACCGAGATCAGTGTGCCAAAAGGGACACTCAAGCCAGCATAAATACAATCTAAGTATCTGGTGACCCTTGAAGATATCACGCGCACAGTAAATTCCACAAACATTCTTCTCACTCCCTGCGTTCCTCTTCCGGTTCATCGTTTGTTTTCAACCTCTCACACCACGCTCCCTCTTCTCTGAAAGAAACAGAGGAAATACAGAAACGAGGAAGTCCGCGTCGCGGCCTTCTTGAGTACTAAACTTTCAAATGTATATTTAAAGAAGTAAAAATGCAACAGAATTGTACATCTTTTCCTAGGCGTATGCAGCAAAAACACGAAATCCATATCAGCCAAGCGTAACATGGTCCTACTTGACGTCTTTATTTTCAACTTCCCTCATTTACTATTGGGATGGCCTCGTAGGGCCACCTTCAGTAAAAAGATGCGCTCTGATATGACGAGGCCCTTGCTATTGTCTTGCACTCAAAATTAATGTAATCAAACACTGCGACCTAGCAACACATTCCCATGGGGTTCGAGATATACGCGGACAAGTGTAGACAAAAGAAATGCTAATTTTTTACTTTACAATTTAAAAGTGATATGAAATGAAAACGTTGAGGAAAAAGACACAGCCACTTCTAAGGGGACGTAAGTATGTTTAAGAAATGTTCCAAAGAATTATTTTCAATAACGATTATTATTTGCTCACAAATTAATGAGCAATTTAAAGTATTTTGGGAGAAAAACTGCTAAGCAAGCTGTTCATGTCACGACAGACTAGGGGGAAGCGCTGCAGTAATTGACTGCAAGAAACTTTCAGCATAAATGTTCGCCAGTATTCCCTTTTCTAGCTAACAATAGTAGTGGGAGAATTACTCACGCAATATAGATGATAATTGCAAACTACACTAGCAACAACATTTAATATTGTGAACATTGAAATGAGGATCACTAGTGTCTTTTAAAATGTTCCTTTGTCAAGTTTAATTCAAGTGATTATCGGCTTACAAAGGGACTTGTGAAGTGATTGAGGGAACTTCTGTTATCCTTGCTTGAATTTTGCTGCACCCCCCTCCCATCTGCCATAGTGCCAATATCGGCAACACACCCTACCCACAAATACAGCAATACCATAATAAAGAACACACAAGACACATTGGTTGTTGGAGAAAACATTGCTGCAGGTTTATTTTGCATAAGAAATATGCCAACATGGTGGGTCAACTTACGGGCGATCCAAGGGCAGGCAGCCCCTATGCTGCCCTGCCCACCTGAAAAGCCAAATTGCACCGTGGTCTAACCAATCGGTGCTCACCATTTAGGGGGTTTACCCCTTACATCCTGTGGACCACCAGTCCACCCATTTACTCATGCCCCTTGAGGGGGCGGAGCGTATCCAGGCAAGCCCCCAGTTGCTGAGGTTTACAACCGCCCGCAGGACTAACTGGGCGCCGTCGTTCCTCCAGGGTCCTGCAGTAAGGACTTCCTGGGGCTATTTGGCATTTGCACCCTTGTTGTGCTCCTGAAGAGGGTACCCCTATGTACCATTCAGCCTCTGGATCGCCCTGTAACTCCGCCACAGCTCTGGGTGTGGCCTCGGTCACACCCAGGGCCCCCCACCAAGGCAGGCATTCTTACTTAGACCTTGCTGATTCTAGGGCATTACCCAGGTCCAACAGAAACAGGTCCATACCCACTCTTGACAAATGGACCCCATCCACATTGACACATCCCGTGGTCTTGGCATGCAAGAGTCTGTGTCTCATAAAGCCAAAACCCCTCTGTTCCGTGAATTTGCACCTGGCGCTGTTTACCCTCCTGCGAGAAATTTCCACGGCCTCTCCAGACCTGGCCCCATGCCAAACTAATGTGGAGTGATCACGTACCACCATAATTCACATGTGCCTAATTGGTTGCTTGACTTCTCATAGTGGGTTTATTTAAGCCTGGGCGGTAAAATCCGCTCTGCTCGCGGAGTTTGCGGATTTTTGGTAACTCCGCGTTCCGCGTAGAATGCGGAGTTACCGAAAACTCTGCGATCTGCGGCGTAGCGGAGTTTTTCCCTTGTTCGCGCTTTCAAAATGCGTTTTCGTGCGCACGGTAGCAACTTACCGGGATCCCTGCGTTCGCCGACGAGTTTTCCTATCCATTCGCGTGCGCCACGAGATTTTGGTAGCCGGCCGCGCGATCCCGCGAGAGTGTGCGATCGCGAACACGTCATTCGGACGCGCCATCGGAGATCCGCGTTTGCGAACAGGAAATACGCATCGCCAACGGGCGAGACAAGTGAAAAACAAGATGGCCGCGCCCATTGGGGACCGCATGGGCAAGTTCGCGAGATATTTACCCCGAGCACGCAAACAGCGTCCCGAACACGCAATACGCATTCCTGAACAGAAAAAACACATCGCGAATGGGCGGAACAAGCAACTCTGCGTGCTTGCGGAATTCTGCGTAGCTCGCAGAGTTTTTTTACCACTTCGCGGAACTCAGCGTAGCTCGAGTACGCGAACTCCGCCCAGGGTTAGGTTTATTGTGGTAGCAGAACCTTTTTTACCCATGAAAGACAAGTCATTGCCTCCCAGGTGGATGACCAAAATGTTGGGAGGGGATCCGCCTCCCGCTAGCTAGTCTGTGCCGCAGCTTCTTCAGCAAACTGTGCCAACGCATGCCAGGAAACCCCAACCAGACTATCTCAGTGAGGAAAAACCCATGCCTCCAATTCCTGCTTTCGGCCTATTGCGCCACTCTCGCGATGAGAGAATGTCAATCGCCCAAACCTTTGATACTGGCAAAATTAAACAATGCAGAGTTGCAAAACACATTTAATCTTGCACACAATTCTATAAACACGGCGCAAGATTGCCCATAGCTTGCTTCAGAAATCACTCTGCTCCTGGCACTGTACCCTTCTTCCCGTGTATGGCCAATGTAATTCTGTACTTGGCTCATTTTGCCCTTTTGTAGGAAAGTTCGATGGCCCCCCCCGGAGGTAGGGAACTACTGTTCTACACCTTAACCACAGTTCCAAGATATGTCCCTCTGTGCTAGTTAGCCTTCTGATTGGGGTGGCTGGGCCCTGTATTTACCCCTCACTGCACAGGCCCCAACTTCTGGATTAGCTGGTAAACATAGAGCTGTCCACCGTCACGGCCACAAGTATGTTTGTTTATAAGCTATTGATGAGGCAACACAATATCTTTATCCACTGACCTACCATTTGGGTAAGAGGACAGCACCGGCCAGGAATGGGACCCCTTGGGGATATAAAACAGCTCTCTTCGCAACCAAAGTTCTGTGTGGTACACCCATTATGAACTGCGTGCAACTTTGTGCATTGTCCTTGGGGGTAGACTAAGCCCTTGTTAGCCCCCTCACAATTGGATGATCCCACTTCTCAGGGTTCAGACTGATTAACCATGTGCCGCACCCGCAAGTGGACATGTAGACATGGATCGGATTTAAGCTGTGTTATGTCGTTTCGAGGATGCCAGGTGACCTCCTCATCTAAACCAATACAAAGGTGGATCTAACCACCGGGGGTGAGGCCTGGGGTCCCTTAAGTGTACTCCTAATATTCTGCTACCTTTCATGTCCTTATTGCCTGCGGAACCTATTAGTTTGACTGCGATCACAGGTGCTGTGTCGCCACGCGGGTGTCCCCACCCCAGCAAATGTAACCCATAGCCAGGTTTTGCTAAAGGTATACCAGAGTGCCAAAAGGTTTGCCAATGCTTTCGAATTTGCCCCTTCTTACCTATGAATGCAAATTGTGCTCTGGTAATTGTCAGCATTGGTGCTCCAAACCCCTGTTTACAACACTATTGGAGTAGCAGCACCCTTTTTGTAATGACAACTGACGCAACCCCGCCCCGGAAGAAGGGCTGCAGGAGGTTAACTAAAGCACAGGAACCAGTCACCTACACTCATCTATTACAGTATTCTGCTCAATTTCCTGTACTCCTGGCCTGCAAGCCCATCACAGTCTGACTGCGATCTTTAGATGATGAGTAACCATGCTGTTTATTTATTTGAAAAGTTTTATATAGCGCTGGCTAGACCCAGAGGTATCAGAGCGCTTTACATGAGGAACATTAGGTTACAAGTTACAAATTATATCTGTTACAAGAGCATAGCAAAACACAGGCAAAAAACAATGTTGGCTGCTGAGGGAAGGAAACATAACTGGGAGACGAGGAAAAGCTATTTCCAATGTCCGGCTGGGTAGGTGACGGCCGAGGGGGTGACCCAGAGCCAAACTCCTCTATAGCTGCCTAAACAGCTCCACCGGGCAAAGGCCATGTTGTTCAGTCTCCACGGTAAGTACAGTGTTCAAGGTTTCAGCCCGGGGGGTATCGTCATAGAAAGATTGGTAGCTCCCATCTTAGTGTTCCTGGGAAGCGCCGTCCGTTTCACTCTTCGGCTCGCCCTTATAGGTGGGATAGGGGCTGCGGTGGGGAATAGTCCAGTTAATAGCACAATTATCTTTCCGACCTCTGAGGCCCCGCATGCCAGAAGAAAAAAACAGGCAAAGACTTGTTGTTGGGTTGCTAAGCACTCGGCAGCAAAGCTTCCAGGGATCCGGCCAGGGCAGCCATCTTAAGGTCAGGCCGACAGAATGTGTGGGCCCGGGGTTGTAGGACACTCCACTGTTGCCCCATGCAATTCTTTCGGAGAGGGTGAGGCTGTAGCAGGACTAAGTGGAAAAACAGTCCCATTGTTAGACTATTGCGCTGTGGAGACCCTGATGTAATCACCGAAACCTCGCTCCGGGCGCCATTTTAGGGTCAGGCACAGCCCTTGCCTGGCCCACCTTCAAGCAACTCTGCCCAATTTTCATCCCAGGGTGAGACACCGCTTGTGTGGAACCCCAGGATCGCCCAAGCTGGCCAGTATAGTGTGCCCCAGAGCTTCGCTCACCTCCCGGTCGTGCTGACTGCCTCGGTGAGATCACGCTGCGGCTTCGATCACTGCGCGTCTTCGTCCCAGACATCATCGGGGTATTCATCCTGAGCATGGGAGACTATCCCCGGCTCTCTAACTGCTTCCTTTGTTGCCGCATACAATGCAGTCTCCACGGGTCAATGCAGTTATTGGAATCCCGCTGGATAAACGGCAGCGGCGCCATCTTGTCCCCGCTGCAGTCCAGTCGGCAGATATTTCGGCGATGCTCGATCGGAGGACGCGATCGGAGGAAAGCAAAATAGGTCTCCAGGTGAGCCGCCTGCTTTCCGGTTGCAGAATCTTGGTTAAGGGTGGGAAAACAATGCGGTGGAACGCCGTAAAGGAGGCTGGAAAGAGGATTCGCAATGGATCATCAGCTCCGCGCGGCCATGATGGGAGCTGGCTGTTATCCCCACCCTTGCACTAATACCCCTTGCCAGACCTTTTCTGGTGTGTACCAGGTTGCAGACAAGAGGATGGAAAACCTACAGGGATGGTGAGAACAATCAGTGCAGATCACCTGCCCTTTCTTGAATTATGGGGATGCCGGATGTCCAATAAATTGTAGCCTTTGTGCTGCAACCCAGTATATCGCAAAACTTTGTAACCCCAACACACTTTAAGTCTGACAAACTTACACCCCACCGTGCTGCGATGGCGAGAATGCAGGCGCATTTGGCTTATCTACCATTTCTGTTGGCATGACCAATATGTTTACCCTACAGTTTGATGAGTCAACTATGACAAACAAAATCATAATGTGTCATATCTGGTTTCAGCGAAAGATTGTCTTAAGTGAACCAGACCCAGTATATGGGCGAATGTATGCCTATAAAATTGCAAATCCCCACGCTGCGCTTTTGGAATGGTGGGAGCAAGAGAACCACATTTACAGACTACCTGCCCATTCTTGAATTGTGGGAATGCTGGATGTTTTCTAATAACTGTGGCCTGTTGCTCTAACCCAGTGTTTCCCCCGAACTTTGGAACCACCACATGTTTTAGGATGACAAGCTTAAGCAACCCGCCCAGCTACGTGGCGGTAAGGCGGGCAAACTGTAACACGCACTCGCTTATCACCTCTTCTGTTGACCGCCCAAATGAAAGGAGATAGTCATCTCCAAACCCCGAGTAAATATAAACTTTTATAGCCCGTTCTATCGGGGACATAGCCTCATGTTCGCCCTTGATGGTGTGATCTGGACTGGTTTAAAAGCGCGCCACTGAAGACCTCGGCAAGTAACTTTGAAATGAATGATGCAAATCGTTTTACTCAGCATAAGACTGTAGGTCATATGTTGACGGAGCCATCCCCCGTCCCATGCCCCTTTGAAATCGCCCTATATTCTACCTGCGCAAGAGGCATTTTTGTAAGAACCTGATGGTAAACCTGTGAGCATGTTGGCACTGAACAGACATTTATTGATACCCCCACTCAATGATACTCATTTTAATGGCCTCCGCAGGATGGTAGGCTGAGCGAACCCAACAGGATATGATCCGTGCCCGAGAGGCCCAGGCCCCGCAGTGGGAGCTGTAGTCCACTGAGCCCACAAACTCAGCAACAGTAGGTCCAGATCAGCTGCCAGTAAAACCTGTGTTGGTTAACAGTTCTGAGCAAGAGTCTGAAATGCAGAATTTTATCACCATCGAAGCTCCTCTGAGATTAGAATCAAGGGGCCTTAGTAGTGCAAGTCTATGTTTAATTGCAATATGCCCCTTAATTCAAGATTCCCCGTGTATGTTTTAATGCCCCTTGGTGAAGGGGATTTGAGGTCAAAACGCACCCTGTTCAGTGCCGCTATAAGTACCAGGCTGCAACCTCTTGGTCACATGATACTGGCTGTCGGTATTGCCGTGACCCATGTCATTTGTGTCTGTGTGCTGCTTCTGTGTGCTCTTACCTGTGTGAACAGGCTTGTTATGCTACTTTTAGTGAGGGGGACCTCTGATGGCAATACTGAGGGAGTACTCTGTGTGGGTGTATTGTAATTGACATTGGCTGTGCCACACCCAACCTGCATATTCATGCGTATGCCCTCCCTAAAGGTACCTGCGTGCAAAAGGATCTCTAGATGGGTGGGGGAGGTCTATATCTGCCTCTCCGCCCACTAGCGCGCCGGAAATGACATCCTAGGTAGCGCCGGACCCACAGTGGGTCCAAACACTAGCCTGTCGGGTTGTGCCCTCATGTGGCACTAAGGTGTCCGCCCTCCTATGGGGCCCCCTGCGTGGGCCGCGGGCAGCCTCAAAGTCAGTTCACCCCCTGGCACTCTCGGGAGCATGGGGGGAGGGGTTGCGGAGAGTGTAGGCGTAGGGGTCAGTGGCTCTTTGCACTCTGAAGACTACTGTGACAGAGGGATTCGCTTTCTATCTATCAGATAAATGCATAAGGTGGACACAGGGACCATCTTTTCGAGTTTTTGGGATCACAACAGTTACCGCATTCTGTTGATTTAGAAGGAATGAATAGAGGTGGACAATCCAACAAATAATTCGGAAAGCCGAGCCAGAACGGGTTCTAAGAGCCCGTGCACGAGCCGAGCCTTGAAAATATTTGGCATGTCAATCATGCAACTAAGATAATGTTAGAGTATGATAAGGCATTTCAGAATTCAAAATAGTGTATTTATTTAACACATCTGATTACTGGAGATGTACTTTTGAGACGCAAGAGCGTTAAAAAATGAACTGAGAAACATTCTTGGCCCACCCTGATGATAATACTATTACTGAACTGAGAGGCAAGTCAAGGGCCTTGGGTATTCGACATGTGGCCTAGATTCTTCTTACAGATGGAGCAACATTATAGGCTACTAAATCAACCACAAGAGGTTTTTTTGTACAGTGCGCTTCCTGAAAGCACGTATTTGAAGGTGCTTTCATATGTGATAATGAGCAAAAAGCCTACTCCGTGAAATTAAGTAGGTGCTGAGGATCACCCAATTTGGTCAAGCGGGAAGCCAAGTTTGATACCAGGTATCCCAGTTTCACACTGTGTGATTGAGCCACTAAAAGTGTGTCTCTTTCTGACATAAAAGGTTAATACTTTGACTTTAATTCTTGGAGGATGAGATTAGAGCATGGGTAGCAGTCAGAATCCATGTTTTATTTTTGTCAGGTTTTGCTTAGACCAAACGCTTGCTCAATGACATAAGGGCCCTTCACAACAGACACTGAGAACATAACACAATTTCAGCACAGGTAGATTTGCCAGAATTCGTGCCTCATCCCTCAAGTTACATGGTCAGTAGCCATGTCCACTAGGCCACATCGCCTCCCATGTAAGCTCGCTCGTTGTGGGCTTGAAGTTCCAAGAGGCCCTCACTTGAGCCAGAGCCAGGCATCTGGTTCTGGCCTGGCTCGAACTTTTAGTAGCTCACACGCCTCGAGTAATGAAGTAATGCTAAATTATTGTGAAACAGGAATACCGCAAACATCACAGAAAACCATGTATTTGTTTATTTATTTATTAGTTTGGTAAAGCACGCGATTACCCAGAGCGTGTCTGGCACTGGCAAGACTCTTGGTAATGATTCAACACATAAATGCAGTAAAAAGATGGTAAATGTGATTCCCCGTTATGTACAGAACAACTTAAATCAGTTGTAATACCCCACATCCCAAATGTTTCAACATAATTACTGCACTAAGGTATTAACCGCTGACCTTGAAGTGATTACCAGTGTCTAACAGGTCTATATTACAGTAACACTGAAAAGGGGGGGTGGCGAACACATTTCTCTTCAACGCAAATATAAAAGTATTATCATAAATGCAGCAACCACTTTTAGGGCTTTATACAAGGTCTTGCTTTATTTTCTGTTTTTAGGTTACACTTGACATATTGATAATAACATAGCATGCTTTCAGTGTTTACTTTTCCATATGGTGCACCCCTTTTTCTTTGACTCTGTTTGGTCTACCATCACTGCTACTCCACAACTTCGATCAGTACCATTACTTCAATTGCCATTACTTCGACTACCATTGCTGTGACCCTTGAACCTGTACTTCAACTTTAAAGGAATGCAAATCTGTAATTGAGAAGTAAATTTAAAAGTGATTATGAGTGGTGGTAAGGTTGACAGAAGATTGAAGTGGCCACTCTTGCTTTGGCATCCCAGGTGGCAGGCTGGCATGAAGAGCAGACTTTCCTGCTGGAGACAGTCTTTTCACTGTCAGGTGTCCAGGAAGTGCCATTACATTAATACAAGTATCATTGTGATAATTACATTGCCCAGCCCCTGGAAATGCACCTAAAAGCAACTGTGTTGAGCCGCATGCAAATTTTTCACCTGCGGAGTAACCGTAATTCTGCACTAGAGGCAATAAATAGAATTTTAGTTGTTTTGAAATTCATCAGGAAATTTCACCAACCCCTATTTATGGCCTTGTCTGTTTGTGGGGGTAACCTCAAACACCCCCGCTAGCTTCTCTGCTTTGTTTGACATATGAATGCCGAATCTGTGGGAAACGCTTTGCGTAATCTCCTAATCCTGGCCATGGCTGCTGCAATTCTTGCCTTGTCTAAGCTGTGGGGCTAGAGGGCATAGGAAGTGAGAAAGCAACTGAAGAGGTCCAAGGATCAAAGGGGCATATTATCAAGGGCTTTATCGCCGCTTTAGCGGCACTTTGTGCCGCTAAAGCGGCGATAATTTTATCGCCCTATTAGCAAGCTGTCGCTAACAGGCGTTAGCGACAGCTTTCAGGCGTTAGAGGCCGCGTTAACCATCGCCTTGCATGTCAGCGATAATTATCGCTAATGACATGCAAGGAAGGCGTTCCTACTAAAAGCGACTGAAAACAGTCGCTAATCCCACTACCCCTATTAGCAAGGCAGGCGAAGCGATATAATACTCGCGCTAAGCGCGTTTATCGCTATATTTTATCTCCTGCTAGTGAGAATGACTTACCTGTTTAAAGTATAGGAGGTGGATTCTAATGCTGAATCCACCTTAGCGATAATGCGAGAATATCGCTGCTTTTCCAGCGATATTCTCACATTTTGCCGCTATCGCTGGAAATTATATCGCTATGGAGATAAACCTTGTTAATAGGGTGTTATCTCAGCGATATTTTCCAGCGATAGGCGGCGTTAACCAAAGTCGCGCTAAGCGCGGTTAGCGATAAATATCGCTATTCCTTGCTAATATGCCCCAAAGTTCTCTAGGCTGGTTGGGATTGATTATTGCTGATTGTAGCTGAATGAGATATTTGTAGAATCATCCCCTTTGGGTCCACCATGGTTTACAGGGCAGCTCATAGAAAGGAAAAAAGCCAGTAAGAATTGCATCAGAGGGGCGGTATGAAGTAGGACGAAACCAAATAAGAGTCTGCCTAGTTATTTTCCCAGAGGTTGAGCCCAGGGCAGCTCTGCAGTTTGATACAGGGTCAGATTGGTAAAACGGGCACTCAGGCAATGGGCGATGAGCCGGTATCTGAGTTCAGCTGTGGACCGCTTTTTTGGCCAGCGTGGTAGCTGATTTGGGCTGTCTGTGCTGTTCAGATGCCGCCACCAGCCCAGTGGGGACCCAAGTGGTCTTTCTGGAGGCGGATGGGCCTCTGTTACCTCCCTTTTACCAATGGGGCGGAGGTGCCATTCTCAGTCTCTCGCAGGGCCAGCCCATTAATGTATGCATATTGAACAGAGGCAGGGGGCCTCCCTTATATTCAGATGTATTCACCAGTGTGAACTAATCCTTGCACAAAGAGTCCAGGCAACATTTGCATTTTTTTTTATCTCTGTGAAGTTAAGAAAACATGCCTCTTTTACAGACCCCACCCCTTCTTTTCATTATACTTAAAATACTAAAGCAGTGTTTTGCGGAAAGGCACAATCCGCAACTGTAGGCCACTTGTTTTTAGCGCGCCCGGGCCTATTTTGGATCCCAATCCAACACTGGTTTGATAGACCACATCCCTCACACTCATGAGGTAGGTAATGTAAAAGGTGGGCGTACAGGACAACCACCAAATTTTTGGCAACTGTCCCATTACCATACACCTGTAAATGAGGCTCTTATTTCTTTAAACAGATCATGTGTAATATAACCTTGAGTAGCATTCCACAGAAATTGGTAAAACATGCAAATTGGTAAAACATGGTTGCAATCCCTTTTGCGCCACCTGGGCTCGCTCTCCAATGAATAAAACAGGCTAATTCCTATCTAATCCAGGATTTAGATTGAGTAGAGGTCAGAATGAGATTACTGGTTTGGCTGTGTCGTCTCATACCTAAGAAACGGGTGACATTAAAGATTATGAGCACAGGGCATGAAAAGAAGCGGTGTGTCAAAAAAAGGAAAATATGACATTATATCGCGGTGTTTACACCGCGATACCTTTACAACGCAGGCATTACAACGCAAGTCGTTACAACGACTTGTGTTGGAGGGTGCTGGACTTAGGAATAGTATGATTTACTATTCCAACTCCAGCCTACGTTACAGTAGGGAAGGAGTTGGAATAGTAAATCATACTATTCCTTAGCTTAGAGCGCCATCCAGCGCAAGTCATTGTAATGACTTGCGTTGTAATACCCGCGTTGTAAAGGTATTGTGGTGTAAACACTGCGATGTAACCAATGTTCCCCCCATCAATGTATGAAGGAGTGATGGAGGGTGTCCTGGTGCTATGTTCAGTTCATACCAGAGTGAAGGGTAGGCAAGAACTAATTGGTGGTTAGAGGTCTCAGGAAACTCTTGGTGACGAGAACGATTTGTGATCTCACATTGTTTTTTGTAATTTGATTAAGTAAATGCAATGTTCTCAATGCTTAGGTGAAAAGGGCAGCGGAGTGCAGCAACCAAAGCTATAGATCCCAAATACATGTAAAAGGTGCCCAGAATTAATTACAGAAACATTCTTTATTTTAGCCATTTTTAAGCACAGGATAGATCGCATTTATTATACCAACTGCAATCCATTGCAGTACGATTGCCAATTCCTCAGGCTTACAGACAAACCCATAGCAAGAACACACTCCATGCCAATTGTGTGCTGGCACAATTGGGTCACAACATGATGCCTCATTATAACAAGGAGAGAGAGGCACTGCTGCAAGAATCATCGGACACATTTACGCCACCCAGGAAGATAGACAAGAAGCTGTGAGTCCCATAAAATACCAAAATCGTGACCAGTCTTCCAAAGAAAACAAGGCACCAACACAAGGTGGAGGCCAGCAGCGGCTAGGGGAAGTGGATTCCCATTGAAGAATTAAAGTGAGAGAAAAACGAGGGAACTAAGAAAATATACCGCAACAGCACTGAAAAGGGAAGATAAATCTTAGGGTATTAGTTATAATCAAGGCATAAAGGTGATCACAAAAATGCATACAAGAATGACATGGCAGGCAGGTCATAGTGAATCAAAAGAGGTTGGTTAGCAAGGTAAAGGGAACATTTAAATAATCATTTTAAAACAAAGTGTAGTAAATGAAGAAAGAATGAGAGCACATATCTCATTGAGAGAGCAGCAAATAAAGACAGTCAGGAGTATGCAGCACCTTCTTTTATTCCTTGTTGATATCACTGAGATGAAACAATGCTTTGTTGCTGCTAAAGGGATAGTAGATTACAGAGATTCTGCATATAATAAATGACATGCTGCAATCCCTGTATTAAAAGCCTTTCTCGTATTTATTTATAATCTGTGATTTGTGACGCGCCCAGTCACGGTTTATAAAGAAATGACGCCATAACTCTGACATCACAATTCCTGCTGCCAGCAGCTGAGGGAATGGAAGATCATGTCACTGAGAATAATTAAAGCAGCTGTTCAAAGAAGAAAAACGAAAAATTGCTTTTCTTTCTTCTGCTCTGTTTTATAGCTGTACAATGACAAACATAAAGGAGATATTTATGGCAACATATTTATTTCTTGCACTCCATAGGCAGTTATAGAAATTAGAATCTTTCTGCATGTTTCTAACGCGCCATTTATAAAAAACAGATTTGTATTAAACTGCTTCTAATATCTTTGTGCAGCAACTATCTAATAGCTTTTGTCATGTGGTTAATTTTGCACTAGAGATTCTATTTGTATTCTTCAAGCTTACAAACATGCTCTCTCTTTCATATGAAAGAGATGCGCACCAAGGATTTAAGTGGTTTGTGGAAAAGGTGATGGTGTGACCATGTATCATAAGGAATATTATATAATGATAACGATATTACAAGTCACCTCATTCCTCTATATGGTCATGGAACTCTGTGGTTACTTGCAACATTCTTTTTTTTTATACTGTTTTTATTATTTTGAGGTACAGTTACAGCATCACAATCACTGTTGTTTGAAAATTTAACATACAACATTCGTATATTTGCTGCATTTATCAAATCATGTCAGTGTATATAACTAGTCCTTTCCCCAGTGTTATCTGGGTTCCCTTTTTTGTTCTCCTTACTGTACCATACATGTATATGTCCTGTCTTGTGATGTCTTTTCTTCCTCCCCCATGGGGAGTCCGTAATATCTCATCCAGGGGACCCAGATTTTATTAAACTTCCTCAGGCATCCTCGAGCCTTGTATGTCATCTTCTCAGCTGTCCTATATAAGTCCATCCCTCCTTTCCACTCATGCAATGTGGGTTGTTCAGGTGCACCCCAGTGTCGTGCCACATCTCGTTTAGCCACTATCATACCTAGGTTTGCTAACAATAGCTTAGCTCTGGGGAGGTCTATCTCTGTGGGTATTCCCAATAAAACATACTTTGGGTCCAGAGGTATTGTCTCCCCCAGTATTTCACTAAGTTCTTTTGTTAAGGTGCTCAAGTAGCCCTGTATCATTGGGCATTCCCACAATATATGCAGGTAGGTTCCCCTCTCCCTCTTACAGCGGCGGGAATCAGTTGTATCTGCCCTCCCCATTTTGTGTAGGCGGGCTCTGTCATAATATGCCCTATGTAGTAGTTTAAAATGTATTAAGCGGAGGCGTGATTTGATGGCGACCTGGCGAGGGTGCATCAGTGCTGCCTCCCAGTCAAGGCCATCCGGGGGTCCTAGTTCTGTTTCCTATTTTGCCCTTAGTCTTATCATGGTGTCTGGCTTGTTATTTAAAAGTGTTTTGTAAGTCCACGAGACTGTCTTTTCGTCAATTTCTCCCATGAGATGTCTCCCGTCCAGTGGAGCATATTCAGGAATATCCTCGGTGTCTAACCCCTGGATTTTCCATGCGTGGGCCACTTGTAAGTATTTGTAATATTGGTTCTTGTGCACATCATATTCCTTTTGCAGTGAGGCAAAAGTAATAAGTTCCTTGCCCTCTAGTATGTCCCGCACTTTTGAGATGCCCAGCATATTCCGTACTCTAAAGCCTATTAGTTTGGTAAACTCCCGCAATCTCGACCCCTCCCACAGAGGAGTTTCCTGTGTTACTTGGTCGTTCCATTGCATCTGCCTTTCTGCCCTTTTCCAAGCGTCTACTGCTACCTGTGCTGCCGGTAACAGTTTCTTTACTCCCTTACTACCGTATAAGTAGTGTGTGTGTGGGTGTGGACCAAATTGGGTGCATTCCAGAGCATATGTGGGGTGGTCTCCTTGCATGTGGTCACAGTTGTTTATTTATTTATTTATGTATTTGTATAGCGCACTAATACCCGGAGGCGTCTAGACGCTGACATCACTGTCTCCAGCCGGCCACTGGGCATCAAGAGAAGAAAAATAATCACTGCATAGCTTTAGGCCTGAAAAAGCCAGGTCTTTAAGCTTTTCCTGAATGATATCAGGTCTGGTGAGTTTTTCAATGGGAGTGGCAATTGATTCCAAAGTCTGGTGGTAATGTAAAAGAAGCCTTTCCCTCCCCAATTGGCGAGGCGTGCCTTCGGAACCTCCACCAGCCGAAGGGAAGCAGACCGCAACATTCTAGCAGGAGTGTACCAACAAAAGTGGTCGATAAAATAGGCAGGACCCTGCTTGTGCAGCGCCCTAAAGGCGATGCAAAGGGCCTTAAACTTAATCCTCGTATCCACCGGAAGCCAGTGGAGGGAATTAAGGGCCGCCTTTGCAGACGCGTATTTAGGCAGTTTGAATAGCAGGCGGGCAGCTGAATTCTGCAGGACTTGCAAATTGGTAAGAAGGGCTTTATTCATACCAATCAGGAGACCGTTGCAGTAGTCCAGCCTAGACAACAATAGTGCTGAGACTACTGTTTTCTGTAAGTCAAATGGTATGAAGCAGAAGATTTTTCTTAAAATTTTTAAGATGAACCAGATGGCTGATGTGATTGCATTCACATGATGGGAGAATGAGAGAGTCGTGTCGACGATGACTCCCAAGTTCCTGGCCTTGGGGACTGGTGTGGGAAGAGGGCCAAGTTCACTGGGCCACCAGTCTGAGGACCAATGGGAGACATCCCTGCCAAAGAGAAGAACCTCCGTTTTATTGGAGTTCAGTTTAAGACAGTTTTCAGACATCCATTGGCTCACCTGTCTCATACAGGCATGAAAGTTGTGGATGGTACTACGAGGGTCCTCTGAGATGGACACTATAATCTGCGTGTCATCGGCGTAAGACACCATGGTGAATCCGAAGGATTTAATAAGCCTGGCCAGGGGAACCACATACAAATTAAAAAGGGTTGGGCTGAGAGACGAGCCCTGTGGACCCCCACAAGGAAGAGTAAAACTCTGAGAACTCAGGCCGTCCATCTCCACAGATTGTTCACGGTTAAAAAGGAAGGAATTGAACAGTTGTAGGGTGGTACCGGCGATGCCTGTTTCTTGAAGGCGACGTAATAGGAGGCCATGGTCCACCGTGTCGAATGCTGCCGACAGGTCAAGAAGGATCAGTGCCGCCATGCCTCCCTTGTCTACCGAGTGCCTAATTTCTTCCGTGGCCGCGATCAAGGCAAGCTCCGTACTGTGGCCGCCGTGAAAACCATATTGAGAGGGATCCAGAATGTTATTGTGATTGATAAACATAGTAAGTTCTTGATTCAGGTATTTGTCAAGGACTTTTTCTGGCAGTGGCAGACGAGCTATAGGACGATAGTTGGCTGGATCTGATTTGTCCAAATTAGTTTTTTTTAAAAGTGGTAGGATGGAGGTCTTTTTCCATAACTCGGGGAAAATACCGGTTTTCAAAACAAGATTAAAAAGCTCAGTAAGATGGCTGGCTATCGGTTCAATCACTAAAGTTCCCCATCAATGGAATCACTAAAACGCTTAAGATCAATGAGGAACACATACAATCGAAGAATAAGACAGGCGAAAGCTAATTTTATCAGAACCCAACTCAACCAGGCCAGAAATAGGCCCAAAAAACTATTCGAAATAGTCAAACAGCAATCACGTAACACATCAAACCCCGTAGACTCCGGACCCAGAACCCTACCAAATTGCGAAGAACTAGCCACCTTCTTCAAGGACAAAACAACAAAGATAGAGAACGAACTTCAACTAGCGAAGGTACTACTACCAGCCCTCCCAGTCAACCTATCTCACAACTCCCAATCTACGGAAGGGATGGAACCACCCTGGCTCACCTCCAAAAATAATGCCACTTGGAACGCCTTCTCCACAATCAGCGAACAGGAAATCTACAATATTCTCTCGTCTTTAAACCCATCTAACCACTTCACGGACCGTCTACCTCCCAGCATATTCAAAGAGATCAAAACCTGTATACTCACACTATGGTCAAAGATTGTAAACGCCTCTCTACGCCAAGGCACTATACCAGACTGCCTAAAAATCAGTCAAGTAACACCCATTCTAAAAAAATCTACAGCAGACTGCTCTGACCCTAACAACTTCCGGCCCATCTCCAACATCCCTACACTGGCAAAGCTCTTAGAAAAATGTGTACAGAAACAACTCTGCAATCACATAGAAAAGTTTCAACTACTCGATCAATTCCAATCAGGCTTCCGTCAAGATCACAGCACAGAATCAGCCCTTACTCATATTGTAGATGACATACTAAAAATGCTGGACAAGAACGAATCATGACTTCTAATATTGCTTGATTTATCTGCTGCCTTTGACACCGTCAAACACGACACCCTACCAAAACTACTGGAACAAAGAATGGGCTTATCAGGGGCCGTATTACAATGGTTTGCTTCTTTCCTCCAAAACAGATCCTTAAGAGTCAAAATGAATCAATCTCCATCTAAGTCACAAGCGATAACTCTTGGTGTTCCTCAAGGATCCGCTCTCTCCCCCATTCTCTTTAACTTATTCCTGGAACCACTAGCAAACCTCCTAAAATCAGCTAACATCCACTACCATATGTATGCGGATGACACCCAGCTATATCTCAAAATAGCCTCTCCAGATGACATTATATCCCTCAACTCCATCCTCCAAAATACACACCTCTGGCTCACGGTTAATCACCTCAAACTCAACGCTGATAAAACGGAATTTCTTCTCATCTCTCCACCAAATAACAACATCAAGATTGATCTGTGGCTGAATCATCTTACATCCCTCAAATGCTCGCCCCACATCATAGACTCTGCCAGATCCTTAGGTATTACATTAGACAAACACCTAAATATGCAGGGTCACATTAGTGCTGCCACCAAAGGAGCAAACTACCAACTGAGCATTCTGCGGAAACTGAAACCATACCTGCCTCATGAAGATCTAAAACTAGCGGTCCAAGCCATAGTATTACCCAGATTGGATTACGGTAGGGCCACACTATGTGGCCTACCTAAATACAAACTAGCACCACTAAGAGCCTCTCTCAATGCAGCAGCAAGACTTGTCATCGGAACTAAAAGAAATGCACACATCTCACCAGCCCTAAAAACCTTAAATTGGCTACCATATGAAGCAAGAATCCAACTGAAAATTGCCTGCATGACGCACAAAGCGTTACACTTCAACACCCCCAGTTACCTGGCCCAAAAGCTAGAAAAATCAGGGGGCAGCAGATCCTCATGAAGTGCCCTCACCTTGTTGCTGAAACCCCAACGAACCCACAAAAAGAAAACTGGTGCTAGAGCATTCTCGACGGTCGCTCCCAAGATTTGGAACTCTTTCCCGCCGGACCTTCGCATAATTTCCTCCACCTACGCCTTCAAAAGAGAAGCCAAATCATATCTACTGACTAAGTTCTTACCCTAAGTCAACATATCGATGACATTGAATAGATTCAGATTGCAAATTCTTATGTAGACTATCCTGACTAGTACTGGCTTTATTATACTTCAACCACAGTTAGCCTATTCTTAATCGTTGATTTTTTTGTCACTCATGCATATGTTTGCATGTTGATCAGACCAAGTGCTAATCGTGTTATCTCCATGTAAAGCGCTCTGATACCCTCGAGGGTCACGTTCGCGCTATACAAAACTTTCTAAATAAATAAATAAAAATAAATAAAGTTAAAATCTTGGGTGGGCAGGGATCCGATGGAGAGCCTCATTTGGCAGCAGCAAGAAGTTTGAACGCCTGCTCGTAAGTAATAGGAGGGAACTCAGAGAGAAGCACGATATCTGGGCTACTGGCGTGTTTAAACTCCGGAGGGTCCTGACTATTTGCCACTTGAGTAGGGTTCGAAGTAAATTTGTTGTAGATGTCCCGGACTTTACTACAAAAGGTGGAAGCCAAAGTGTCACAGATGGCTTGATCCGGGACTGTCTCTTTATGCACCTGAACTCGGCTCAATTTTTGAACTGTGGAAAATAGTTCTTTGGCGTTGTTCTTAGCTTTGTCAATGGTCTCTGAGAAGTACTTGATTTTGGCAGTGTGAATCCTGTCTTTGTAATGGGTAAGTATTTCCCTATAGCGCTCTTTTTCCTTGGGGTCATACATGAGTCTCCAACGCCTTTCTTGCCTGCGGCACTGCCTTTTAAGTAGTCTCAGCTCATCTGAGAACCAAGGTTCAGTGGGGGCTGTCCTCGTGGTTTTTCCCGATTTTTGGGGAACGGTTGCCTGTATTGAGCAACACAGTAATAAGCTCTGATGTCTGGAAGGGATATGCCCCCATTATATTGGTTCTGTTGCAGGCTTTTAAGCGCCACTCTGGGTGCACTGCCGTTCCATAGGAACCTTCTAAGTGTCCCTTCTATCTTGGTAAAAACCTCTTGAGTGGTATGTAGTTTCGAGGACATATAGTAGCGTCGGCAATGTTATCATTTTATACATTGCTGCTTTCCCAAGGAGTGTCAATGGTAGGGTTTTCCACCGCTCAACGTCATAGTTGAACTCTGCAATGTTTGTGGAGACGTGCATGCCCAGGTATTTCATTCCTTCCTTTTCTATTTTAAGTTGCCCTGGAATGTCACTTGGGTCAGAGCTTGGGTTTGCCGGGCATAGGCTGGACTTCTCCCAATTTATTTTGTAGCCCGCATGTTCCCCATATTTCTCAAATATGTCAAAAATACATGTGAGGGTATATTTGGGGTTAGTGACGAATAGAAGAACATCGGCAGCGTAGAGCGATATTCGTTCATCTTCTGCTCTTTGTGCTTACTCTCGGAAGCCAGATGTCCCTGAATGTGCATGAGTTGCACATGCCAGGGGCTCTAGTGTTAATGCAAAGATCAGCAGGGATAAGAGGCATCCCTGCCTGGTGTCGCGGCCTATAGGGAATTCTCTTGATAGTGTCCCATTCACTCGCACACGGGCAACTGGATTGTTGTATATGAGATCTATCCACACCCTAAATTTAGGTCCGAATCCGTATTTCTTGAGAATTAGTTTAAGGAAGGGGCCAATGTACCGCGTCAAACGCTTTTTCAGCATCTAACGACAGTATCAGGAGTGGGTCTTTTCTTAGTTTAGCTGCTTCTAGTCAGTTATGCAGGTGGCATAAGTTTAGTCTGGTTGACCTTTTAGGCATAAAGCCAGATTGGTCGTGGTGGACTAGAGTGGATATGACACTTGTTAGTCTACGAGCTAGAATGAGGGCCAGGAATTTTGTTCCACTGTTTAGTAAATATATGGGCCGATATGAGCTACGTTTCATGGGTGGTCTACTCGGCTTGTGGATTACCACGATTGTGGCACGTCTAAGATCATGTGGGAAAGTGGCTGTTTCTCTAGTCTCCTGAAATAAACTTAACAGGTTAGGGCACAACAGATCCGCACTCTGTTTATATAGTTCCGCTGGTATGCCATTACGGCCTGAGGTTTTTCTGGGCTTCAAATAGCCTACAGCTGCTCTTATTTTAGCTAGGATAAACTCCTCTATTAACCCCTTCGCTGCTAGGCCTTTTCCCCTCCTGTGCTAAGCCTTTTTTTGGCTATTTGGGGTAGTGCGCGCTTAGGCCCCTGTAACTTTTTGACCACATAAGGTATCCATGCCAAATTTGCGTCCTTTTTTTCTAACATCATGGGGATTGTAAAGGTACCCAGGGTTTGTGGATTCCCCTGGAGGGGACCCAGAAATTAGTCAAAATACAGCAAAATTTTTTTTTTTTTTTGAAAAATGCGAAAAGGGCTACAGATGAAAGCGTCTTGATTTTTCCCTGCAAATGGCATAAAAAAGGGGTTGTGGGGATGAAATCACCATCTTCCCAGCTTTCAGGGACAAGCAGACTTTTGTCAGAAAACCAACTTTTTTACACAGTTTTGGCATTTTTCTGGGACATAGCCTATTTTTGCTATTTTTTGTGCTTTCAACCTCCTTCCAGTTAATGGTAGAAATGGGTATGAAACCAATAATGGATCCTGGAAAGCCATACATTTCTGAAAAGTAGACAAAATTCTGAATTCAGCAAGGGGTCATTTGTGTAGATCCTTAAAGTTTTCCTTATAGAAACTAACAGTTAAATAAAGGAAAAATTGAAAATTAGTTGAAAAAAACAGCCATTTGTGTCAACGTTTTCACCTGTAACTTCTTCTAATTATGACATCTATTTGAAGGCAATATACCGTTATATCCGCTGGACCTTTCTGGTTGTGGGGATATATAGGACTTGTAGGTTCACCAAGAACCCGACGAACCCAGAGCCAATAATTGAGCAACATCTTTCAATGATTTTTTTTAAGTACCGGGTATATAGCAATTATTTTGGGAAAATGTATACATGGAAAAATTGTTATGAAAGACACCTATGTATTTCTGAAATGGGAACAAAATGTAGATTTTAGAAACAGTAGATATTTGCACATTTCCGAAATTGGGAGTACCCATACTAGCATGAGAATTATAGGTCATTTTTCAAAATGACTTATTTTTTACACATTGTCTTTCATTTGGAAGGCAGAAATGCATCGAAAGTCAATAGGTAATAACAGTTGCTCTACAATTCTGTGTTACCCTAAGTCTCCCGATAAAAATGGTACCTCACTTGTGTGGGTAGCCCTTGTGCCCACAACAGGAAATGGCTCAAAATGCAACGTGGACGTACCACATTTTCACAATGAAAAATTACCCTTTTTTGCAAAGTGCCTAGGTGTAGTTTTTTAACCCTAGCTCTGCCGGCACATAGGGAAACCTAGCAAACCTATACATTTTTGAAAACTAGACACCCAGGGGAATCCAGGATGGGGTGACTTGACTGCCTCCCACCAGGTTCTGTTACCCAGAATCCCTTGCAAACATAAAAATTGTCAAAAAACCACATTTTCCCCACATTTCTGTGGTGGAAAGTTCTGGAATCTGCGTGGATCCACAAATTTCCACCCACCCCGCGTTCCCCAAAGTCTTACGAGAAAAATGGTACCTCACTTGTGTGGGTCGGCCTAGTGCCTGCGACAGGATACGGCGCAAAACGCAACGTGGTCACACCTCAATTTCGCAGTGAAAAATGACCCTTTTTTGGCAAAGTGCCTAGCTGTAGTTTTTGAACCCTAGCTCTGCCGGCACCTAGGGAAACCTAGCAAACCTATACATTTTTGAAAGCTAGACACCCAGGGGAATCCAGGATGGGGTGACTGGACTGCCTCCCACCAGGTTCTGTTACCCAGAATCCCTTGCAAACCTAAACAATTATCAAAAACCACATTTTCCCCACATTTCTGTGGTGGAAAGTTCTGGAATCTGCGTGGATCCACAAATTTCTACCCACCCCGCGTTCCCCAAAGTCTTCTGAGAAAAATGGTACCTCACTTGTGTGGGTCGGCCTAGTGCCCGCGACAGGAAACGGCGCAAAACGCAACGTGGTCACACCTCAATTTCGCAGTGAAAATGACCCTTTTTTGGCAAAGTGCCTAGCTGTAGTTTTTGAACCCTACCTCTGCCGGCACCTAGGGAAACCTAGCAAACCTATACATTTTTGAAAACTAGACAACCAGGGGAATCAAGGATGGGGTGACTTGACTGCCTCCCACCAGGTTCTGTTACCCAGAATCCCTTGCAAACATAAAAAATTGTCCAAAAAAACACATTTTCCCCACATTTCTGTGGTGGAAAGTTCTGGAATCTGCGTGGATCCACAAATTTCCACCCACCCCGCGTCCCCCAAAGTCTTACGAGAAAAATGGTACCTCACTTGTGTGGGTCGGCCTAGTGCCTGCGACAGGAAACGGCGCAAAACGCAATGTGGTCACACCTCAATTTCGCAGTGAAAAATGACCCTTTTTTGGCAAAGTGCCTAGCTGTAGTTTTTTAACCCTACCTCTGCCGGCACCTAGGGAAACCTAGCAAACCTATACATTTTTGAAAACTAGACACCCAGGGGAATCCAGGATGGGGTGACTGGACTGCCTCCCACCAGGTTCTGTTACCCAGAATCCCTTGCAAACATAAAAATGTCAAAAACCACATTTTCCCCACATTTCTGTGGTGGAAAGTTCTGGAATCTGCGTGGATCCACAAATTTCCACCCACCCCGCGTTCCCCAAAGTCTTACGAGAAAAATGGTACCTCACTTGTGTGGGTCGGCCTAGTGCCTGCGACAGGAAACAGCGCAAAACGCAACGTGGTCACACCTCAATTTCGCAGTGAAAAATGACCTTTTTTTTGCAAAGTGCCTAGCTGTAGTTTTTGAACCCTACCTCTGCCGGCACCTTGGGAAACCTAGCAAACCTATACATTTTTGAAAACTAGACACCCAGGGGAATCCAGGATGGGGTGACTTGACTGCCTCCCACCAGGTTCTGTTATCCAGAATCCCTTGCAAACATAAAAAATTGTCAAAAATACCACATTTTCCCCACATTTCTGTGGTAGAAAGTTCTGGAATCTGCGTGGATCCACAAATTTCCACCCACCCCGCGTTCCCCAAAGTCTTACGAGAAAAATGGTACCTCACTTGTGTGGGTCGGCCTAGTGCCTGCGACAGGAAACGGTGCAAAACGCAACGTGGTCACACCTCAATTTCGCAGTGAAAAATGACCCTTTTTTGGCAAAGTGCCTAGCTGTAGTTTTTTAACCCTACCTCTGCCGGCACCTATGGAAACCTAGCAAACCTATACATTTTTGAAAACTAGACACCCAGGGGAATCCAGGATGGGGTGACTGGACTGCCTCCCACCAGGTTATGTTACCCAGAATCCCTTGCAAACATAAAAAATTGTCAAAAAAAACAAATTTTCCCCACATTTCTGTGGTGGAAAGTTCTGGAATCTGCGTGGATCCACAAATTTCCACCCACCCCACGTTCCCCAAAGTCTTACGAGAAAAATGGTACCTCACTTGTGTGGGTCGGCCTAGTGCCTGCGACAGGAAACGGCGCAAAACGCAACGTGGTCACACCTCAATTTCGCAGTGAAAAATGACCCTTTTTTGGCAAAGTGCCTAGCTGTAGTTTTTTAACCCTACCTCTGCCGGCACCTAGGGAAACCTAGCAAACCTATACATTTTTGAAAACTAGACACCCAGGGGAATCCAGGATGGGGTGACTTGACTGCCTCCCACCAGGTTCTGTTACCCAGAATCCCTTGCAAACATAAAAAATTGTCAAAAACCACATTTTCCCCACATTTCTGTGGTGGAAAGTTCTGGAATCTGCGTGGATCCACAAATTTCCACCCACCCCGCGTTCCCCAAAGTCTTACGAGAAAAATGGTACCTCACTTGTGTGGGTCGGCCTAGTGCCTGCGACAGGAAACGGCGCAAAACGCAACGTGGTCACACCTCAATTTCGCAGTGAAAAATGACCCTTTTTTGGCAAAGTGCCTAGCTGTAGTTTTTTAACCCTACCTCTGCCGGCACCTAGGGAAACCTAGCAAACCTATACATTTTTGAAAACTAGACACCCAGGGGAATCCAGGATGGGGTGACTTGACTGCCTCCCACCAGGTTCTGTTACCCAGAATCCCTTGCAAACATAAAAAATTGTCAAAAAAACCACATTTTCCCCACATTTCTGTGGTGGAAAGTTCTGGAATCTGCGTGGATCCACAAATTTCCACCCACCCCGCGTTCCCCAAAGTCTTACGAGAAAAATGGTACCTCACTTGTGTGGGTCGGCCTAGTGCCTGCGACAGGAAACGGCGCAAAACGCAACGTGGTCACACCTCAATTTCGCAGTGAAAAATGACCCTTTTTGGCAAAGTGCCTAGCTGTAGTTTTTTAACCCTACCTCTGCCGGCACCTAGGGAAACCTAGCAAACCTATACATTTTTGAAAACTAGACACCCAGGGGAATCCAGGATGGGGTGACTTGACTGCCTCCCACCAGGTTCTGTTACCCAGAATACCTTGCAAACATAAAAAATTGTCAAAAAAAACACATTTTCCCCACATTTCTGTGGTGGAAAGTTCTGGAATCTGCGTGGATCCACAAATTTCCACCCACCCCGCTTTCCCCAAAGTCTTACGAGAAAAATGGTACCTCACTTGTATGGGTCGGCCTAGTGCCTGCGACAGGAAACGGCGCAAAACGCAACGTGGTCACACCTCAATTTCACAGTGAAAATGACCCTTTTTGGCAAAGTGCCTAGCTGTAGTTTTTTAACCCTACCTCTGCCGGCACCTAGGGAAACCTAGCAAACCTATACATTTTTGAAAACTAGACACCCAGGGGAATCCAGGATGGGGTGACTTGACTGCCTCCCACCAGGTTCTGTTACCCAGAATCCCTTGCAAACATAAAAAATTGTCAAAAAAACCACATTTTCCCCACATTTCTGTGGTGGAAAGTTCTGGAATCTGCGTGGATCCACAAATTTCCACCCACCCCGCGTTCCCCAAAGTCTTACGAGAAAAATGGTACCTCACTTGTGTGGGTCGGCCTAGTGCCTGCGACAGGAAACGGCGCAAAACGCAACGTGGTCACACCTCAATTTCGCAGTGAAAAATGACCCTTTTTTGGCAAAGTGCCTAGCTGTAGTTTTTTAACCGTACCTCTGCCGGCACCTAGGGAAACCTAGCAAACCTATACATTTTTGAAAACTAGACACCCAGGGGAATCCAGGATGGGGTGACTTGACTGCCTCGCACCAGGTTCTGTTACCCAGAATCCCTTGCAAACATAAAACATTGTCAAAAAAAACACATTTTCCCCACATTTCTGTGGTGGAAAGTTCTGGAATCTGCGTGGATTCACAAATTTCCACCCACCCCGCGTTCCCCAAAGTCTTACGAGAAAAATGATACCTCACTTGTGTGGGTCGGCCTAGTGCCTGCGACAGGAAACGGCGCAAAACGCAACGTGGTCACACCTCAATTTCGCAGTGAAAAATGACCCTTTTTTGGCAAAGTGCCTAGCTGTAGTTTTTTAACCCTACCTCTGCCGGCACCTAGGGAAACCTACCAAACACACACATTTGTGAAAAGTAGACACCCGGGGGCTTCCAGGGAGGTATGGCTTGCGTGGATCCCTCAACGTTTCCTTACTCAGAATCCCCTGCAAACCTCAATTTTAGCTGAAAAAATCACTTTTTTCACACATTTGTGTGTGGGAAAGTGTGGCATCACTGGCCTCACACAAATTTCCTACCACCCAGCGTTCCCCCAGGTCTCCCGATAAAAATGGTGCCTCACTTGTGTGGGAGGCCCAAGTACCCGCGACAGGCAAGGGCCCACAACGTATTGAGGCGACCTCAAAATGGCCTTTCACACAACCACCTGGTTTTGCAAGGTGTCACCTGGGTTTTGGCCCTGTGCTCGGCGGCCATCTAGGAAACCTACCAAACCCACACATTTCTGAAAAGTAGACACCTGGGGCTTCCAGGGAGGTATGGCTTGCGTGGATACCCAACGTTTCCTTACCCAGAATCCCCTGCAAACCTCAATTTTAGCTGAAAAAATCACTTTTTCACACATTTTTGTGTGGGAAAGTGTGGCATCACTGGCCTCACACAAATTTCCTACCACCCAGCGTTCCCCAGGTCTCCCGATAAAATGGTGCGTCACTTGTGTGGGAGGCCCAAGTACCCGCGACAGGCAAGGGCCCACAACGTATTCAGGCGACCTCAAAATGGCCTTTCACAAAACCACCTGGTTTTGCAAGGGAGTCACCTGGGTTTTGGCCATGTGCTCGGCGGCCATCTAGGAAACCTACCAAACCCACACATTTCTGAAAGTAGACACCGGGGCTTCCAGGGAGGTATGGCTTGCGTGGATCCCCCAACGTTTCCTTCCAGAATCCCTGCAAACCTCAATTTTAGCTGAAAAAATCACTTTTTCACACATTTTTGTGTGGGAAAGTGTGGCATCACTGGCCTCACACAAATTTCCTACCACCAGCGTTCCCCAGGTCTCCGATAAAATGGTGCCTCACTTGTGTGGGAGGCCCAAGTACCCGCGACAGGCAAGGGCCCACAACGTAGTGAGGCGACCTCAAAATGGCCTTCACAAAACCACCTGGTTTTGCAGGAGTCACCTGGGTTTTGGCCCGTGCTCAGCGGCCATCTAGAAAACCTACCAAACCCACACATTTCTGAAAAGTAGACACTGGGGCTTCCAGGGAGGTATGGCTTGCGTGGATCTCCAACGTTCCCTTACCCAGAATCCTGCAAACCTCAATTTTAGCTGAAAAAATCACTTTTTTCACACATTTTGTGTGGGAAGTGTGGCATCACTGGCCTCACACAAATTTCCTACCACCAGCGTTCTCCAGGTCTCCCGATAAAATGGTGCATCACTTGTGTGGGAGGCCCAGTACTCGCGACATGCAAGGACACAAAACGTTTTGAGGCAACATCAACATTGCCTATCAAAAAATGTTTTGGGCCCTTGCCTGTCGTGGGTACTTGGGCCTCCCA
This sequence comes from Calotriton arnoldi, assembly GCA_963921515.1. Classification (NCBI taxonomy): domain Eukaryota; kingdom Metazoa; phylum Chordata; class Amphibia; order Caudata; family Salamandridae; genus Calotriton; species Calotriton arnoldi. The sequence goes on from CAWUFW010014800.1 coordinate 139,595, forward strand.
CACAAGTGATGCACCATTTTTATCGGGAGACCTGGGGAAACGCTGGGTGGTAGGAAATTTGTGTGAGGCCAGTGATGCCACACTTTCCCACACAAAAATGTGTGAAAAAAGTGATTTTTTCAGCTAAAATTGAGGTTTGCAGGGTTTCTGGTAAGGAAACGTTGGGGCATCCACGCAAGCCATACCTCCCTGGAAGCCCCCAGGTGTCTACTTTTCAGAAATGTGTGGGTTTGGTAGGTTTCCTAGATGGCCGCCGAGCACGGGGCCAAAAACCCAGGTGACTCCCTTGCAAAACCAGGTGGTTTTGTGAAAGGCCATTTTGAGGTCGCCTCAATACGTTGTGGGCCCTTGCCTGTCGCGGGTACTTGGGCCTCCCACACAAGTGAGGCACCATTTTTATCGGGAGACCTGGGGGAACGCTGGGTGGTAGGAAATTTGTGTGAGGCCAGTGATGCCACACTTTCCCACACAAAAATGTGTGAAAAAGTGATTTTTTCAGCTAAAATTGAGGTTTGCAGGGGATTCTGGGTAAGGAAACGTTGGGGGATCCACGCAAGCCATACCTCCCTGGAAGCCCCCGGGTGTCTACTTTTCAGAAATGTGTGGGTTTGGTAGGTTTCCTAGATGGCCGCCGAGCACGGGGCCAAAACCCAGGTGACTCCCTTGCAAAACCAGGTGGTTTTGTGAAAGGCCATTTTGAGGTCGCCTCAATACGTTGTGGGCCCTTGCCTGTCGCGGGTACTTGGGCCTCCCACACAAGTGAGGCACCATTTTTATCGGGAGACCTGGGGGAACGCTGGGTGGTAGGAAATTTGTGTGAGGCCAGTGATGCCACACTTTCCCACACAAAAATGTGTGAAAAAGTGATTTTTTCAGCTAAAATTGAGGTTTGCAGGGGATTCTGGGTAAGGAAACGTTGGGGGATCCACGCAAGCCATACCTCCCTGGAAGCCCCCGGGTGTCTACTTTTCAGAAATGTGTGGGTTTGGTAGGTTTCCTATGTGGCCGCCGAGCCCCGGGCCAAAACCCAGGTGACCCCCTCGCAAAACCAGGTCATTTTGAGATAATGTGTTGTTTATTTCTGCAGCGTGAAAATTTTGGCACAATATTGCAAGGAAAATGTGACAGACATTTTGAGGTTTGCAGGACATTGTGGGTACCATAACTTGTTGGGATCCACAAGAGAGATATCACCATGTACTCCCATGGGTGTTTCGTTTACGACAATATCTACAGTTGGTAGGTTATTCTTAGACGGAATGTACACCTTGGCAGACAGACTAAAAAGACAAAGATTACTGCACAGCCATCTATTCCTCAAGCACACACACATACTGGTTGGATTTGGCACGAGGGCAAGTGATGTTCAGTATATACAATTTTATTAACAAGAGATTTCACAAAAATGAAATGCACTGTCAATAATTGAAAGGACAAAAACGGAACCAGTGACTCGCAGCTCGTGAGCTGTAAAGCCACGTCAAGGCCCCAACCGCTTTACAGGCCATTCACACACCTTTCATACGTGATACACACAAGACCATTCACACCCCCAGGCACGAAACAAACACATTACAACATTCACAAAAAGGGACAAGGTACACCCTGCTTGAGAAAGACAAAAAAAAAATATTACTGCACAGCCATCTAATCCTCAAGCACACACACACATACTGGTTGGATTTGGCACAAGGGAGAGTGATGGTTCAGTATATACAATTGTATTAACAAGTGATTTCACAAAAATGAAATGCACTGTTAATAATTGGAAGGACGAGAAACTGAACCATTGACTCACAGCTCGTGAGCTGTAAAGCCACGACAAGGCACCAACCTCTTTACAGGCCATTCATACACCTTTCATACGTGTGACAAATACAAAACCATTCACACCACCAGCCGCGGGCTCATCACATTACAACACTCACACCAGCAGACAGCGCCATTCAAGGGCCCATCACTTTCACATGCCCACATTCCTAACACAGCAACCACACAAGCTGATGGATTGCGTGAGTGTCGCTCGGCTAGCAGTGTGTGTAGTGACCAGCAGCAAGTCACTACTCACACACTGCCAGCCGAGCGCCAGTCCACGCACACCGCCAGCCAAGCGCCACTCCACACACACCGCCAGCCAAGCGCCACTCCACGCACACCGCCAGCCAAGCGCCACTCCACGCACACCGCCAGCCTAGCGCCACTCCACGCACACCGCCAGCCAAGCGCCACTCCACGCACACCGCCAGCCAAGCACCACTCCACGCACACCGCCAGCCAAGAGCCACTCCCCGCACACCGCCAGCCAAGCGCCACTCCACGCACACCGCCAGCCAAGCACCAGCCTACACACACCACCATCACATTTAGGATTTTTTTATACAAAAAAAAACACAAATAAATTGCAAATAGATACAAATCTACTAACACAAAATCAGAAACTAAATACATTGCACTAATGCCAACCTTGAAACAGAACAACAATTCTTAAACATTACAGACCAGGCAGTTCACTTTACCACTCATGGTTGCTCCCAATAATTCTTTTGCTTGTGGTACGCTCTATAACAAGCAGGCACACACAGCCCAGGGTTAGAAGGACACTCAGGGCAGTACATACGAGTCTCCTTCCGCGTACCTCTTCGCCAACAGACTCTACATCTCCTAGTGGGAAAGTCTTTTGAGGGTGTAGGAGGAATGTGATCAGGAAAGTGGCGATCTTTCAATCGAGCCACATCCTCCACCACTCCAACTCTAGGAACACTTGCCTGTTCCACAACAACAAGGCTGCCTATGACAGACTCCTGAAACTGAACAAAAGTCAACTTTGACGCAGGAGAACACTCCTTGAACACAACAAAAGCATTGAAAGTTGCTAAATTGAAGAGATGGATGGCCAACTTCTTATACCAAATGTAAGACTTACGAATAGCAGTGTAAGGTTCCAACCTCTGATCTACTCTATCAACACCACCCATGTGCTTATTGTAGTCTAAAATGCACACAGGTTTGCGCACTTCAGCAATCTGACCCCAAACAGCCACAGGTGAAGTACTCTCATCATGGATGGTAGTCAGCATGTACACATCCCTCCTGTCCACAAATTTCACAGCTAGCAGTTCCTCACTACGCAAGGCACTGCACTGTCCCCTCTGAAGTTTTTTGCAAACAAGCTCTTTGGATAACCTTTACGGTTAGAGCGGATTGTGCCACAAGCAAAAGTGTCCACTTTGAACAATTCCTTAAACAATTGCACAGCAGTGTAGAAGTTATCAAGGTACAAATGGTGGCCTCTGTTAAACAGTCCTCTAGCAAGATCCCACACAATTTTCTCTGAAACTCCAAAAGTGGACGGACAACCAGGGGGTCAATAGTGGAATCCCTACCAGTGTACACACGCAAATTAAAAACATATCCTGTCCTACTCTCAGACAACATATACAGCTTAATTCCATAGCGTGCCCTCTTGCTAGGAATGTACTGCCTAAAAACCAAACGGCCCTTGAACAGGACCAAAGACTCATCAATAGATATTTCTTTCCCTGGAGTATAGATCACTGAAAATCGATCTACAAAGTGATCAAGAACAGGCCGAATCTTAAAAAGACGGTCACATTCAGGGTGATCTCGTGGCAACGCCAAACCATTATCAACAAAATGCAGCATCCGAAGCAAAAGTAAATACCGATCACGAGTCATAACTGCAGGAAATATGGCCGTTGCCATCAAGGGACTGGTAGACCAATATGAACCCATGGACGGCTTCCTTATCAAACCCATCAAAAAAGTAAAACCCAAAAACTTCTTCATCTCTTCCAGATTTGTGGGACTCCACCGGGTAGCTCTAGAATGGGGCCTAAGTCTGGCACTGTTGTCCCTCAAAACTGTTCAGCATACAAATTAGTCTGCTCAACAATCTCACCCAAAAATACATCATCCATAAACAACTGAAAAAACTGTATAGGCAAATAATGTTCACAATCCACTCTACACCCTGCATAACCACTAAAGGCAGGCAACACCGGCTGCACCATGTTTGGATCAACCCAGAGTCCAGCACTTCCAGTAGGAAGCCTAGCAGCCCCAGGCTGCAATCCAGATGCCTCTTGCACCATCGGCACAGTAGTATCCTCCTCTAAATCAGGCACTTCATCTGCACTGAGAGTACCTTCATCATCCGATGATTCCATGTGGAGAGAAAACTCACTGCCTGAATCTTCCCTCCCTCCTCTCCCTCAGACGCACTGTCAGTCTCATAATCCTGCTCAGAGGAAGATTCAAGAAGCAAACCAACCACCTGCTGAGCAGTAATTCTACGGCTAGCCATAATGCTTACTAATAAAGGTTACTTGTCAAACAAGTCAACAACAACAAACCCTTTGTAAAAAAAAGAAATAAACAAAATGTAGCTTTATCACAAAGACCTATATACTCCAACACTATACCACTCACGTGACAGAAGCAGCTAGACTCACCACCACCTACTCTGCACAGACACAGTAAGGATCAACAATATCCCACTAAAAAAGAAGAAGAAAAAAATTACACATAAGACAATGCAAAACATCGCAAAGAATTTCATGCTCTGAACACTAACAAATATGCTGCCATTATGGCACCATTTACAAAAAATTCATTCATGCATGACAATAATACTCATTTGGAGTACACACAACAAAAATATTTTTCTTACCAAATAAATGCAATTACGCAAAACTGCAGAACCACAACTGCCGAAACCGCAAACAGGAATCAAAAGCTTTACACTAGAATAAAAAGGAGAAAAAAAACATTACAATCACATATGCAAATAATGCACCAGTCCACACACAATTCACCAGCCAAGCTAAGGGGTAGGTGGGCCTAACAGTATAAATAAAATATTCACCCCCGTAAAAGGGGAGCAACCCTTGCCCTTTGGCCACTCCCCAACACAAAAATTAAAAAACTCTGGTGCCTAGTGGGCATTCCTGCTGCACGATCACATGATCGTGCAGCAGGAATGCACAAAAGAGGCATCGGGGAAAGGAAAACCCTTTCCTTTCCCTCGATGCCTCTTTTGATACAAACCCCCCTCCCCGAGCCAAACCTCACCTGATTTCCGACGCGCTGGAAGCAAATGGCTTCCAGCGCGTCGGGAAGAAAGGGAAACCCTCAATGATGTCAGCGCGCCGCGCGCTGACGTCATTGATGGGGCGGGGGAGGCAGGGGAAGCCCTTCCCCTGCCTCCCCAAAAAAAAACCTAACGATCGGATTCCCACGGGGAGCGCCAGCGCTTCCCCGTGGGTGGTCTTATGACGAGCTGGACTCGTCATAAGCACACGAGCACTGTGTGCCATGACGAGTCCAGCTCGTCATAAGCACCGAAGGGGATAAAGGGTCAGAGCAGGATCTCAGCGGCAGACGAGGAGAAGGAACCTCCTGGTCACAGGAACTACACGAGCATTGCGCTCGAGAAATTCAAGGATGCAAAGACCTCCATCAAGGATTACAGCTAACTTTTCAGGGTGTAAATGGAGAGAAGCCACATCTGCTTAACCACGCTCACGAATTCTACACGAGAATTGCTCTCGAGAAAATGAAGGATGCAAAGACCTCCATCAAGGATTACAGCTAACTTTTCACGTTGGAAATGGAGAGAAGGCACATCTGCCCTGCATATTTATCCATGAAGATGCCGCCGTTTTGTGCAATACCTCTACTCAACTGGAGTACTTTCTACTGGCTAATCAGTAAGTGCTACCTCGTTGGGTAAATGTATAGTGCCTTTCCTACACTACAGCTGCGTAAAGGACCAGAAGAATTGTCTCCAGTGACCTGTGTGTCTGTAACTTTGCCACCGCGCCGAAAGCGCCGGGGTCCTTTGAGTAAGCTGTCCATCATAGTGGGGAAAGGGCGGGCATACGTTGCATACCGCTAGTGTATGTGTGGCGGGGCCAAACGAGCGGGGCTTCTAGGCCCGTTCACATGCCTCTTGTTTATAAAGGGTCAGAGCAGGATCTCAGCGGCAGACGAGGAGAAGGAACCTCCTGGTCACAGGAACTACACGAGCATTGCGCTCGAGAAATTCAAGGATGCAAAGACCTCCATCAAGGATTACAGCTAACTTTTCAGGGTGTAAATGGAGAGAAGGCACATCTCCACGCTCACGAATTCTACACGAGAATTGCGCTCGAGAAAATGAAGGATGCAAAGACCTCCATCAAGGATTACAGCTAACTTTTCACGTTGGAAATGGAGAGAAGGCACATCTGCCCTGCATATTTATCCACGAAGATGCCACCGTTTTGTGCAATACCTCTACTCAACTGGAGTACTTTCTACTGGCTAATCAGTAAGTGCTACCTCGTTGGGTAAATGTATAGTGCCTTTCCTACACTACAGCTGCGTAAAGGACCAGAAGAATTGTCTCCAGTGACCTGTGTGTCTGTAACTTTGCCACCGCGCCGAAAGCGCCGGGGTCCTTTGAGTAAGCTGTCCATCATAGTGGGGAAAGGGCGGGCATACGTTGCATACCGCTAGTGTATGTGTGGCGGGGCCAAACGAGCGGGGCTTCTAGGCCGGTTCACATGCCTCTTGTTTATAAAGGGTCAGAGCAGGATCTCAGCGGCGGACGAGGAGAAGGAACCTCCTGGTCACAGGAACTACACGAGCATTGCGCTCGAGAAATTCAAGGATGCAAAGACCTCCATCAAGGATTACAGCTAACTTTTCAGGGTGTAAATGGAGAGAAGGCACATCTCCACGCTCACGAATTCTACACGAGAATTGCGCTCGAGAAAATGAAGGATGCAAAGACCTCCATCAAGGATTACAGCTAACTTTTCACGTTGGAAATGGAGAGAAGGCACATCTGCCCTGCATATTTATCCACGAAGATGCCACCGTTTTGTGCAATACCTCTACTCAACTGGAGTACTTTCTACTGGCTAATCAGTAAGTGCTACCTCGTTGGGTAAATGTATAGTGCCTTTCCTACACTACAGCTGCGTAAAGGACCAGAAGAATTGTCTCCAGTGACCTGTGTGTCTGTAACTTTGCCACCGCGCCGAAAGCGCCGGGGTCCTTTGAGTAAGCTGTCCATCATAGTGGGGAAAGGGCGGGCAGACGTTGCATACCGCTAGTGTATGTGTGGCGGGGCCAAATGAGCGGGGCTTCTAGGCCCGTTCACATGCCTCTTGTTATAAAGGGTCAGAGCAGGATCTCAGCGGCAGACGAGGAGAAGGATCCTCCTGGTCACAGGAACTACACGAGCATTGCGCTCGAGAAATTCAAGGATGCAAAGACCTCCATCAAGGATTACAGCTAACTTTTCAGGGTGTAAATGGAGAGAAGGCACATCTCCACGCTCACGAATTCTACACGAGAATTGCGCTCGAGAAAATGAAGGATGCAAAGACCTCCATCAAGGATTACAGCTAACTTTTCACGTTGGAAATGGAGAGAAGGCACATCTGCCCTGCATATTTATCCACGAAGATGCCACCGTTTTGTGCAATACCTCTACTCAACTGGAGTACTTTCTACTGGCTAATCAGTAAGTGCTACCTCGTTGGGTAAATGTATAGTGCCTTTCCTACACTACAGCTGCGTAAAGGACCAGAAGAATTGTCTCCAGTGACCTGTGTGTCTGTAACTTTGCCACCGCGCCGAAAGCGCCGGGTCCTTTGAGTAAGCTGTCCATCATAGTGGGGAAAGGGCGGGCAGACGTTGCATACCGCTAGTGTATGTGTGGCGGGGCCAAACGAGCGGGGCTTCTAGGCCCGTTCACATGCCTCTTGTTATAAAGGGTCAGAGCAGGATCTCAGCGGCAGACGAGGAGAAGGAACCTCCTGGTCACAGGAACTACACGAGCATTGCGCTCGAGAAATTCAAGGATGCAAAGACCTCCATCAAGGATTACAGCTAACTTTTCAGGGTGTAAATGGAGAGAAGGCACATCTCCACGCTCACGAATTCTACACGAGAATTGCGCTCGAGAAAATGAAGGATGCAAAGACCTCCATCAAGGATTACAGCTAACTTTTCACGTTGGAAATGGAGAGAAGGCACATCTGCCCTGCATATTTATCCACGAAGATGCCACCGTTTTGTGCAATACCTCTACTCAACTGGAGTACTTTCTACTGGCTAATCAGTAAGTGCTACCTCGTTGGGGAAATGTATAGTGCCTTTCCTACACTACAGCTGCGTAAAGGACCAGAAGAATTGTCTCCAGTGACCTGTGTGTCTGTAACTTTGCCACCGCGCCGAAAGCGCCGGGGTCCTTGGAGTAAGCTGTCCATCATAGTGGGGAAAGGGCGGGCAGACGTTGCATACCGCTAGTGTATGTGTGGCGGGGCCAAACGAGCGGGGCTTCTAGGCCCGTTCACATGCCTCTTGTTATAAAGGGTCAGAGCAGGATCTCAGCGGCAGACGAGGAGAAGGAACCTCCTGGTCACAGGAACTACACGAGCATTGCGCTCGAGAAATTCAAGGATGCAAAGACCTCCATCAAGGATTACAGCTAACTTTTCAGGGTGTAAATGGAGAGAAGGCACATCTCCACGCTCACGAATTCTACACGAGAATTGCGCTTGAGAAAATGAAGGATGCAAAGACCTCCATCAAGGATTACAGCTAACTTTTCACGTTGGAAATGGAGAGAAGGCACATCTGCCCTGCATATTTATCCATGAAGATGCCACCGTTTTGTGCAATACCTCTACTCAACTGGAGTACTTTCTACTGGCTAATCAGTAAATGCTACCTCGTTGGGGAAATGTATAGTGCCTTTCCTACACTACAGCGGCGTAGATCACCCTCCCTCCCTCCCTCCTCGTGGCATTCCTGCTGCACGATCACATGATCGTTCAGCAGGAATGCACAAAGAGGCATCGGGGAAAGGAAAACCCTTTCCTTTCCTCGATGCCTCTTTTCGAATCAAACCCCCCTCCCGAGCCAAAACTCACCTGATTTCTCCAATGCGCTGGAAGCAAATGGCTTCCAGCGCGTCGGGGAAGAAAGGGAAACCCTCAACGATGTCAGCGCGCCTCGCGCGCTGACGTCATTGATGGGGAGGGCGGGGGGGCGGGGGAGGCAGGGGAAGTCCTTCCCCTGCCTTCCCCCAAAAAAACCAGACGATCGGATTCCCACGGGGGGAGCGCCAGAGCTTCCCCCGTGGGTGGTCTTATGACGAGCTGGACTCGTCATGAGCACACGAGCACTGTGTGCCATGACGAGTCCAGCTCGTCATAAGCACCGAAGGGGTTAATGTTTGAACGTCGGTCTCACCCAAGGTAGGGGTGGATATCTCTGAGAGATAACTTTCTATTTGTGCAACACTTGCTAGTGGGTGCTCTGCATAGAAGTCCTCGTAATATCGGGCAAATTCGTTGGCTATGTCAGTGGGTGTATTATATTGATATCCCCCTTCTGATTCTAAATGTGTTACCCAGCGTGCCTGAATTGCCGCCTGCGCCTCGTGCTGTGCTAGGGCTTGATATTCCTTACGAAGAATTAGCATGGTTTGCAATTAAAAGGTGTCTTCAGGTGTTTGTATCTGACTTTCAATTTGGAGGAGACTTGCCTCTATTTCTTTCATCTCTTTCTTTTCTCTTCTTTTTTTATAGGCTATTATGTTCTGCGCCCTGTTGCGTAGAACTGTTTTGTATGCCTCCCAGAGTGTGACTGCTGATGATACAGAGCCCACGTTTTCCTTGAAGTACAGCTCCGCATCTATTCTAATCTCCTGAGCTACCTTAGTATCTCTGAGTTCCCAGGCATTAAGTTTCCAGCCCAGTTTAGCCGCATGTCTTCTCTTACTCAGGGAGAGCCTTTAGGGAGAGTGGTCCAAAAGGCCTCTAGCCAAGTACTCTGCTTTATCTATTTCTGCCACTTCCCCTGCTGGGGCCAAGACATAGTCTATCCGGAGAAGACTCTGTGTGCCCCTGAATAATATGAATAGGCCCGTGCCTGGGGGTGATGCCTTCGCCAAAGATCTGTCAACCCCATTGTATTGAGGAAACGTCTGAGTTGTGTGTCTCTGTGTGTCCGGTTACGGGCATTGTACAATCCAGTTGGGGGTCAACCACGTCATTAAAGTCTCCCCCCACTAGGTGGATACATGAACCCGCCTCCAGGAGAATGTCTGTCAATTTTGCTAACGTATATGTTTTGCAGGCGTGGGGGTGCGTGGACACTAATCAATGTTATATCTCGCCTGGTCCAGATCCCCTTAACCGCTACGTTTGTCCCGTTTGGGTCTATCAACATACGTTCTACCCTAAACGGGGGGATTTCCTGATCAGGATTGCCACTCCCCGGGCGCCTGTGGAGAAACTGCGTGTGCCAGTGTTTAATATGCCTCCCTGCCCAGGAATCCGCATTGCGTTCCCTTCAGGTGTGTCTCTTGGAGGAATATCACCTTGGGTTTCAGTCGTTTGATGTAAGCTGCTACCAGGCCTCGTTTCACCTTACTTCCCAGCCCGTTCACATTCCAGGACATGATAGAGTATTTGCCGTTGTCATGTGACCCCCTGTTGCTCATCTGGATATCAAGTGTCATGGTCTTGGGTAGTGTCATCTCGCCCTATCTGTAGTTTGGGCCCCTCATCTGTGTTTCTGTCTGTTATTATAACTGATCTGTTTGTGTGTTCCTCTGTTCCCCAACTCCCCCCACCCACTCCACCCCACACTCCACCTCCCCCCACGCACCTTCCCCTGTGTGTCAACATGACCAACTTTGTCATGGGTGGCTTGGGGAGGCCTGTCGCCCACCCTCCCCCAAATTTATTGTCCTCTTATCCTTCTTTTGTTATGTCAATTAAACTTGGATCTATTTTGCCGTTAAAAGGCCTGCAGGGACAATTGAACTATTAAACATACAAACAATAAAACTTGTAGCTTAAATGTTGGGTGGCAGACTCCAAGCACAAGTCTGTATCTGTGGGATCTCACTGTCTCTCTTGTTATCACCGGACTCCGCCCACCCTCGATGTGTTCAGCTTTCTCCCTCTTCGCCTTGCGCCTCCGCATCCAGTCTTGGATTTGTGTGGGGAGATTGTTCCAAATTCACAATTGAGGTCAACAGGGGATGTTCTGATTCCCACTCGGTTGAGTGAGCGCTGACCGAGGCTTCGGTTTCTTTCTCATCCCTGCCTGTTTCCCGTGGGGTGTCTCTTTCACTAGAATGAGCTCCTCTTTATGCTTCCTTGGAGTGTCCCAATCATCGGTTACCTCTCTCAGGCCGGGGTGTAAGACACTGTCGCTTGGCTTGATTCCTGAATCTCCCAAGCTTTCCTACCGTCTGTCCAGTTGTTTGGTTGGTCCTTCGTCTCCAGGGCTCTGCGGCTTCCCTCAGTTCTACCTCTTTTATCCTTGTTGGTGGACGTTCTTCCACCCATGTCCAGGCCTCCTCCGGGGTCTGGAAGAAGAGAGTCCTCTGATTGTAGATTACTTTAAGCTTGGCAGAAACAAGAGCATGACTGAATCTTCAGTGCTCTGAGCTTTGCTTTCACTGAGTCGAAGGTGCGCCTTTGTCTCTGCACCTCTCTAGAAGATAATGATTCTTGCCTGTGCATGTTGGAGTTCCTTTGTTTTCCTTGCTTCCCACAGAATTAGATCTCTGTCCTGGTAGTTTAGAAATCTGGCTATGAGTGGATTTGGGGGTCTCCCACAGGGGGCTTGGCATTGAGTGCTCTGTGTGCCCTCTCAATCACAAAACAGGTTGAGAAAGGGGCCGTGGGGAACGTGTCCTGGATCCAGTTCTCCAGGAAGGCCCCAGTGTCTAGGCCTTCCACCCCCTCTGAAAAGCCAACGAAGCGCAGGTTGTTTCTCCTTGCTCGGTTTTCTGCATCATCTTCTCTCCAGACCACCTCTTTCAAGGTGGCACGCATGTCGAGGACTTCCTTATTCAACGTGGTGGCCGTGTCCTCCCTCTCTGAAATCCTACCTTCCACTAGCGTTACCCTTTCGGACACGTGTCGTAGGTCCTGCCGTAGTAGTGTTACTTCAGACCTCACCTTGCCTATCTTCCCTTCTAGTACTTCTCTGGAGGTGTTTATTGCTTGTAGGAGCGCTGCGTTACCCGGAACGGAAGCTTGTGGTTCACCTGGGTCTGTTACAGTCTCGACAGGCTTAGCATACTTGTCCAATTTGCTTTGCCGCTGCAGTTTGGGTTCCTTGTCTTTTGCCATGTCTATAGCTGGTGGTCGTGTTGTGTAGCGGTGTGTGGCCCAGGGGTGGACTGAATCAGAGATGAATTGGGGATCCAGTGCAGGGTTTCTGCACCCTTTCTCTCCAATTCTAGCTTTGAGTTGAATTCTTTTCCCCCTTACCAGTATCTCCCAGCTTGGGCTTCTTTCTACAGGACAGGTTTTGTACTGCATTGGTTTTTCACCTGTTATCCTGGTAGGTACCAGTTAGGAGTCCTCCTTCTTCAGGAGATTTGGTTTCACAGGTCTCTGTCCTCTAGCATCTCGCGAGGTCTATTTACGCCTCTCCTCTTTTTTCTTCATTCCTGGGGCAGGGCTCCACGTCTCTAAAGCCACCTCTTCCCTCCTCGTGGGGGGTACTTTCCCTCGGATGTGGGTGGCCTTGGTGTTTTAGGGTCTATCCCTATTGTCTAGGTAGGTTTGCCCCTGTGTCTTCCCCTCTGCCCCGGGGCTTAACTTGTCTCACCTGGCCTGTCTTGTCTTGTCGTTTTGGCCTTCTTTATTAGATCAGCGTCTTTAAGCTTGTTTTCTCAGGCCTTATTGAGTGCTTTGGGATTGGGCCTCTTCCTGCTTTTCCCCTGTCTGGGCTCTATTCCCTTGGGCTTGTCACGCCCGGCTCGGGCCCCTTCAAGGACTGTTTTTCACTTCTGGGGCCCCGCACCCCAGAGACGTTCTTTCTGCTTCCTAGATCGGGGGCGAGTTGCCCTTGTCACTTCCCGGCTCCTGGACACCGGGTCAGCTACTTGGGGGTCATCCCAGTCGTCTCACAGCCTCCTCTTATTCAGTTGGCCCCGGGCTCCGCATCCTTCAGGACTTCTCAGAGGGCAGTGTGGGGATCTCTCACTGTCCTACCCCCTCGCTGTCATTTTCTTACTTCTCCCGGGGCCACACTCACCGCTCTTGCCCTTCCGGGGTTGCTCTTCACCACAGGGAAGGCCACGCCATGGTGTCCCTCCCCCTACCTTCCTCAGCCCCGCGGGCCGACACTGATCCCGTTTTCCCTTGGGTCTATCTTTCAGATCAGCTGCCCCGCGTCCTGTTACGCAGTCGCAGCCACCGGTCCTCACCAAAATGCAGCATTCTTCGGCCCTCCCGTATACAGACGGCGAGGCCACAAGTCATTTCACGGGCTGGAGAGAGCCGCTCTGGACATCGCTCCCCCGCCTTTCTCACTCTTACCGTCTCACCACAGCCAGCTTTGGTCCCATCAGGACTTACTCCTCAACCCCACAACACTTTTGTTCTTCCCTGGAAAAGGGGCGGGTGTCTCCTTCACCACCTTCCGGCTCCTGTAGATTGGATCTGGCCCACCACGTCTCTGGGTCGCTCTGGGACACTCCCACTCATCTCGCTGCCTCCTCAGGGAATTTGCACTCGGGCTCGGTTTCTCTCAGGACTTTTTAGCAAGCGGTACCTAGATCTCACATCATCTCACCCCTCAATGTCTCCCTCATCCTTATTCACACATCTCCTGCTCCTACGGGGTTGGTCCTTGTCACAGGGGAGGGCGCGCCACGGCGTCCCTCCCCCTGCCTTCTACAGCCCCATGGGCTGGCACCGCTCTCGTTGTCTCTTGGGCCTTGTCTTTCAAGTCAACCACACCACGCTTGCTGCGCGATCGCTGTCGCAGGCTCTCACTCGAGTGTGGCGTATTTCGGCGCTCCCGTATACAAGCGCAGAGGCCTTAGGCCTTTTCACCAGCCCAGTCTTTCTGCTCTGAAGGGCTCGCTGCAGGCCCTTCCCTTACTTCGCCTGATCTTCGGGTTCGCCATGGGTCCGCTCCACCACCTCAGACTGCCTCTCGGTTGTCGGTATCTTCACCGCTTTTGATTGTATGTTTGAGGGTGAATTCTCCCAGGATTTGATGTCGGATTCTGTCCAGGGCCGGCGGAGCCAGCATTTAGTGCTGCTAGTTGGCCATGTTCTTGCCACGCTCCCCTGACTTGCAACATTCTTATACGGCAGCAGGTAATTTATCCTATATATAATATCTGCTTTTTACCTGAAAGTACTTAACAACTCACTCCAATTGTGCATTCTGTTAATGAATGCACTGCTATTAGGTTGGATATTTTTGACTCAATGTTTTTAGAGGTGATATAAGCACGAATCCTACTGTTCAACCAGTTATTCTGGGTCTGTGTAATTGTGATTTGTCCTACTTTTTGTGATCTTCAGTTTATTGATCTCCAAGCTCCTCTTAAGTGGATGACGTTCTTACAGCTAAAAGGATTGGGGTTCCTGGCAGTTATTCCTGCAGTTTTTAAAGTGTCTTGACTGTAGGGTGGTTTCTACATGCACTGAAGATTATCCAAATGTCATCTTTCTTTTTAAAGATAGACATAGACTCTTCTGAGCCCTTCAACAATAAAAAAGACTATTAATTTTCTTTTACCTCTAAAAAGCAGTTGCCTCTCCATTTGTACCATCAAGTTGAGATCGTCAATGCATCACAACATCAGGGGATGCAGAAGTAACATCAGATGCCCTGTGTATACCCCGCTATGTGATAGAAGTACAGGAAGGATATCAAATTGCCTTTGACATAACTGTATCAGAAGTAATTATGCCATTTGACCTTTACCTCAATGCATTACTGAAGTAAAAAAAATAACAGCACTATTAATAAAAAAGAAAAAGTGACAAAAGAATATGAACGTGTATATGGGTTGAAATACATACATTAAAAGCTGTTATGTCCAAGATTAGCCCTATAATTTCGGGGGAGTGGCTAGGTGGATAGAAATGACATACTCAATTACAGTTTCATATGCCCAATTACAGCAGCAAATGCCCAATTGCAAACTCAAATGCTCAGGCGCAGCTCTCAGATACCTAAATAGGACTAAGTCCATCTTTTGCCCTCTCAATATTATGGTCCCAGTAGAGATTTTAGCCTTTGAGCAAGTCATCTTCAAAGAAATAGAAACTAAGGACATTTCAAAACTGAAAACATTCAACAACAGAACTACCAGAGAACACAGGTCCTTACAAGCACTAAGAAATGATCAAAACTTGGTAGTAAAACCAGCAGATAGAGGCAGTGGGATTGTCTTACTTAACAAACGTGATTACGAAAGACAATGTACAGATCTACTGAATGAATTCGCTAATAGCAAAAACTCCCTTTCCTTGAAACACAGTCCCTGACTCATATCATTAATTCAAACTGCTTAGAAAAATCTTTCTCACAAAATGGATCATACAGACCTTTTTTCTACAAACACTGATCCCGGAACTATGCAAAAAAGTCAAATTTATTACACAATTGTCCTTATTACAAATTTTAACAGCGTATACACAATACAAAATTACACTTGATTAAAAAGAAAGCAAGAACTTTGAGTCCTTTTGCATGTTAAAAAATCCCTAGTGGATGTCTGGATATGAATAAACAACCATTTCATATCAATCTAAATCACTTTTGCCTAAACACTAGTCCAGGGGACAATCAATTAATTCCAATCATAAAACACAAATATTTAAATAACAAAAGCTCCTCCAGGTTATCACTCAAAATGTTGATGCGGCGTTTCAGTGGTCTTATTTTTCTCTGCACCTTCTTCAGGACAAGTAATAGTAATAAAAACATGGGTTTATCTAAAAGGTAAATAAATAAAAGCAATATGTATATACATTCAATCCAGTATATTAAATAAGACAAATTTACACGAACCAGGTTCAGTTATTTTTCTAAAAGATTTTCAAAATTTCATCCAAAATCCACTCTGGTATCCATAACATACAAACATTCTTACTCATAGTTATACTAGTTACTGTTGAATCTATAAACTCTTTTTTTGGGTCATTATCTTATTATGCCACCTATCCAACCTTCATACACCCAAAAGTGTCTTAAAAAATGAGCATCAGTCAGGGTGAAGGCATTTATGTCTAAATTGTGACAAAGCTCTTTCAAGATTCTATGAGGGAATATTTTCTTCAGCCTCTCACAAAATCTTTACCCACCTTTGGATTCTATGAAGAAGAGGACTTTCTCCTTTTATATATTTCTTAAGTTGTTTCTCATGTCGATAACAATTATCCTTATTTAGCACCTCTAAAGAGAGTAATATTTTTTTTAGTTAAAAAAATTAAAAGCTGAAATTAAAATACCCATATCTGTCTAACGTATTAATCACCTTTTCATATTCCAATAGTCAAATTTGTTGAAAAATAGACTGGATCATCTGTAATGGCAAGTCTGTACTGATTTTGCCATCCTATGATGGAGTTCAAGAAAAAAGGGATTTTCCTGTGAAACTTATATTAACTTCTATAATACCACATTGTTTATCGATATTTTACCATTATTTTTCATGTTATTAACTGTCTTGTCTCCATATACTTAACCTAATTATTAGCTTTTTAGTATTATAGTAGCAGTATGTTCATTCCTGCTGCATCAGGCTGTCAAAATACAAAGGGCCTTTATACATTAGCTCAATGTGTCAGGGGTATTGTGTTCAACATCCTCCCATACGGTCTATATGGAATGCAAAAAACAATAAGATCTTGTTTATCTCTCCTATGCTTATTATATTATTTTTAAATATTTGCCACATTTCTCAAGATACATTAATATCCGAGATAGTCATTAATCAGGACTAATAAATTGCTATTAATTTGAAATCGAGACTGCTAGGATACTATTAAGTAATAGCCTGTATGTTCCAAGATTTGAGTACGGGCACTATTTATGCTTAAAGATGGTAAGAAAAACATATTTTTCGTGGTCATCTGAAGATACTAAGAGATTACTACTAGGGCTGTGGTTTAATATGTCCCTTTGGTCCCACCCATGAGTATCCAACAAGCCTCATTATTTTGACTAGGTTGATACTACTTACATTGAACCATAATTCTCACATGACTAGATACCATCCTCCATATCACTTATATTTCATCATTGAACAATCCTATAGACCCTTTATATAATTCTATCAGGTGAAAATAATTATGTCCAACTTGGCAAAGTAAGTATTAAATTTACATCGGGCCATGTCCTCACCTTCCGATTCCATTAACCGTTCTTATCCTGTTTATCGCATTATACAATGTTAAAGAAAGGAGCCACGTTCGGCTGGCCCTTCTTTTAAATGGCTTTCCGTCCATGTGTGCGTGGTCGCGTAGCATGCTGGGTGGCAGCCATATTAGCTACAGGCATCAATTATTTCTGAAGTATAGTCCAGGCATCGAGACTTTCTAAATCGTAATACATCTTCTATATGTATTCTATATATATTTACAAGAATTAGTTGGCTCAGCAGCTCCATTATTTATTCTTAACTTTATGCAGCTAGTATCATAAGGAATTCTTTTTAACCTCTACATTTTCACCTTTTCAAGTAATAACTACTCGACGTACTAGATGGCGGCCATATTTACTTCAGGCATCGACTACTTCACGATCTAAAAATGAGCGATAGCCTATAGTCCGCCGTAAATGTTCCTATCTTCACTACAATAGATGATTTTTACATTATGCTATTGACATTTTCTTATATTACTTTAAAACCTTTAGATTTTATGCAGTTATTATATCACTTATACCTATTTTACTGCTATACGTAAGGTTATTTCCCCCCTAGACTTTATTATATAAACATATTATGATGTTAAACACAAAAAGAATATCTACTAATAGGAATGATGTCCTTTTTGACAGGGCCAATAGATTTTATGCCTTGTATTGTATATATTGTTTATCCTACATTTCAATCAAAATAAAAAACTTTATTGATCCCTTGTTCTATGACAATAAAAATAATCTGTTTAACATCTATTGTGGGAACAGATGCAAATTAGAGCCCAAAGGATGTCATAGTAGGTGAAATCTTGTCATTTATCAGTAGGCCAGATAGAGTCAATTCTTCCCTTATACCCACATAGGTACTGTGTTCATGTTAATGTTATTACTATGGAATAAATTGAGATATGTATACAGCACTAATTCCTCCTCTTTTCATTATTTACCTAAAACGATGTTCCCAAGTCTAGGGGGGTGAATAACCTTACATACAGCAGGGAAATTGGTATAAGTGACATAATAACTGCATAAAATCCGAAGGTTTTAAAGTAATATAAGAACACTTCAATAGCATAATGTAAAAATCAACTATTGTAGTGAAGATAGGAACATTTATGGCGGACTATAGGCTATCGCTCGTTTTTAGATCGTGAAGTAGTCGATGCCTGAAGTAAATATGGCCGCCATCTAGTATGTCGAGTTATTACTTGAAAAGGTGAAAATGTAGAGGTTAAAAAGAATTCCTTATGGTATTAGCAGCATAAAGTTAAGAATAAATAATAGAGCTGCTGAGCCAACTAATTCTTGTGAATACATATAGAATACATATAGAAGATGTATTACGATTTAGAAAGCATCGATGGCTGGACTATACTTCAGAAATAATTGACGCCTGTAGTTAATATGGCCGCCACCCAGCACCACATACACATGGTCGGAAAGTCATTTAAAGGAAGGGCCAGCCGAATGCGGCTCTTTTCTTTAACATTGAAAAATGCGATAAACAAGATAGGAACGGTTCAAGGAATCGGAAGGTGATAACCTGGCAGGATGTATCTTTAATACTAACTTTGCCAAGTTGGACATAAATATTTTCACCTGATAGAATTATATAAAGGGTGTATAGGATTGTTCAATGATGAAATGTAAATGATATGGAGTATGGTATCTAGTCATGTGAGAATTATGGTTTAAAGTATGTAGTTTCGACCTAGTCAAAATAATTAGGCTTGTCGGATACTCATGGGTGGGACCAAAGGGACGTATTAAACCACAGCCCTACTAGTAATCTCTTAGTATCTTCAGATGACTACCAAAAATATGTTTTTCTTAACATCTTTAAGCATAAATCGTGCCTGTACTCAAATCTTGGAACATACAGGCTATTACTTAATAGTATCCTAGCAGTCGCGATTTCAAATTAATAGCATTTTATTAGTCCTGATTAATGACTATTTCGGATATTAATGTATTCTGAGAAATGTGGCAAATATTTAAAAATAATATAATAAACAAAGGGGAGATAAACAAGATCTTATTGTTTTTTGCATTCAATATAGACCGTATGTGAGTATCTTGAACACAATACCCCTGACACATTGAGCTAATGGGTAAAGGCTCTTTGTATTTTGACAGCCTGATGCAGCAGAAATTAACATACTACTACTATAATACTAAAAGTTAATAATTGAGGTAAGAATATGGAGACAAGACAGTTAATAACATGGAAAATAATAGTAAAATATCTATAAACAATGTGGTATTATAGAAGTTAATATAAGTTTAACAGGATAATCCATTTTTGCTTGACCTCCATTATAGGAAGGCAAAATCAGGAAGGACTGGCCATTACAGACGATACAATCTATTTTTCAACAAAATTGACTATTGGAATATGAAAAGGTGATTAATACGTTAGACAGTTACGGTTATTTTAATTTCAGCTTTTAATTTATGAAACTAAATAAAAATATTACTCCTTTACAGGTGCTAAATGAGGATAATTGTTATCGACATGAGAAACAACTTAAGAAAGATATAAAAAGGAGAAATTCCTCTTTTACATAGAATCCGAAGATAGGTAAAACTTTTGTGAGAAGCTGAAGAAAATATTCCCTCATAGAATCTTGAAAGAGCTTTGTCGCAATTTAGAAATACATTTCTTCACCCTGACTGATGCTCATTTTTTAAGACACTTGTATGTATGAAGTTTGGGGGTATGAAGGTTGGATGAGTGGCATAATAAGATAATGACCCAAAAAAAGAGTTTATAGATTTAACAGTAACTAGTATAACTATGAGTAAGAATGTTTGTATGATATGGATACCAGAGTGGATTTTGGATGAAATATAGTAAATCTTTTAGAAAAAGCACTGACCTGGTTTGTGTAAATTTGTCTTATTTAATATACTGGATTGAATGTATATAAATACTGCTTTTCTTTATTTACCTTTTAGATAAACCCATGTTTTTATTACTATTACTTGTCCTGAAGAAGGTAGAGAGAAAAAATAAAACCACCGAAATGCAGCGTCAACATTTTGAGTGATAACTTGGAGGAGCTTTCGTTATTTAAATATTTGTGTTTTATTATTTGTTTTAATTTATTGTCCCCTGGACTAGTGTTTAGGCAAAAGTGATTTAAATTGATTTGAAATGGTTGTTTATGAATATCCAGACATCCACTAGGGATTTTGTAACATGCTAAAGGACTAAGTTCTTCCTTTCTTTTTAAACAAGTGGAATTTTGTATTGTGTATACGCTGTTAAAATTTGTAATAAGGACAATTGTGTAATAAATTTGACTTTTTTGCATAATTCAGGGATCAATGTTTTTAGGATAAAGGTTTATATGATCCATTTGGTGAGAAAGATTTTTCTAAGCAGTTTGAATGAATGATATGAGTCAGTGACTGTGTTTCAAGGAAAGGGATTTTTTGCTATTAGTGAATTCACTTTGAGACCCTGTCCCTCTCTGAATAATAGGGAACCTCACCTATTTTTGTGCAGATCTACTGAATGACACCAGGTGTTACAAGATCATCACACAAGACCCCACTGAGAGACAAAAAAAGTCATCATGAACATGGTTGAGGAAGCAGAGATTAGAGAATGGATTTAAAAAAAGAGTCAGATTTTTTATGCACAAAAGAGCCAAAAGTGACGCATTTTTAATCACTGCAGAAGATGCACAAAAACAGGAACCCCTCACCAGGCCGCCTGATAGTATCCGGGATCAGATCCATCCTAGAACATATCTCACAATTTGCGGATTTCTATCTATGACCATTAGTACAACTAATGCCTACATATTTAAATGATATGAAAGATGGTCTAAAGATGCTGGAAGATTTACAGTTTGATTCAGCAAATAATCTTGTCATTGGTCTTGATATCAAAAGCCTTTATATGAGCCTACCACAAAGTGCTACTCCGGACATTATTGAACAGATCCTTTTCCAAACAAGCTGGCATTACCGTACCTCCAGGCATTTTATGTTAGAATGCTGTGGGATAGGCTTGACAGAGAATTATTTTGAATATAAAAACACCATGTACCTCCAAGTCCATGGAACATCAATGGGCAGCACATTTGCCCCAAGCCTGGGTTGACTATATGTGAGCCATTTTAAAGAGAGTAATATCCTGACAGACAATAATCCATACCACTAGATGATCATTTTATGCAGATGCTATATAGACGACATCCTGATCATATTGAATGTTGAAGAGGAAACCGTACAGGATTTTCTGACATGGATAAGTACACTGGACGGCTATCTCAAGTTTCGAAGCAAAGTCAGCAATACAACATTGCCTTTCCTGGGAATACCGTTTTTTTCTGATGGCCCCCAACTTGGCACAAAGACTTACTACAAACTGACAGACAGAATAATCTCCTTCTGTTTAACAGTTTCCACCCTCGCTCATTAAAAGAAAACTTACCGTACAGCCAGTATTTATTCTTACAGCAAAACTGTAGCAATAACAAAAACTTTAAAATCCAAACTGATGCATTGACCCACAAACTGGAGTCTAGAGATTATCCTGCTCATATTGTCAATAGATGTCACAAACGAGCCAAGAACCAGCATAGGGAAATTCTCTTACAAGATCAATAACAAAACCCCTGACCTAGACTTGTTGACCTGTGTAACCACTTTCATTGCAGCGTGAAACCACCTTAAGAAGTTGGTTCAGAAGAATTGGAAAATAGTCAACTCGAGAGTATTCAACTGACCAAAGTCTCACTTTGCCCACAAGACAGAAAGAAATCTGTGAGATTTACTAATCCATACACGAACCAGGAAAAAGAAAGTAAGGTGTGAAGCCATCACAACCGCATGGGGCCTTCCCCCAATTGTGGGTCACTATCCCTGTGGGTCCTGCTCAGTCTGCCATTTGACTACAGCTACTAAAATAAATGATTTAAAACCAGACGTCAGATGGGCCATGAGAAAACATACAAATTGCAGCAGCTCCAATTTCATATACATGATCACTTTTTCTTGCGAATTATGTTACATTGGCATGACATATAGAAAGGTAAAAACTAGCATTTGCAAGCATAGGAGTAACATCAAGTGCAAAAAATCAACACCAAACATGGCAATCATTTTCTTACTGTGGGGCATTGTGCCAATGATCTGAACTGGGTGGTACTGTAAACCCTGGACCATATTGCTATTAATCCTGAAAGGAACCTGTTGCAGAAGGAACAAAGGTGGATTTATCATTTGGGCACTTTCCAGAACGGACTTAACAATAACATTCCATGGACACAGGTCACCCACTGAAGTCAAAAGAAGACTCAGTTTGCCCTTACCAGTAACACAACTTTGCCTATTCATGGAAGATGAAACTATTTCTTCTATATCTCAGGACTATAGGATAAAATCATGTCCCTACATTGAAGGGCACATTACATACCTATCTACATTGATAGAGGGATACACTGAATGTCAGTCCATGTATGGCTGGAGAATAGAAGCCTTACCACTCAGGTAGCTGAGACAGAGATACAATTCTTAAGAATAAAACTCATAATCCCTCATGCCATGATAACTAAGGGTTAATATTAGAAGTCCCTGCTTCAATAGCGAATACAAGCCTCTGCAAAATTAAAAATAACTATAGCACAAGCAGATTGAAACTGATGAATATATTACAGGCTTTTTCTACATATGGCTAGAGAATTGAAGCCTCTGAACTGAGGTAGACTAGACTGAGATAAAAAAAAAATCCTATCAACACCATGACAAAGGGGGAGGGGGTTTATAGGCTCCTTAGTGACAGGATGGCAGCTTACCTATTCATGCTTGCAGGACTCAGATCCACTGCTTACAGTTCAGGGTCTGTTATACACGTATATTCACATGAAAACCAGAATTACTGAAAACTTTTTGTGTATTTTTCAAATAATTTGAATTTTTATGTTTTATTTTTTAATTTGGAATATGAGCGAGACACTTAAACAGTTTTCTAATAAAAAATAGAAAATCACTAGAGGACACCAAAGAGAAAAAAAAAGACTATACTCAGTCAGAAATCTGTTGTTGGCTTCCTACGGGGAAGTCAGTCTTTACTCTTTACCTTGAGTGACGCGTACACATTTGAGGGTCATCACTTGTTGAATTCCCTTTCTGCGTACAACAGCATAAAAAGAGCGAACATCAACATTCAGGACAGGAGGGACCGAACGAGTATGAAGAGCCAGCAGTAATAGAAAGTCGGACAAAATCACCACAGGATTGCAATGCACTATGTACTCACTGTAATCGGCTACACAAGCACTTTTAACATTAGGCACCCCCCTCCCGTTTTTGGCAAACAATCGTCGATTACCCTTGTTTCCGTTCCTTTTTTAAGGAGTGCAACCAGACCACCTCCCATCCACAACCTATGGGGTCCTGTTTTGAATGCAATAAGTTATTTAAATACCCTAATCTTTGCCTGATAGACTGTTTGTTCAAGTGGTGTTGAACACACAACATCAGTCTGCATATTTTACTAAGAATGTAAGTTAAGGCCCATAAAGTTTATCTATTTTTATAAATTGTGTATAGATACTGTCCATAACAGCATGACCTAGACCACATAATGAATTACTGGCCTTTTTGAACACTACAGGCACATTTACCATGAATGACACATGCCTCTATGTCAGCTTTTATAAAAGGTGACCTGACGTCAGAAACTTCCTTTATATCCTGTGTCACCGATTATCAGGATTTGACCAAGTGATTGCTTTTCAAATAGCTTTTGAGTTAGGAAATACATGCAGGATGCCTAAATCTTCCCTAAACACATCTCACCTTTTTTAACCTTACCCCTGCCCCAGTCTTAATAAATGTATCTCCATTTGGGACAGGAGGCAATTTTAGAAGACTACTTTTATGTAACGGATACCACACAGTCTTAATTTTTCAAGCCATCCTCTCCTGGTGGAGGGTCGACCCAATGATAAAGCTATCGGTTACCAGAATGCCAGTGGGGATAAAATACTGTTGACCAAAAGCAGCTGTTGAGGGTCTCAAATTTTTTTTTGAGTAACCCCTGTGTGTGGCTCTCTGTTTCACCACTCCTTTTGATATTTGAGGCATTTAAGAGAGAGTCAAAGTTGGTGCACATTGGTTAAATGGTTCAAAATAAATGAGAGGGTGGCCCAGACACGTTTTGTATGTCGAACCTAGGCGCCTAGGCAGTGCACATGCATTGTATGCAAGACATGATGTATCTACAATATGGGCTTAAACCACGCCCATCGATTGCCATTCGTTCTTTGTTGTGCCATTCAGAAATGCTGCCTCTTTATTGGTGCATTGGATGAAATTGACCCTTCTTTGGGTGCTTGGTTCCCTCCCAGGCAATTTCACTAAGTGATCCTTTTTGTTGGTGCGTTCATGCTTCCTGCTGGCACAGCGTGCGATGTCCCCTCCTCCCATCTGTGCATCGCAGCCTCAGGGTTCCTTCTGGTTGTCTACCTGTTCGTTCTGGCTCATGTTAAGCTCTGGGTTGCATTCTAGCGCCTGCCTCTTGAGAATCGCCCTCAGAGAGGCCCCCACTGGCAATGACACGGCTGGTAAGCAGACTCCATATGGTGCTGTTTCTTACACAGTCTTTTGGTACTTTTCAATGCTCTTTCATGCACTTTTTTTCTCCTTTCTCCTTTATCTTATTTGTCTCATTGTGTCCCCATGTGTCCCTTGAGCTCTGTTGTTCCTCCTCTTTCTCTCTCTGTCACTCTCCATTTTTTCTCTCTCCTCTCCTCTCCCTCTCTTTCTTCATTCTTTGCTATTCCGCTGCCCGTCTTTCTTTTTCTCTTGCCCCTCGCCCATCTCTCCATTCTCTACAACCAGCCTTTCTGCTGTCTCTTTCTTTCCCATATTTCCCTCTCTCTGTCTCCCCGCCTCTCTCTTTTTCCACAATCTTTGATGTCTTGCTACTCTTCTTCCTGCTCTCTCTTCCCGTGTCCTTGTTTCCTCATTCTTCACGTTCTCTTTGCCTCACTTTCTTGCTTCTGTCTTTCTCTCTCTCCTCTGCCTGGCTTTGTGTCACTGGGAATGCTGTGATTTGGGAACCAAGCCCGCCTGCTCAGTTTACCCAGAACCT
This sequence comes from Calotriton arnoldi, assembly GCA_963921515.1. Lineage (NCBI taxonomy): Eukaryota > Metazoa > Chordata > Amphibia > Caudata > Salamandridae > Calotriton > Calotriton arnoldi. Next base: position 164,928 of record CAWUFW010014800.1, read on the forward strand.
CATTTGGTAGGAAGAAAGTAGTGTCTGAATAAGAGACCTTTCCGCCACATACACCTTCCTGCTCTGCGGCTGCCCGAGGCGCCTGCAGGGGGCCACTAAAGAGGGCGGGCCTCTAGTACCAGCGAGGCACCAGCCCACCCCCTCCTTGCCTAGGGGCGGGGACCCTCGTGGAGGAGTCCACCACTCCTTTGTAGCCGGGGCTGCAGCGCACAGGCCGCACATCACTTCCGGGGCGCGAGGAGCGGTGGAAGGGGATATAGGCCTCCCCCCACCTACTGGGCTTCCTCTTTGCGCCCCGGACACGCCGTCTCCCACCCTACCGCTTACCCGGCGTGGAAGTGGCAGGCAGGAGGCGTAGAATGTTGTAATGTTGTTCTTTTCGTTGCAGGCGGAGTTACAGGGCGATCTGGAAGCAAATGGGTACCGAAGGGTACCTCTGCGCGGCACATAGGGGTGCCAGAGCCAAAGCCAGGGGCCTCATGGGAGGTTCCTGGAAAACCGTGTCGGTGCCCCGTTAGTCCTTCGGGCGGTTGTGGGCCTGAACAACCGGGGGCTTGCCTTGCTTCGCTCCGCCCTGAAAGGGGCGTGAGTAGTATGGGACCAAGGGTCACGTGATCCCAGTGTGGATCACCGGAAGGGGCGGCACCGATGGGGTTCGCCCCAGTGCTGCTTGGCTCATCAGGCGGGCATGCGGCCCAGATGGCTGCATGCCCTTGGATCGCCCTTAAGATAACCCACTAGATTGCATACCGTTGTATGTAATAAACCTGCAGCAATATTTACCCAAACCAAAATTGTGTGGTGTGTTTATTTACGTATTGTGCATGCATACCAAATGTGGGGGGTGGGGAGTGTTGCCGACTGGTGGTACTATTCACTCGGTGTGTCACCCTGTTTCACCGCGCATATCCCTTGCTCTGTGTAGCAAAATATCCATCGGTGTGCCTCTCACCATATCTCCAAATCTGCTTGTGCCTGTCACTCTGTGTCTGAAAAACATGTATGTCTCCTTTGTACATGCACGTCCCTCTGTCACAGTGTGTCTAAACCTATGTTTTTGTCTGCATGTGTCTAGAGGTGGTTTTAAATCTGTGTGTCCGCATGTGTGTGCTTAGCTGTGCCCCACACAGAGATTCTGTGTACGTGTCTATAATAATGTCTAATGGTCTCTCTGTCCATGAGTGTCCATTGGCTTCGTCGTTTGTGTGTGGGTGTTTGTATGCCTTTTCCTGTGTCTGAGTCTGTGTGCTCCTTGTCTTTCTAACACATCTGTATGTGTGTGCTTATGTCTGTATGTTCCTCTGTCACTTTGTTTACATGTGGCTCTTTGGTGTGTGCATGTATGTGTCTGGGTGTAAAAGAGGCATGTGCTGGTAAAAGAGAAAGAAGCTGTAATCAGCACATGCTTCTACTGTGAAAATATTTACCTAGAGGACGCTGTGGTAGTTTAACTCTTGCTCACCGTAGCTGGAAGGAACAAACGGAGGACTCAAGCCCCACCCTTTCTCTGCACACCATCACCCCCCTGCCTGGCCATCTGCTCCTCGCAAAATGGCGTTTTTTCCACTTCAACGCACATACACATGCGCTCTCTGTATCAGTTTACTGTGGTATTTGTATTTTTAATTTCATTTTGCACAACAAATTACCCAAAGGCATGAAGGTATTATAAACGGAAATAGTATGCTGTTAGCTTTATTCATAGGAGTACTTTATAACACAGTTTCACAATCTCTTACTGATACCAATGTTTGAAAATCTGAGAGTCAACCTGCAAAGCTTTGTTGGAACTTAAGCATTTGCCATGTGGAGCGCTAATGTTGTCCGCTTCCACACACATGTAGCTTGCTATCTATGAGAGTAAATGCTTCAGCACCCCACATAGGAGTAGTACGTGCTATACAAATGCTTTTACAGTTTAGTCCAGGGCCTGTCCGTCTGTAACAGCATGTGACCTAACCATGCCAGCTGGGGGCTGTACACAATCCAACAACTTATGCTTATCTAATGTTCAGAACCAACTACTATTACTTTAGTCTACCATAAAAAAAACGGAAATTACTGCATGGAATGGTTTACTTTGAGCGCACAAGACTTATTCCAATAACTAACAATAACCAATAACACTAAACTAACCATTAACCTTGGGTTCCGGAGCAGCGAGCTGTCAGGCGTAAAGCACTTCAATGCCTCGTCAGGGGTAGTAAGCGCTATATAAATGCAATTATAATCCCAATCTACACAGCAAACATAGGATTACTTTGTGACGCATTAGGTAGTCTGATAATGTGCTGCATGGCTAAACACTTATAAGGTCCCAAAGGTGAGACCTATTGGCTATGCCAATGCTTGTTTTTTTTTAGTTGGCACTAAAATGGGATTTCTAAATTATAATTTTCTCAACGCATATCTGCAAATCTGCAGAATGGGATGGTCTCCAAATTTTTATGACACAGCAGTCTTTCAGTCACACGATGTCTTTTCTTGGTTTGGTGAAAATCAGTTCAATAGTTATGGAGATATAAAGCAAAATGTATGCGTCCAATGTGCAGGTCAGCTGATATATATTCACAGAGGTTACAGAAGTTTTTGAACATCTTTTTTTTAAAGTTCCAAATGCTAGCAAATTGATCTAAGACTGTGAACTATGTAAGTCTAGGCAGTATGTTCCATGCCTGCAAATAGTTCTAAAATACAAACACTTTCTAATTTTACAAACATTGGTTGGTTTTATGAGCAGCACAGAGCCTATAATTTAAGGCACATAGTCAACATACTTTCATACACACACCTGTAATGCATGCATAAGACACATACTCTTTTTTTTAAAAAATGTTTTTATTTTAAGAAAGAAGTATACAAGATACATTCATTGCAGTATGATAATATAGTGAGACAGAAATCACATTTTCCCAGTGGGCCAGTGTATCATAGACAGCAATGAAAGTTTTGACGGGAGGCATTCGTTCCTTTTTACATAATCAACAAGCAACTCATGTAACAAGAGTAACTAACAGGGCACTAACATTCCTATTCGTCAAGATCCATGTATACTGAATGGAAGATGTGTGTGGCACAGGCTGCAAAGAAGTTATGGTGATGCTCTACATGCGGACAGCAGACGAAAGCACAGTGCTCCAGCATCAGGGCGAGCGTTGTCCTGGGGATGGAGGAGGGGGGACTCTAAGCAAATCTCAGGGAGAGAGAGGGTGTAGGCTGAAGGGCCATAATAATGAGAAAAGAAGGGGGATAGTAAAGAGATAGGAGAGGAAAGGGGAAGTGAAGGGGAGAGCAAATCAACAAGAGGTGAATGAGGTGGCTTATAGTGGACATAAGACACATACTCAACACACAAAGTCAACACAATACAGCCTCCCCACTCTTGACTTCATAAAGATAGCACTGCTCACTCTTGAAATACACACACAGCTGACTCCTGACACATACAGACTCATAAATGAGACACTCTTCTTAATCTATATACACTGAAACTTATATACACACCCAACACAAATGACAGATACACACAATCCACAACACATGATACACACTCCTGACTTCTGACATCCATACTCATAAAACACACACACAATCCTGACTCTTTACACTGGCGCTATTATATATGTGTGACACACATAACAAATACAGACGCTCCATGTGAAATACAGACATAACACACACAGCCTATCCGATACAGATGCCCTGCTCCTGATTCCATATTCCCAACATTACACACACACACACACACACTAGAAACACATCTCCTGACTCATTCACTCCTAAAACATGCACACTACCTACTTTGTGTACACTAAAACTGATGTACACATCCTATACACCTGATGGATTCACACACTCCACGATGTTGAATAAACACACTACAAGCAATATGCAAGTCTACCACAATTGTTTGACACATATCACACTATAAACATGTCTGACACATGACACACAGACACACTCCACGACAACCAATTCACATGATGCTAGTTATATACACTACCAACTTACACACACTCCACACAATACTATTGTTTCAGCACACTATTGAAAGACATGCACTCCTGACTCGGCACACAACACAGTCACAAAAAACACACACACACCTGGCTGTATACAATCACAGAACAACATATACGCACGAAACACATGACTTATAGACGTACAGTGTGATACCGATACATATTATATGCAAACAACAGAACTCAAGCGGTAGGGCTCCCGGCACTAGCGCACTAGGCGTATTCAAATGTTGAAGTAAGTAATAAGGAAAAAAGTGCTCAATTCTCGTGGTTTACCGCAAAACACCCACACTAACAAATACTAAATTACAAAAAGAAGGAGCAACACAATTAAAGTACAATAGTGTCTATATTAGAATCAATTCTTCAAAGCGAAAGAAGTCATTAGGCAGATAATTCATAATGTAGATCAATTCTTCTTTATTGTAATTCCAATCAAATTTCTTTCTCTGGAAATGGTCATTCGATTATTCAAATTATAGGCTTGCAGCTTTATCGTATATATCGAATCATTCTTGGTTGCAATACTTAATTCAGCCAACGCGTTTCGTCTAAACAAGACGTCATCAGGGCTGAAATAATAAAAAAACAAATATAACTATTCAATTGAGACTTCAAAAATACATGATCTTATTTAAGTATAACTCTGCCTATATCCATTCTAATGTTGTGCCAGTATAAGATAGAGGTACTAAATTTCAAACAATATAATTATAAATTATTACCAATATATTAAGGATCTTTACATCACTAATAGTTCATCACCTAAACACATTTCTATATTCTTAATACAATAGTGATAGACCTATATCCAATGATAATGCATTCCTATACAGTTGACACAGATCCCAATTACCATAAATTAAAACAGCATTGTATATCTAATCAATTATGGCAACCGAATAAGTCTTCATTTTATTTTATGGTCATCAGGGGTGTAAGAACCGATAATCACTGTTATTTTAGAACTAAATTCGTACCTTTATAATTGAAGGTAAATATCCTCATTAAAAATTCTTTTCAAATACACCGCATGAATCTAATTGTGAGTACGCTAGTACTCATAGAGGAGTTTCATCTACGATGGAGGGGGAAAAAAAAGGAAGAGAACATAGAAATTTTAAAACTTAGGTCAAGTTATACCAATTTAGTTGTATTTAATAATCTAAATTAAATAATTCTTACCTATTAAATCTCTGTTATTTTTGCGCGTCTATTTTTCAAGCAAGCGATCTGATTCAAATCTTTTTATGATGTGAAATTCTTAAAAATAAACATATAAAGCATTTAAATGGTAATATTTCTGAATAGTAATGAATTATTCAAAACTATAAGTTAACTTATAGCTAAATTAGAGTACAATTCCAAAGATGGTTTCTAATCCTCATTTAAATAAACTGTTCCCTCTCTGCATAAGCCAGTAGCTATAAAACTCATTCTTAAACGCTAAAATTGCCTTCTGACAAAAGACCCGTCTCCCACCGGTCGTCCCTTAAGCCATTGGTGGTAATTGATTTTTATCAGCATCAAGTTAAGACAAACAACACATCATCCTGTTAACATAATCCGTATTAATCCATCGGTAAAAGCGCCCTATTCAGTAACCAAGAGGCTAGGTCACCTCATAAACCCCCATCTGTGCTAGATTTATCGGGCCAGGCTGACGATGACGGTTAACTACTAATAACCACTACTATTATTGAAGTAAGTGCTAGCACAGATGGGGGTTTATGAGGTGACCTAGCCTCTTGGTTATAGAGATTTAATAGGTAAGAATTATTTAATTTAGATTATTAAATACAACTAAATTGGTCTAACTTGACCTAAGTTTTAAAATTTCTATGTTCTCTTCCTTTTTTTTCCCCCCTCCATCGTAGATGAAACTCCTCTATGAGTACTAGCGTACTCACAATTAGATTCATGCGGTGTATTTGAAAAGAATTTTTAACGAGGATATTTACCTTCAATTATAAAGGTACGAATTTAGTTCTAAAATAACAGTGATTATCGGTTCTTACACCCCTGATGACCATAAAATAAAATGAAGACTTATTCGGTTGCCATAATTGATTAGATATACAATGCTGTTTTAATTTATGGTAATTGGGATCTGTGTCAACTGTATAGGAATGCATTATCATTGGATATAGGTCTATCACTATTGTATTAAGAATATAGAAATGTGTTTAGGTGATGAACTATTAGTGATGTAAAGATGCTTAAAATATTGGTAATAATTTATAATTATATTGTTTGAAATTTAGTACCTCTATCTTATACTGGCACAACATTAGAATGGATATAGGCAGAGTTATACTTAAATAAGATCATGTATTTTTGAAGTCTCAATTGAATAGTTATATTTGTTTTTTTATTATTTCAGCCCTGAAGACGTCTTTTTTAGACGAAACGCGTTGGCTGAATTAAGTATTGCAACCAAGAATGATTCGATATATACGATAAAGCTGCAAGTCTATAATTTGAATAATCGAATGACCATTTCCAGAGAAAAAAATTTGATTGGAATTACAATAAAGAAGAATTTATCTACATTATGAATTATCTGCCTAATGACTTCTTTCGCTTTGAAGAATTGATTCTAATATAGACACTATTGTACTTTAATTGTGTTGCTCCTTCTTTTTACATATTATATGCAATATACACACCCGACCCACACACAGGGCAGGCTAAGCAAATTCCTCACTCCTGATTCCATACTCTTGACTCTATACACTCTTGAAAGACTCACTTTCCTGACATACATATAAAATACACACACAGTCCTCATTTTGTATATAATCAGACATATATACACGCCAGACACCCATGACAAATGCCTGAATACCCACACTCCATGTGATACATACACACCTAACGAAATACACAATTCACGTGATACAGGCGCCAGCCCAATACATTGATAATGCATATTCCTAGTTCCATGCTCCAAACTGTTCACCCACTTTGCAGAAATATTACATCTTTAAACTTAATTATGAAATATATTTTTAAAAATGTACATTTATTTAGAAATATAAACAAATTTCAAAGAAAAACTTAAGTCAAAATGGATTTAAGGTATACTAATATGTTAACAGTCGCTTCACTATTAAACCTATGGTAGGTGTTACTCTTATCAACTTTAATGATATTCAATACAATAACATCAGAAGGATGGAAATCTGAATTTGTCTTTTAGAGATATACATTTGTGACTTTCAGGTTACCGAAGATGTCAGCAAGGAGCACTTTGCTCACGTTCTTGCTGGCTAAAACATGAGTGCCAGATATATAAAATAATAATGCTCGCTAAATTAAAACCTTTCCTCCTACCAGATAATTTTAGATTTACCATTCAAGCACTACTATTTACTATGTAGATGAGATTACCACTATTCTAATTAGTTTACTGAGGTGCGCATTTCAGCCTTTAAATCAGCTTCTCATGCAGCTGCTCATCTGTCAGTGGGAAACAGGAAAAATGATCATGTAAACCTCTGAACCCTTACATTAGTTGCCTCTAGTTCTTTGAAACCTGTTTGAGCTTGGTTCCTCGAGGTACTTCATGTCGCGCAAACGTATTACTTTTTCTCAGTATCAGAGTAAATTATCTTAGTAGGTTAGTGTTTTGTTAAAAAACAAGCGTCTACAGTAAAAAGCTGAATGTATTAATAATATTAGGTTTTGAAATATGTGTTTCCTACCTAGCTCTTGGGCCACATAACTGCTGCTGCACAAGTGGGAGATTGGAAGTTATTTCCTAGGGACGCCCGACAGTAACATTATTACCCCAAAAAATATTTTTATCACTGGATCCATGAATCCAATGCTGGATTCACGACTCTTGTGCCCAGGAATCGGGATTTACACATTCAGGTTAAAATTCGCGAATTCTGTAAAGAGAAAATGGGAAGAAAGTATTTAGTGCACTACTGTTGCACTTGGCTAATGGCCGCACGAGGGTTTGGCCCATGCAGCAGGGTGGGAACAGGGACTGATTAGAGTTTAGACCCTGAGGTCAACCCACGCTCTGCACGTATTGTGCAGCTGGTGTTGACCATCCGCAAAGGGTTGGGCACAAGGCCTGGCCTAAAAGAGAGCTGTAATTAAACAATACATAATCAAGCCAATTAATAATACTACATTTATAGTAATCTCTGTCAAATTGTAAGGGTAATGTGATATGTAATGTCATCTGTAATATGATTTACAACTTTGTAATTGCGTCTGTTTCATTAAGGGTGAGGTTATGAGCAATGCATTTGATGTGAAAGTTATGGTTTGCATGGCTGTTGTGCAAATTATGGGATGTGTTGTTGCTAACCATAATTTGCGAGTGCTTATTCGATTTTAGTTTGTAACCCTAACTACACTTGAAATCAGTTTTTTAGGTGGAAACATATGTGTGTGTGTGTGTGTGTGTGTGTGTGTCTGTATATATACAACAATTACTCAGTGGCAGCTGAGTTATGGTTAGTATCAAATTTCTGTACAAAAAGCATTTATTTGTTTGCTCATAACTTTGGTACTGTTTGACGAATCTTCAGGAAACTTTCCAAAACAAAGTCTCATCCACCTAAGTTCCTTCCTCAAAAGTTTTGGATTGATCCATCGCGGGGTTTGAGAAAAATGGGGGGCCCAAAACACATTTTCCCCTTTCATTTTTCCATAGGAAAATTGAAGAGTGATACTGCAAAAACTGCTGAATGGAATTACACCAAATTTGGCAGAAAAATAGATCTCGGTCCAGAAAGCATGCTTTTTGTGATTTGGGGTGAATTCATTCAGTAGTTTTTGAGAAATTTAGGTTAAAAAACGTTGTGTATTTCTTGCCGCAGATGATCTCCGAAGCCAACAGCTCTCTAGATAGACTGGGTGCCACCACATCAGCAAAGATGTGTTGGCAGCCATTTTAGGACTCGTGGACTCAGCCCTCTGTCATGTGAAAAAAGTAAAAAACAACATATAGGGGGCAAGGCAGGGATATGCTGCCACCCTAGGCCTGGTGGGGTGGTCCCAGGGGGACTCCCCTTTAGGCCAAAAACACTTTTGTTTTATTGGCGCCACAGAGGATCCATGGCACTGATAATAAAATGGTGGTATTCTGCCTTTTTAAAAATAAGGCCCCTGGGGTGTGCGAGGCCATTTGCATTTATAGGTTGGGGGCCACATTCCCCCCTCCCTGAGCCTCTATGAGGCCCCATGAACCTCATCCCCTGGGCGCCAATATGATAATTAGATGGGGGGGGCTAGTGGCCCCATCTCCCATCCTCTATGAGGCCCATGGATCCCATCCCCCAGGGCCATTAATATTAGGGGAGGGAGGCGCATGGTTCCCCTCTCCGTGGACACCATCCCCCTGGTCCATTTATATTATTAGGGGAGGAGGGTGTTGGGCTCTCTTCCCCGAGCCTAGATTTGCCTGGGAACCTAATCCCCTGGGACACGATCCAAGCAGTGGTTTAGGGACCCCATCCCCGGGACTCTTCTGTTTCCTGCCCGGGAGAGTGTGGGTATATCCTGCCCACACTTTCCTGGGCAGGAAACAGAACTTTGCTCCCACCCAGGTGGGAGGAGTGGAAACTGCTGCTCCTGCTCTGGCGGGAGCAAATTGAGTAAGCCGGCTGCCACTAGCACCATAATAGGTGCTGGCTGGGGAGTCGACTGGGGCCGCAAGGGACTTGGGCCTCCCCTGTGGTTCCCAACAACTAAGACAATTTGGATGCCCCTGGTGGGCACCGCGACACCCACTTAAAAAAAAAAATACCAGTTCCCACAGCCACCCAGAATGGCAGCTGATGGGAGCCGGTAGGCGCCATGGGGGCTTTGGGGCTCCCCCTGCAGCCGTCAACAATATAGGTGAGGTGACTGCATCAGGTGGTCACCAGTGAACCCACTCAGCAAAAACAAAAAAAATAATAGGGAATAAAAAAATGCATATCAGGAGCCACTCATTTATTATTCACAGCTCCAAGGGCATTTTTTTAATAATATTTTTTATTCCTGGTGGTACACCTAGAAGGGCCTGGGGCACCTCTGAAAATGCATCAATCGTGGACTCCTTCATCCTAGCCCCCTGCAATGGAAAGTTCTAAGTGCCTGAGGAATAAAAGGAGTTGTGATTAACTACAATTTACCAATTACAGTGTAACCCATTTGGTCACACAGTAAAGCTCAGTGGCAATTGTGGGATTAAGTATAGATTTATTATAAATTCAAAGCCAAGCTGATATAAATCAATTGCAGAAACAAAGTATAAAAATAAAGAATCACTAGAGGATAGCCGAAACGGCGAATAAAATTGATCCTCAATAACAGAAAGCAAATGAGGAATTCAGTTGCTGCTATACAAAGATTAAGAAATAAACTCTGGTGAGTAGATTGAAAGTTTTGATCCTCTTGTCTATACATGAGGTTGTCTAATAAGATCTACTAAACCCTATTCTAACTGGGAATCAGGGAAACCCTATTAAGTCAGGGAAGCAGAGAAAGGTGTCAGCATAGCAGAACTTCTGTAGAAGTTCTCAAGTAAAGGATATTTTATAGCATGAAGCCACACAACAGAGATGTCACAAAGAGGTCTGTTCCTCCAGAGTCTGAAGGGGAATCTGAAAAAGCCAAAGTGCAATGCCCAATTATACACACCAAAAAAGCCTTTGAGAATTTCAGGTCACATTTCCAATTAATTCCCATCTCCAATTAGCCAAACTTGGCAACTACACTGGAGATTTCTTTCCTTTGGTCTACATATGAAACGTCCTTGGATTCCTCCCATTTCCTTATTCCGCTCAGACAGTAGTCCTCTCTCCCTTCATTAGATCTTCTTATCATGCCAAAAGATACTCCTTTCGAGCCCCACTATCTCTTCCACATAATGTGCCTCTCTTTAACCTTGAGCTAATGCAGTGGCACCTGCAGAGGAGAGAAACACATTGCATCCAAAGCAAGCATCCACGTTGAAGTTAAACATTGCGAATTCCACAAGCTTATGGCCTTCATTCAACTTTAGTACAACAAGAATTTCAGTACACTTTTTAAATGCTTGATTGCAGATACATATACAATTACAATATAGATGTAGAGCACTATTCAAGTGGATACATTTTGTATTATTATATAAATGGAGAGTATTATTTAAAGAAATACTGGAACATATACAAAATACAATGTTATTCAAACCACACAAATGTAGATACATATATAAGAACTGCAACTCATTGTTACTGAAAAGAAAATGTTAATATACACACTCATAAATGTAGGAATTATGCAATAGATGCACTTTCTGTAACTGTCAAGCGCACAACTTTACATTATTAATGTTACATCATACAAGTACATAAGGCCATACGTAAACATACATGTGGCCTAATTAAACATGAAAGGGTGGAGCCAAAATGTCACTGCTCCAGTACCCTCTCTAGTGGCGAATCAAGCCATCACAGATTACAATCTGACATTATCAGATGGACCATCGAAAACCTTGTGGTTTTGAGCATCTTTCGTCTAGAATCCTTCAGACGCGTCATGTCGTCATAATATTTATTCTGACTCTCCTCTAACTCTACATCTGCTCTCTTCACTCCCCATCTAACTTGTGCATACTTGTATCTCTTAAAGATCATGAATAGGAATATTGCACAGAGAGCAATTATCAAAAGGGGTTTCAAAATGGCACCCAAAATTCCACTCCCCAGGTTTCCAAACCATTTGGCTACAGCAGACTATCCATTCCCAATGGCTTCCCAAGCTCCTTTAACAAAACATTTACCACATAATAATATAGAAATGTGCTTTAACTTTAACATAAAAATTAGGAAAAATAGACATTAGAAAATGTGCCTTTTATTTAACGTGCAAAAGGGAAAATGCTGCTTATTTTCTGCAGAAAGCTCTCATTTCCATCGTTCTCTCACTGCTAGACCACACTTTTCCTTTATTCTTCTCTATCCCTTTAAGAAAATAAAAGCTTTTCCTAAAAAATTATTTAACATTATACCTGAGCTGTTGAACCTGACCTCTTTGCGGAATTTTCTGCTTCCTGAAAAATTGTACTTCTCTTTTCTTCACACCATATGACTTCACTGTATTTAAATTGTTTCCTATGCCCCATATTCATAATGAACAAGTGTATTAATGAAAAAAAATGCTTGCTGCAGCTTAAGTTTCGTGGTTTAACCAGGACATACCAGATTTAAATGTTTCATTTCAAAGAGCAGCTCATTGTTGTACGATGGGACACTAAGCAGCTAATAGAGTAGGCTTGTAAAAAGGTTCTCATGAGAACCTTCGTAGATGTATCTTTTTGTAATACGCTGTAGGCACATTTGAATGACTTAATGTTGACATGGACGTTTACCGTGGGAATCAAGGACGAAGACCATCAGAAGATCTTCCTCCATTGGATGTTGATGACATATTTACCTGTTTTTGCAACATGTTCAGTGGCTTTTCTATATAGTATGTGTTCCTAGCTAGAGAGTCAACGTATTCTATGCACTCTTACCCTGCCATGCCCCTTAGCACTTTGAGCTGTGAGGTCGAATTGCCATAAGCTATTGCTAACAGTGATTTCTCTGATTTATCCTTATGAGAGTGAGGAGACTTTCTATTTCTGTGTCCATCATAGCTACTGCTGTGGTTCTTTCCTTCTATCTGTTTTAACAGTTGCTACTGCAGCTGTTTGGAGAACTCAGCTGAGTCTCCAGAACTACCCTTTATGGGGCGTTTGACCTTTCCTTAGAGATCTGATTTTGCTCAAAAAATGTAGTTCCTCTTTTCCAAAAGGAACTCTTTATGGGTTCTTGTTAGGATAAGATAGATCCTTTAGATTTGGATAGGGACTAAATTCTGAATGGAACATGCTGTTATTTTCTATGCTTGTTCTAACTAAACTTATTTTCGATCATTTCTATAATTGGATCTATTTGATTAAGCTGAATAAAAAGACCAAAAATACCAACTAATCCCTTAAAGAGAAAATAAACCTTTGAAAATTCACCAAACCTCCCTTTATTGGCTGAACATCAAATGCAAATAATGATGTCTATTTTTTGTGATGCTCCATTCTAATACTGTAGCAAAGATTCATCGACTTAGGAAGGCGTGGAAATTCTATATTCTCTAAGTAAGTTTTAAAGTGACGTTACTTGTGAAAATCTTTATATGATTTCCGCCCTTGCAAATCTGGTAGCAGAGGATAGGTCAACACCCTGAATGGAGCTATAAAATAATACCTAGAAATAATTTTTAAAATTTCCAATGCCTGAATCCAATGTCCAGAACTTGAAGATCCGGCAAAGCGGTACTCAAAGGCAGTTGTGGTTTTAAGGTGTGAGTATTAATAGGGCAAATGTGTTGTGGCTGTAATTGTGTTATTTCCTTGGTTTGAATGAATGTTGATTACAGTGAGTGGGTGAGGGGAAAATAGTTTGACAAGTGGTTGAAAAGGTGTTCAAAGATTTCAGACTTGTAGTCGAAAGATCCTGGGATGAAAAAATACTTGAAAACTTATTTGCTGAGATTTTGAGGTGTGGTTTGTGAGGTTCCATCACCTACACCAGTAATATAGGGTTACTAAGTTGGTGTAATTGATTAACATTGGTCGGTGTTGGTTGGACCTAATTGCACAAACGGAAGAAACTACATTGATTTGGGTGATTTCATGCTGGTCGAGATTTCACTGGCCAATGCTGAAGAGATTCTTGAATGAATGGGAAGCTTTATTTCTTTAGTAGAGCAAACAAAGTGTTTTAACAGTCAAAAAGTATAATTGTGTAAGTACGAAGAAAATTGTAAGGGAGGGTGAGCCGCTGGGAGGAGTGAGGTTGTGCATCCTAGTGTTTCGCTCTGGGATTGGTAGGTTGGTGTGCTTTCATGCTGTGATTGGTTGGTGACGTAGCAGTGTCACGCTGGGATTGGATGCCTAAAAGTGAATCTTGAATTTGGATTTGTTATTAAGAGACTTTGAAAATAACGACTGGAATTTAATTGGTTTAGCAGAAAATCAACATATATGGAATAAAATCATAACATTCAGTTAATCGTGTTATTTCAGATTTAAACTTTCATTATGAAATGTTTTAAAGATTTAAAAAATTTGGTGAGAGGGGATGTTTCTATTCCAGTACACAAAGGTGAAGAGGCACCTCCTGAGGGTACGCCTGCAAACATTATGACTACAAAACATGGGTTAAATACATGTGCTTGGCTTTGCCAATGGAGTAGGATTACTGTGAAGGAGGGTGCTTTGAGTTTTCCTTGATATGGGATATTTAACACCAGGATTCTTGATCATTTAAAGGGAAAATTGCATGCAATGAAGCCACCACCCAGACCCCTTCAGTATGAAGTATTTACTGCATAGGGGACAGTTGCCAGGGAATCGGAGAAGGAAAAATACCAGAAGAGGACTGATAGGGCAGTGAAGAATTACGCAAATGCCCGATGGGATGAAGGACAGGGTAGGTGGAGAAAGGCCATTATAGAAAGGACTAGATTATATCTAATCCTTACTTCAGAGACTGCTAAGAGGGCAAAGGGCAAATATTCCATTACAAAAGAAGGAGATGAGTCAGATACTGCTTCAGGAGATTAAATATTGGAACAAATGTTGACTTCAAGATCCCCTCTAGATGTGACCCAAGCAGAACAGAGTCGATCAGGAGCTAGTACTAGTTCGATTGCACCAACTGCTCAAGTGTAGCAAGGTGCACCCCAAATTGAACGACCTCTGCAAATATTGCAGATTGTGTCACTAGTAGTAGCTCGACCACAAGTTGCTGTTCCAACTGTGACTTCTGCAGCCGCAGTGACCAGTGTAGCCCCAATACCTGTTGTTAATGGTCCATCTGTAACTTGGGTGGTAGCCAGTGCTCCTCTGCTTATAGAAATGAGATTCAATTAGTTACCGGAGGAGTAACCACTTCAGGATTTGTCCTAACTTCCCAGGACTCACAGATAGTTGTCTGGAAGCCACCACTAGCAGTGCAAGCACTAATCGATGGAGGGATGCTAGTACTTACAGCCCCAATTTCATCAGAAGAAATAGTTGAAACTGAGGAGGGATATTTACCAGCCTGGTTTGATGAAACAGCAGGATCTAGTAAGGCAGAGAATGTGGGGACACCCGAGAGATTATAGGTTGAAAAAGAAAAAACTTTAAGTGTCTCACAACTGAAAGTTGAATTGGAAGAAATAATAAGAGGTTGTTTGGAGTTTGATCACATAGAACAGTATCAAAGAAAAGAATGAATGTACCTGTGCAAGGAAGTTATGAGAAGAGCACACTTAACTCATGACAAATTAACTAAACTAGCTCAGAAATATGAGAAAGATCTTAAAAAAAAATGTGCAGCTACACAGAAGCTTAAGGGTTAAATTGAATGGCCCAGCATTTGAAAATATGAGGATTACAGGACTGCGATTGCATATGATAGAATTGGTCAAGTGCATTCGCAGGTGGGGTGAGATTGAAAAATTAGAAATCAAATGGGGTAAGAAACATGAGAAGAAAAAGAGAGAAGAAGCTATTGCATTGAAGCAAGATGAAGGAAGTGAGGGAGAAGGGACAGTTTATCCACTTAGAGAAATAGCAGGAGGAACGTATGTACATGTTTCTTGGAGTCATTGTGATTTGGCGCCATTCACAAACAATTTTCCCAAATTGAGATACAAGCCGGCGCAGTGGTATGCACAAGTGGAAAGGTTCATAAAGATTTTGAAGGTACTGTGGACTGATTCGGATACGTTTTTTGAAATCGTAGTGCCCACTGATTTATGGGCTGAATGCAAAATGGCAGTGCAGTGGCCCAGAGAGGAGCCAGCAAGAGTGTCTGGGACAAATGTGCCCTCTCCTACGGTGATGAAGAAGTATGAAGCAGTTATTTTTGAAGGGCAGAGTGCCTTCAAAAGATATGGATTGTCTCAAAATTAAAAGAACTACTCAGGAGCCAAAGGAGACTGTACATGTGTATAATGAGAGATTGTTGCAGGTATTCCAGCAGCATAGTGGACGTGAATAACCAGAGGAAAAGGATATGGGGATTTTTGTGTCCCAGTTTGTATTAGGACTCAAGCCAAAGATCTGTTCACACATAAGCCAAAGCATGATCTGTTGGCAAAATAAGTCCCTTGCCGAAATCCTGAGATATGCTGAATAGTGTAGCGATGAGTTGGATATGAAGCAGAAAAGGAGAAAAGAAAAATTCATGTTGGCACAGACGAAGCTGGCTCAGAAAGGTTTTCAGAACCCTTCTTTTAAAGAGAACCAAGGAAACATGCAGGGAGTTGTGATGCCACAGTCCCATTTTCAGGGGAGTCAAGGAGGAATGTTTATGTCACAGGGAAGAGGTAGAGGTGCCCCTATGGTTACAGGATCTGGATTAGATATTGCTGCTATGAAAAAAATTACACCTTGTCACATCTGTCATAGAATTGGACATTGGAAGAGGGAATGCTGATATAATCCTGAAAACCAAATGCCAAAAGTAAAACGAATTAATTTCAGCATGCCATGCCACAATTTCAGAATCCAAACCAGAATACCTTGCAACAATTCCTGTTATTTTAAACTGATGGTTCTGGTTTAGAGAATTCTCAATGATGGTGCCTGAGAGAGGAAGAAGATTGCGTACTTGGTGCAGTCTTAGAGGTAGACCAGAGTGGCCTGTATGCTGATGCAGAGGTTTATGGCCACCCATACCATTTCTCCTTGATACCGGTGCTACCAGGTCCGTGGTTAGAACAATGGAAGTCCCAGACTTAACTCTCTGGGGGAAAACTATCCAAGTTGTAGGAGTAACAAATAAACAAATCCAAAATCCAGTTTCTGGAAAGGTTCCAGCAAAGATAGGTTCATTTGAAGAGAAGCACCAATTTGATGTTTGCGATTCAAGTCCGGTGAATTTGTTAGGAAGGGATTTGTTGTGCAAATTAAATTGCGATATTTACTGTACGCCGGATGGTGTAGCGTTTCAGACACATGATGAGGATGTGGATTTTAAATTGATCAGACAGCAGATTGAGACAATAATATTCCCGTTGCTAAATAGTGATGAATTACCTGAAGATCTAAAAGAAACAGTAAATGCCAAAGTTTGGGATTTTACGGGGAAAGACATCAGAATAATTAAAGGTGTAGAACCAGTCTGAATTATGATGAAACCAAAGGTTACATTTCCCAAAACACCTCCATATCATTTGACCCCAAAGACAATTACAGGAATACAACCAGTGATAGATGACATGTTACACAAGCATTGGCATAGCCAATAGGTCTCGCCTTTGGGACCTTATAAGTGTTTAGCCATGCAACAGTTGATGTTGTTGCACCAAGGATATTGTGCTGCATAACTAAATACTTATAAGGACCCAAAAGCGAGACCTATTGGCTATGCCAATGCTTGTTTTGCTAAGGGGCAAACAAGCAGTTCTGCTAAAAAAAGTGATTGCCACAGACTGGATTTTCTTGTCAAATAGCAGGAATTCTGTCAAGGAGAGATTCAAACAAAATGGTGGGCGGGAGGTGAGCACAGAGAATGGCCTTGTGGTCTTACAGATGATGGCGAAGTTCCCACCAGCTTTGAGGGTCTGTGCTCATTTAAGGATTGGGTAATCATCTGGAAGAGTGCATTAGAGATGTGGATGAGATGGGTGAAAGCACCGTTTCTGTGGTGAACAGTACATTCTGGGCATTTGTGGTTGTGAAGCCTGGTATGTCTAAGGCATTTCAGAAAGCTGAACAGGCTTTAATGGGCATGAGCTATATGGCATATGTTGGCGTGGCACGTTGTGATGAGCAAAGGTGTGAATGAAGTTGTGTTGGTGAGAGTAAAGTTTGCTGAGCTTGTGCTTGTGTTTAAGTTTGTGGTTGTTAGACAAACGGTTAGGCAATGAAGGAAGGCTTGCAAGAGACCCAGTGGCTCACCTCTGTGGCAACAAGCAAAGGTTTAGGTCCTTGGCCCTTACAGGTCCTGACAGAGGCCTGGTTTAGCCCTTTTGTTGGCATGCTCAGGTTGGAATACATGACCTAACCATAAAAGAAACAAAGTCTGTAGATGCTACACATAACGCAAGTCCCTTTCAAGGGGACAATGTGATGGTTTGAATCTAAGCGCTCAGTATCAAAGGGGGGGGATACATGTCATGTCTACATTCACACACTCCTTGTTAGTGTTTAATATCTTGTGAGCTCACAAACATGCATTTGTTAGAAAATAGGGCAAACCCAACCATATTCTTAAGAATAAGGTCAGGGCTCTCTTTCACCAGCAGGCAAATTAGCAAGGCATTTGAAGGCAAGAAAAGGGAAGGACTAGTCCATGCAAATATTTTCCACTAATAAAGGCCCACTAAAGCAGAGAAGCTCTTTAATGAGGCACAGACGAATAGATGAGGGGTGTGCGGGTTGCTTCTCATTTTTTTGGCATACTTTACCAGAAGCATTTTATTACTTTTACACGTTCAAAGCTTTTCCATATGTTTGCAGGAAAAAAATAAAATAAAAAAATCGCATGCGTGCCATGTCCAGGTCAATTGGCTTTGCCAGTGCTTGTTTTCCCTTCATGATGAAATCCAAGTGCAATGTACTCGTAAAGCCCTGCCACCTCGAAGAAAGCTGGAATGTGTGTACCCTGCTGCCTGAGGGTGAATAAGAAAGACAGGGACAAAACGTATAACTAGAAAGCAGCTAGGCAAATCACTCCTTTACGACTGTTTTTAACTAACTCCATGCATGGAATTCTAAACACTGCACAAGAGAACAGAAAGGAAGCAAGCTCGACGGGTGACCCAAAACTCTGCAATTCATCCGCAGTCCTAAAAATAGGCAATAGAAGCTGTGTGGAGGTGGGGACTTTAAAAACTGGCGACACATCTGCTGGGAACTCTCCGTGCCGACATGGCAGCACTTACGACCAAAATGAGAAGTCAAACCAGCAAGAAATGGAGCGGGTGCACTCGGCGGGGCTGGACGTCTAAACAAAAATTGTCCGACGTCAAACCAGCAAGAAATGGAGCGGGTACACTCGGCGGGGCTGGACGTCTAAACAAAAATTGTCCGACAACAAGAGGGCGAGAGTCGACAAAGACAAGTCGACCACGAAAGTGAAAGTTAAAGCGACCGCGAGCAGGCAAATGCAAACAAGTGCGCGCGGCCATGCTAATTGAAAACAGATGGCCCGCGCGCCGCTGCTCGCTCCCACAAGGTGGATGCCAGCACAAGCACGAGTGCTTGAAAAGAGCTGACCGATTTCTAAAGGTCATCTCCTAGTGCAGCGCATACGCGCTGCGCTAGGCTCGACCTAAAAAAGGAATCTTGAAAGAACTGATTGGAATTTCATGTAACTCTCCAATTATGGGTTTAGAGAAACCCAACGGTAAATATAGGTTAGTTCTGGATTTAAGAAGGATCATTTATAGGGGTGGGCGGAATTTGCGTAGTCGCGCTACGCAAAGCTCCGCGAAACGGTAAAACATCTCCGCGAGCACGCAAAAGTTCCACGAACACGCAAAATTGCTTGTTCCGCCTGTTCGTGATGCTTTTTTCCTGTTCACGAACGCTGTTTGCGTGTTCGGGGAGAAATATCTTGCGAACACGCATTTTGAAAGCGCGAACAAGAAAAAAACTCCGAGAAGGCGCGGATCGCGGAATTTTTGGCAATTCCGCATTCTCCGCGGAACGCGAAATTACCCAAATTCTGCAAATTCAGCGAGCGGAACGGAATTTACCGCCCAGGCCTAATCATTTATCTTTCTTAAATCCATTGTAGTGCCCTGTTGTCTTGTGGTACCAAATCCAGCTACCACACTGTTTCAAATCCCATGTACTATAGAATGGTTTACCGTAATTGACCTATGTCAGGCTTTCTTCTCAGTGGCATTGCATGAAGAAAGCCAATTTCTATTTTCTTTTGTCTTCCAGCAGAAAGTATTAACATGATGCCGTGTTCTACAATGGTATACAGTGAGTCCATCTATCATTAACCAGATTCTAAAAAGAAATCTGGAGACCCAGAAAATGCCACACAAATCCACTCCTATTCAATATATAGACGATATGCTTGTGACGTCAGAAACACAGAATGCATGTAAAAATGACACCATTGCACTCTTGAACCACCTGGCCGAGAACGGACACAAAGTGTCTCC
Source organism: Calotriton arnoldi (assembly GCA_963921515.1). NCBI lineage: Eukaryota > Metazoa > Chordata > Amphibia > Caudata > Salamandridae > Calotriton > Calotriton arnoldi. The sequence continues at coordinate 185,102 of CAWUFW010014800.1, forward strand.
CCAGAAACTGCAGTACTGCCAAAAAGAAGTTCAATATCTGGGACACATCACTGTGAAAGGAGCTAGGAAAGTATCACCAGAAAGAGTGGAAGCAATCTTGCATGTGAATCCACCACGAACTCAGAAGGAAATCCGCATATTTTTTGAATGGTTGGCTTCTGTAGGCAGTGGATATCAAACGTTTCCTTGGTGGCAAAGCCTCTACTGAGGCTGACACATAGAGATGTGTCTGATCTGATTCCATGGGAGAAAGAATGTACAAAAGCATTCCTAGAGTTGAAGGAAAAATTGTGTTGCGCCCCGGCACTAGGAATGCCAGATTATGCAAACAAATTCACACTATTTTGCAGTGAGAGAGATTGGTTTGCTCTCTCAGATCTGACATAAACACATGGAGGATCTTGAAAGTCTGTTGCCTATTTATCTACCACCGTTGACCCGGTAGCAGCAGGACTTCCCCGTTGTCTTAAAGTGGTGGCTGCTGTAAGTACTAGTCTGGAAAAGAGCAAGAATATAGTTATGGGATACCCATTAACTGTCATGTCGCACACTCTGTGGAGCTGTTATTAAATAGAACAAAGACTCAATATATGACCCACAACAGGTTAACACGGTATGAACAGAATATCCTCTCTTCGGATAATGTTGTTTTGAAACATTGCACAGTGTTGAACCCTTCAATGTTATTGCCTGTACATCATGATGGTAATTGTGATGAAAGTGAACACAATTTTCTAGATGTCACGGAATTGTGCACCAAACCCCGCCCTGGCATAAAGAATGAACCTCTGATTGATCCTGATCATGTTTTTATTCATAGATGGCTCATGCTTGAGAGGTAATGATGGCACACTCAGAGCAGCATATGCTGTGTGCACCATAAATGATGTGGTCGAAGCTTCATGACTTTAAAATGTTTTCTCTGCCCAAGTTGCTGAACTGATTGCTCTTACTAGAGCCTGCAGTTTAACTACTCAAATGAGAGTCACCATATTCACTGACAGCTAGTATGGGTTGGTGTTGTCCATGAGTTTGGACAGTTGTGGTCTCAGAGAAGCTTTCTTCCATCTTCAGGGACCCCTATAAAGAACGGGATGCACATTAAGGACCTACTGGATGCTCTGCAGTTGCCAGGAGAGATCGCTGTGGTAAAGTGCTTAGCACATCTAGGAGGGAGCGGATACGTTGACATGGGCAACCAATACGCTGACTCAGTAGCCAGGTACTGTGCCCTGTTAACCTGTTCATTTAATGGAGGTTGCTCCTGTGAGTCCAAAGAAGAAAGTTCTTTTGCAATGTTGATGAAAGTCAGAGATACATGGAATTAACTGAAACGTGTGCAGGAAACTGTGTCAGAAGCAGAACAGAATGGTTGGGTAAAAGCAGGTTGTGAGAAGAATGCAAATGATATTTGGATGTCAGTAGATGGGAGACTGGTATTAATGGATAGCTTGCTGTTTCCAATGACACAATACAACCATGGATACACGCACTTAGGGAGAGACGCAATGGTGAGTCTTTTCAGACAGAATTGGTACAACCCCAGATTTAGGATGCTAGCAGAAGTGGTTTGCCATCGGTGTATAGTTAGTCAGCAGCTAAACGTAGGGAAACAAACACATGGCACTCTAACACACCTAGTGAGATCAAGTGGCCCATTCAACAGGATGCAGATGGATTTTATCAAGATGCCTGTCCATAACTGGCTGAGATATATCCTGGTGATTGTGTGCGTCTTCTTAAGATGGGTGGAAGCCTACCCAACTAGAAGAAGCAACAGCTTCACTGTAGCAAAGTTACTGACTTGATACCCAGGTTCGGCATGCCGATTTCTCTTGAGTCAGATAAAGGAATACTACTTTGACACTGAAGTTATGCAGATGATCTGCACAACCTTACAGATTGACCAAAGGTTACACTGCAGTTACAGACTAGAAGCCTCTGGTATCATTGAACAAATGAACGGTACCTTTAACTCTAGATTGATTAAAGTCTGTGCATCTATCTCCCTGAAATGGGCAGATGCTTTATCATTGGTGCTGATGAGTATTTGGAGTACACCTGACAGGAAGAAAGGGTTATCCCCCCACAAGATACTAATGGACAGGGTAATTACATTACCCGCTGTTCCTGCAATTGCTCTATTAAATATTACTAACGATATTATTTTGGATTACTGTAAAGGACTGGCTGATGTAGTCTGTTCTGTCTCTCATCAGGTCTCAGCTGCCACACAAGATCCGTATCAAGAACAGTGCCACAACCTGTATCCTGGTGATGGGCCATGATCAAGAAGCACTTTCGGAAGACTTGCTTGAACTCAGATGGAAAGGTCCCTTTCAGGTGATCCTCACTACACATACGGCGGTTAAGTGTGCTGGAATCCTGAACTGGGTTCATGCTTTGCACACCAAAAGAGTGAGCAATCCAGAAGAAGTGCCTTTGGTCTGTGATCTTGAGCGAAGAACATTGGTAGTTGCATCACCAGTTGAGAGACCACCCGGACCAGCAGCACCGTTGCTAGTTCAGCAGCAGCAAGAGGATGAGAGGGCTGAAGGTCAGTTGACAGAAAATCAAGTGCAAGTTCCAGAAATATCGCAGTGATGTGGAGATCTCTAATGGAAGAGAAGCAGAGATCAAGTCACCGAGAGGAAGTGCTTCGAATTTGGCCTTAAGAGACGAAGATCCAAGTGAAGGAACCAGCACTAGAGCAAGGAGAATCAATCGACAAGCAGAATGGCCACAAAGCTATGAAAACAAAAACCCATGGAGAAGTTCTTCAATAGGTCGAATACCAGAAATAATACCTGAAGAGGCTGAGTCTAGTGATTCAAGCAGCCTGTACCAAAATCAGCAAAGCCTAAGAAGATCAAAAAGAGCATGAGTGCCCTGTCACAGATATTCAGCACCTTAATGGTCATGCTATGTGAACACTGCTTTGAATGTTACTTTGGAAGACTTGTATACAATGAACCTTGAACTATTTGAACCTTCCTGAAAGAAAAAACTAAACAAAACAAACAGAAAATAATTGGGTAAAATCTGAGACTGAGCAGAAAAATAAAGAGACTTGAACTGTGTCTATTAGAAATTTGTTATTTTAGTTCTTTATTTTAAAGAAGACCAATCAAGGCCCGAGTTGAAAGTTACAGAAGAGTAGGGACAACATTTTAGAAGAACACAGAGGGGTCGATTCCGATTCGGGCCGGAAATTTCTCCGACCGAGCCGGACCCGGAGAGATTTCCGACCGAATCGGACCCGTGCAGTCCGACCGAACGAGTACGATGCGTCCGTATGTTATCGGACTCGAGTCGGTCGGACTCCCATTGATGTCAATGGGAGCCGGTCGTACAACGCGTACGCGGGCTCCCATTGACTCAATGGGTGCGAAGTCGGACAAGGGCGCCCCCTACAGCGGGTACGCGGCGAGCGATTCGCGCCGTACACGCACAGGTAGGGGGACCCATGGGTCCCCCTGTGTGCGACTCGCGCGGCTACGCGTACAGGGGGTCCGACACGGACCCCCAAAGTACGGCTCCGACAGCTCTTACGAGCCGGAGTGCGCGGCTCGGTCGGACTGCTCGCGGCGCGCATCGTACTTACCCGGCCGGGAAACGTCTCCATTGCGCGGTGCGAGTCGAGTCCGAGCGAGTCGGTCGGAGCGGTTCGAGCCGGGAGCGAGTCGGTCGGAGCGGTCGGGACGCCCGGACGAGTCGGTCGGCGATTTCGCATCGTACTCGCTCGGCCGGACCCGCGTACGGTTCGGTCGGGAAACAGGGCTCCGAATCGGATCCGGTAAAGCCGAATCCGATTCGGAGCACTAACGGCCGAGATCGGAATCGGCCCCAGAGTAGGGTTAAGGATTGTCTGGTTAAAAGCTTAACTGAGAAAAAAAAGAAGAAGACCTGCACTAGAGAAGCTATTTACTAAACTTTGCAACAAGCTATTGAACTAAGTGCTTTCAACTGACTAAGAGCATGTGTTACATTAGAAATAAATGTAAATATATTTTGGGTTCAATTGTTGTAATAACAATACAAATTATCACTATAGTACTAATAGGATTTTACCTAGAGTCAGAGTCTGAGCTAGAGCAAAGAGTGTTACTAATTCATACATCTACAACACTAGGGAAGGCCCCTTTAGTTACTCTTTTGTAAGCTACAAGATAAATTACTATTCTACTAATGTCTATTCTAGGTTAGCATGGGAATGTGCTAACGCCATGAACACATAGGACTGCTATGTATGTGCACACTTTCCTACATCAGTGCCAGAATTCACCTATTACCATATGCCTTTATCTTATGCTATTTCTTGCAGTATCCTATTATCATTAGTTTATAGGAGAGGACATTTTGAGTATTTTTATTCTACTCATGGTCTAATACTTTCCAGTGTACCATTAATAGAAAGCATGAATTCATAATCGCAAGCAAAGGAAATGGACACAGCCTAGTACTATTTCTTTCCTCACACACCTATAGATAGTGTAAAGGCTTATAAAGACTATATAATTTGTTTAATGCAACCTATAGAAACGGCTTATATAATGGCGTTAGAAGAAAGATACACTAACATGACACGGACTACTGACAAAAAGAGTGATACTCTAGAGAATGCTTGGAAGAAAGAGGAACATGAATTTAGGAAGAAGATGGTTTACCCTAAACTAAGACTTGACAGCCAACATGAAAGGAAACATTGTGTGTATAGAAGACAGACACCTAAAAGGGATCACTGACAGAATATCGATAACAAGAATATCGACCTACAACAATATCGAAGTAAAAATATCGAATGCCAAAATATCGACTCCCTATCTACAAACAGGTAAGTACAAAAATATCGACTCCAAAATATAGTTGTAAAAAATATAGTCAGTCAAAATATCGAATTTTTTAAATGTATGAAAAGTAATGTAAAATTAATGAAATAATATATATAATTAACTAAAACATACTTAAAAATACTTAAATAACTTTAAAATTAATAAATAATTAATGTAACTTAAAAAAAATAAACATACATTTTAATTTTTTAATACATAAATATATTAACGTAATATTTATAAAAAATATTCAATATTTTTAGCATAGGATAGCGGGACGGTAAAATTGACTATTACCACTTCAGTCAGTGCAACAGTAGGGAAAGCGTTGGATAGCAGGAGGGTAAAAATTACTATTCCCACTCCAGTAAGTGCAACAGTAGGGAAAACATTGGATAGCGGGAGGGTAAAATTACTATTCCCACTCCAGAAAGTGCAACAGTAGGGAAAACATTGGATAGCGTAGGGGTCAAAATTACTATTCCCACTCCAGAGAGTGCAACAGTAGGGAAAGCGTTGGATAGCGGGAGGGTAAAAATTACTATTCCCACTCCAGACAGTGCAACAGTAGGGAAAGCGTTGGATAGCGTAGGGGTAAAAATTACTATTCCCACTCCAGAGAGTGCAACAGTAGGGAAAGCGTTGGATAGCGTAGGGGTAATAATTACTATTCCCACTCCAGAGAGTGCAACAGTAGGGAAAGAGTTGGATAGCGTAGGGGTAAAAATTACTATTCCCACTCCAGTGAGTGCAACAGTAGGGAAAGCGTTGGATAGCGTAGGGGTAATAATTACTATTCCCACTCCAGAGAGTGCAACAGTAGGGAAAGAGTTGGATAGCGTAGGGGTAAAAATTACTATTCCCACTCCAGTGAGTGCAACAGTAGGGAAAGCGTTGGATAGCGTGGGGGTAATAATTACTATTCCCACTCCAGAGAGTGCAACAGTAGGGAAAGCGTTGGATAGCGGGAGGGTAAAAATTACTATTCCCACTCCAGACAGTGCAACAGTAGGGAAAGCGTTGGATAGCGTAGGGGTAAAAATTACTATTCCCACTCCAGAGAGTGCAACAGTAGGGAAAGCGTTGGATAGCGTAGGGGTAATAATTACTATTCCCACTCCAGAGAGTGCAACAGTAGGGAAAGAGTTGGATAGCGTAGGGGTAAAAATTACTATTCCCAATCCAGTGAGTGCAACAGTAGGGAAAGCGTTGGATAGCGTAGGGGTAATAATTACTATTCCCACTCCAGAGAGTGCAACAGTAGGGAAAGAGTTGGATAGCGTAGGGGTAAAAATTACTATTCCCACTCCAGTTAGTGCAACAGTAGGGAAAGCATTGGATAGCGTGGGGGTAATAATTACTATTCCCACTCCAGAGAGTGCAACAGTAGGGAAAGTAATATTTTAATATTTTACTAAAAATAATTAATTATCAATACTAATAATTATTATTAATAACACTAATTACCAATTATAAAATCTTTAATAATTAGTTTATTATAAATACAATACATATGATTTATTAAAAATTAATTACTTATTAATAAATGATTAACAACCAATTAATAATCATTACCAGATTTGTATAAATATTTAAATAAATACCAATTAATATTTAATTACCAGTAAATTAAGTATCAATACAAAAAATATTTTCTATAATTAACTAATTACAATTAAATTACTTCCCCCACATTCCCCTATAAACCCACATCCCACTACAACTATTTAATTAATATAATTAACATAATTACCAATTAATGAATTAAATTTTTTTTTACCAATTATTAAAATGTAATTACCAATTAATAATTAATTAACAATGAAGTAATTATCAATACCAATTAATATTTATTAATATGTACTTAATTTCAATTAAATTACTTCCCACCCTATTCCCCTATAAACCCACATCCCGCTACAACTATTTAATTAATAGAATTAACATAATTACCATTTAATCAATTAAATTTTTTTAACCAATTAATACAATTTAATTACCAATTAATAATTAATTAACAATAAATTAATTATCAATACCAATTAATATTTATTAATATGTACTTAATTTTAATTAAATTACTTCCCACCCTATTCCCCTATAAACCCACTACCCGCTACGGAATTAAATTACGCAAAAATTAAATAACATAAAATTCATTGCTTTTAAAAAATTAAACATACATTACAACAACTAATATACACTTTTAACACATATACTAACATACAATACACTTAGAAAAATTCGATATTATTAAAAATTCGATATTTTTTAATGTCTATATTATGTACTTCGATATTTTAACAATCGATATTACTTACCTTAATTTCGATATTTTTAACGACTATATTATGTCCATTCGATATTATGTCCATTCTATATTTTGGACTCGATATTGTGTCCATTCGATATTTTTGTTTCGATATTATGTCTGTTTACCACCTAAAAGAACTAGACATGTAGGGATTAGTAGCTGTGAGCACACTTTCGAATTGACAGGTGGATCTTAGCAAATTTTGCAGGGTAACGAAAATGCTATTCACAGGCTTATTACATTTGTGGACAGAATGCTTACTTTCAACTGCCAGCTGACTGGGATGGGATCTGCTAATTAGGCATACTCATTCTAAAAATGTATCAAGTATAAAGTATAGATGTACTAACATTAACACCAACACATAGGCAAAACCCAGTACAAAAACAGGTACTGAAATAGTAGGAGACATATTTGGAGCTGTCATTCTACCTGTAGGCGCTATCTTAAATGATGAAAAGATTAGAAAACTGTCAAAAGTTGTCCACAAAATGGCAACTAGCACATTTGGAGCATTGCTTGTGATAAATACAGAATTAATAGCTATACGGTCAATGATTATACAAGACTGTCTGTCATTAGATATTTTACTTGCTGAAAAAGGTGAAGCCTGCCGTATGCTTAAATTAACTCACTGCTGCACATACACACCTGACGAGACTAAGGAAATAAAAAACTTTGCAAAGAATATCTCACGTTTGGAACCTGAATTTTGTGATTTGGAAACACCAAGTTTGTTTGAAAATTTTGGGTAAGGAATTACCACAATTGGCAACTGGTTTTCTACAGCTGGAAAGAGTATTTTAAAAACTATATTAATGCCTATAATATTAGAAGTGCTTTGTCTTATATTTCTTTATGCACTGTTCTTGGGCTGTAAATACATGCTTCAAAGAAGAAAGGAAAAATTGGGAAGGAAATGGTATGAGAAGAATTTAGGATTGAGAGGTTTTATGAATGATAACTACATGAACTCATTCAAAATTAGAGGTTTGAAAACCAAAAACTCAACTGATGATGGAACTGCAGTCTGAATGGACTCACATGGGAAACGTAAATCTGTGATGATTTCATAAATCTTCAGATGAGGGATTGAGGAAGTTGAAATATTTTTACAAAAAATGTACCACACAATAATAGAGAAAAGTGCTTTAACGTTGACATAAAAATGAGCAATAAAATAGACGTTAGAAAATGTACCTTTATTAAATGTGTAAAAGTGAAAATTCTGCAGAAAGCTCTCATTTCGATTGTTATCTCACTGCTAGGACTCACTATTCCTTTATTGTTCTCTATCCCTTTAAGAAAATAAATGCTTTTTCGTAAAAAATTGTTTAACATTATAAGTGAGCTGTAGAACCTGACCTCTTTGTGGAATGTGCTGTTTCCTGAAAAATTGTATTTCTCTTTTCCTCACACCATATGACTTCACTGTATTTAGATTGTTTCCTCTGCCACATATTCATAATGAACAAGCATACTAATGGGGGGCAGAGCTTGCCTGGCTCCAAGATGGCCCCAAGCTAGAAGAGCCCCCTAGGCCCAACAAATAATCCTACATAATCATAATTCCCTTCGGATTCTGATTCCCGGCTGACACACAGCCACGGAGCACGGCAGTGAGTGGAAAGAAGGGCATGGCTAGGCCTGCATTGGTTCGGAGCCCTGGTGCAGCGCTCTGTTGAGATCTGGCATCCTGTCCTTGAAGAACCGGGCGCACCTGCGCATATGATCCACCATCCTGCGGTACTGGCCCTAGGTGCCTCTGGCGGGTCTGGATGGTGTGGCTTGGTTGGCCCTTGAGGTGTGGCGCCGATCGAGTCTGAGCCTGCCGGGTGCCGCCCTCCGTCGTCCCGCTGCCTACGAACCCAGAGAGGGGCCTCCGGTGCATGGGCACCTTGCGAACATGGCGGGACTGACCGGTAGCCTGAATCCGTGGTGGTTACCTGTGTGGGAACCCCTTGCACCACACATAGCCTAAAGACTGAGAAGCAGCTTCAAGACCGCAGTGAGTGAATAGCAGCTGGAGCCTGTGGTCGTGCTGAGTGCCTGGATCCTGACTCGATAAGGCACCTGAGTGAGGGAGCATGTAAAGAGGTCCCACAACCCAGTGACTCCACAGTTACTAATTGTTAGGCAGGGGGCAGCAGTCACACGATCTAACACTACCAGCGTGCCAGCGCCCAGCTGACCAGCAGGTCCCATTTGGTACACCCTTCAGGCACCTTCGCCAGACATAGCGACTTGACCGAGTGTGTGCGACGCCGCATTACTCGTGTGGGCGCTGGTACTAACAGTGTTATACAGCTTCACATCTGGAATCCCAGAGACACTATATATCATGGGCAAAGCGGATAAATTGCAGCCAAAACTACAATTTGAACCATGCAAGACGCCCAGGGACAGATTAATAGACGCCAACATGGCCAAGTCCGGCTTGGAGTCGAATGAAACTCCGCCAGAACAAGGCTTGAAACAAATCCTAGTTGCCATGCAGCGCAGCCTAACAATGATCGACTGCAAAGTAGATGCACTCTCCTATTGAATGAATCGAATGACTGAGAGGCTGGATAAACACACGGAGAGACTAGATACGGTCGAAAAGAGAGTGTCAGATACTGAGGACATAATCACGACGGAGCTTGCCACTCACTTGAAAAAGCACAAAATGCTGAGCACACTGCAGGCCAAAGCCGAAGATTTGGAGGCGCCCTCGAGATGGAACAATGTCCGAATTGTAAGGGTGGCGGAATCTACAAATATTGACAACATGGAGAGATATGTAAAACAATTGCTCAAAACTCTTTTGGGGAGAGACAATTTCTCAGATTTCTTTGTAGTTGAACGTGCTCATCGGGCCCTATTACCAAAGCCTATCCCCGGAGCCAACCCACACCCAATTGTACCTAAATTATAGGGATCGTGATGCAGCCCTCCATAGGGCGAAGAGTTGCAGACACTGCAGCATGAGGGCATGAATCTCTCTCTGTTCCCGGACTTTACGCAGCAAGCACAAGAAGCCTGTCGTCAGTTCACCCAAAGAAAGAGAAAGCTACGTGAATTGAACTTCGAATACAGCATGCTCTATCCAGCAAAACTTTGAATTCTTTCAGATGGGAGTTCATATTTCTTCGCAGATCTGAAGCAGGTGCAACAGTTCCTCAAAAGCCACAAAGGCTCACATTCCAGCAGGGCCTCTCCCAGAGGATCGCCCAGTGTGGACTTAGACTCTACAAATTGAAACGGCTTTGCACATCCACGTCACCATTGGCTTCCACGGGCAGGGGTCGTGGGGTGGCGCCCTGGCCGGTTTAGCCTCCCTCCGTAAGTGGCGTTTTGCATGTGGGCCTGTAGAGTGCTGCCCTCGGATCGGGCGGTGTGGCCTTGCATGTCTCCCGCGGCCTGGGCTGGGGCGCTGCTCCCGGCTCCTTCCTCTGTGGTGCAATGGACACAGGTAAGACTGTTCCCTGTATACGGTGGGCGGGTCTGCCAGTGGAGAGAGGCATCACACAATGGGGCACGCAGATATCTCTTCTCCCCAACACAATAGGCTGTAAACTGTTTATAGGGAATCAGAAACTCACCACTGCTCTGAATGTTTTGGACCTTATTTACTGGAATTTAGCCCTCAGCTATGCAGAGATTCAGGGATGCTGTGCTCGCCTCAGGTGTTATTATTTCACATGCACACAACCAGTCGCAGCTCCTGGAGGGAGTGCTGCGGTGCGGTGGGGTGTGGCGGGGGAGGGGCAGGGTGGGGGGTAGTAAACTCTGGCATATGGCCAAACGGAGGTAAGTACATAAATAAATAATTAAAACAAATTACATTGCGTGCGCCGCATCACCATTTGGCATTGCAGCTTGCGCAATGTAATTCGTTTTATTTATTTATTTATGTACTTACCTACGTTCGGCCGTATGCCGGAGTTTACTACCCTCCACCCTGCCCCGCCCCACCGTCCCGCAGCACTCCCTCCAGGAGCCACGACTGCGCACAACCCAAGGCAACATTCGCCCCCAAGTGTGTCCCACCACAGGTAGTCTTACTGTTTTTGTTTCAAGGGTTTTGATTGGGAGGGCCGGGGTGGGTTTATATGCTACTATGCTAAGTTGGGGGGCATGCATAGAGTGGGTGGGATGTTTAGAGGGGAATGTATTTATGATGTTAACAATGTCAAGGTATTAGTGCAATGGCGGGTTGGGACTCCCAAAGGTTTTGCTGAGTTTGAATGGGTGTGGGCGACCTAGACAACACAGTTGACACACAACACATCACCCCCTCTATTAGATTCCTCACGTGGAACGTGAGGGGCCTGAACGACTACAGGAAGCTCCGCAAGGTTCTGGCATACCTGCGAAGACACAGTGTGGATGTAGCGATTTTACAAGAAACACACCTGTCGAAAAATAGTGAGTTCCTCACACAATGCAGATTACAGGGGTACTTCTGCGCCACTGGTTCTACCCTACATGCCAGGGGGGTTTTGATATGGACAAGTCATAGGTCAGGCATCGCATTACAAGAACTATGTATAGATCAGGAAGGTAGATTTGCTTTGCCCGCTGCACCAAAGACACGGATAGGTTTCTATTGGTTGGCATATATGGACCCAATCATGAAGGTCCACAGTTTTACAAGGCACTGAGGGTTCACTTACATCAATAGGAAGACCTTCCACAGATATGGGTCGGTGACATTAATTGTATTTTGGATCCTAACAGAGATTGCTCCAAGGGCCCCCCACGGTGGCCTTCCGCTGCCACTGGAGCTATTACTAATATATCAGAATCCCTAGATCTGGTAGATATACAGAGAATCCGATCTACAGAGAATTCTTGTTTCGCCCATTACTCCGCAGCATACGACACCCACACTCACATAGATTACTGGTTATTATCCAAAAGTATGGTGTCCCGGGTTGCCAAATTTGAACTCCTCCCTAGAACCCTCTCTGATCATTCACCTCTGGAATTGGACATAACGTTGAGAGTTCGGAGATTCACAGCCTTCTCGTGGCGCTTCCCCCATACTCGCTACTCAGCTCAGTATTTAGGTCGGAACTATCACAAGCGATTGAGGAATTTTTTCAACACAATATTGGTACCGTCTCTAACTTCAGCACAGTATGGGAAACCTTCAAAGTATACATAAGAGCCAACGCAATCTCTAAACATTCTGGGGTTCTTAGATCTCTGAGATCCAGTTTAGACTTATTAGAGAGGGATATTGCACAACTGGAAACAGATCATCAACTGACAGGCAATAGATTACACTTTAAAGATATTAGTGAAAAGCTTGTGGAGTTTCAGGAGACTGCAGACTCTGAGGTTAAACACCTAGGCAAATACACCACGGCTGGGGTGTATGGCAAGGGAGAATTCCCAGGGGCCACGCTAGCTTTGATAATCCGTCCCAGAAAAGAATCGGAGGTGATTACAGAGATACTGGATGAAAATGACCATCCAATACACGACTCTGAACCCATAGCGGATAGATTTTGTAGATTTTACCGTTCATTCACTAACCCTAACGTAGATGTAGTGACAGACTACTTGGAACATATCCAAATGACATGGCTGACTACAGAGCACAGAGAGCACCTCATGGCTCCCTTACATCCCTCTGAAATATGAGCTGTGCTTAAAGGTATGCGCACGACCAGGACCCCCGGCTCAGATGGCCTCACTGTAACTTTTTATAAAGCTTATCAAGATCTATTAATCCCTCATTTGATTACTCTATTTGAGGAAATGGCTGGGAATGAGGTTATGCCCTCCACAATGAGGGAAGCGCTAATCGTCACACTTTTGAAACCAGGAAAACCGCCCAATAACTGTACCTCCTATAGACCCCTGTCGTTATTAAATGTAGATGCAAAAATCTTTGCAAACATTTTAGCTAATCGCCTCGCCCCGTTCTGCAGGGGATAATCCGCCCTGAACAGGCTGGTTTTATCCCAGGCAGGAGTATCACCCACAACCTCCGCACCCTATTTGGACTAATACAACAGACAGACCTGGAAGTAAAAGCCACGGCTGTCTTTTTAGATGCCGAAAAGGCTTTCGATTCAGTTAACTGGGTCTTCATGAAGGTGATTCTGCACCAAATCGGTGTGGGAGAAATATTCTTGCGGCTTCTCTGTTTGCTCTACAGATCTCACACGGCCAGAGTCCAGGTAAACAATGATGTCACAGCCCCTTTCGAGATTGCCAGAGGCACGTGACAGGGCTGCCCTCTATCGCCCTTGCTATATACCCTCGTGGCCGAGCCACTTGCTAGTGCCTTAAGGGAATACCACACCAATAGGGGCATACGGTTCCCTGGACACCTTTTATTATATCGGCCTATGCGGACGATACTTTGCTCTTTGTTCGTGACCCAGAGAGTAACCTCAGCCCCATACTCAGGGAAGTGGTCCGATTTGGGGCCCTTTCCGGGCTCCAGATTAACTGGAGCAAACCCACTGTTTTTCCCTTGACTCCCTCAACCGTGCAACCTACAATTGAATTTCCCCTGCAGTGGAGCACAGATTCTATACAGTATCTGGGCATAATGGTTCACACCGACCCAACGATAATCATGCATGATAACTACAGCAAGGCAATTCACAAACCAGAGGCGGATATAGATCGTTGGATCAAATTACCCTTGTCTCTGGTCAGTTGGATTGCCCTAATTAAAATGATAGTATTGCCCAGTTTCTTATTTCTATTCCAGAACATACCGATGTCCTTGCCACGCACATTATTTGCATCCCTGCGTTCAATGATGATCGGGCTAGCCTGGGCGGACAAGCAACCCAGGGTCAAATGGGAAGTCCTTACATTACCATATGATATGGGATTCCTGAATGCGCCTAAATTTGAACAATATTACTATGCGGCTCAGTGTTCTCATGCTCATCACTGGCTTCATGGTCTGCTGAACCTGCCGCACTTCTTTGTAGAACGCGAGGCCGCTCTCCCCCATACCCTACCACAGACCCAGTTTCTGGAACCACCTAGACAACATAGTACAATTGATCTCCTTAACCCCGCGAGATGGGTATGGGGCAAAATACTGGAAAAACAATCGGGTTCCCTATTGTACTCTCCCCATATCACAATAGAATGGAGCTCATGGTTCCCGCTGAGGAGGGAGAAGGCAGTAACGAAAGCTCTACATACACTGGACATACACAAAATGGGAGACCTTTTTAACAACGGCTTAGTTAGAAGTTGGGACATAGCGGTCAAAGAATCGATCGGATGGACAGCCCTAGCTAGTTTTCAGTACTTCAGGGTTCGGCAGGCCTTGCATGATCTTCTCGGTGATGAGTTACATGAGCCCCTGGAAATCCCTGGATTATCACTCCTGATACAAACCACTATCCCAACGAAACTAGTCTCCAGGTTCTACACCTTCGCGCAGGAGGCTAGACGCCTGGCAATGGTTAAGGCACGGATAGAATGGCAGAGAGATCTAGAGGTAACCATAGACGACAAAACATGGCGATACTGCTGTGCTAGGACAGGAGAGATCTCCTTCAATGGCAGACACCGACTTATACATTTAAAGTACATAAATCATGTCTACTATACACCTGAGAGATTACACTGTTATGGCCTATGCAATTCAGCAGAGTGCTCCAGTTGCCATGCACCCAATACTGGTATTTCACATACTCAGGGCCTTTTTGGGCAAAGATATTTCACGAACTGTCGATCATCACTGGCAACTCGTTGGATCCTGAGCCACTATTAGCCCTGTTGGGGTTAGATAGAGACATCAGTAAAGAAGTCAGGAAGTTAATGGCTATTGGGCTCCTATTAGCCAAACGTAGGGTAGCTATGCGATGGTCACGTGGTCCACCTCCCAATTTAGAAGCATAGATAAAAGATATGACTTATAGCAACACGCAATCATACGCTTACAATGCTCTTCTTCCTCTGCAGAGTCACCTTAAGAGTATTTGGAGTCCTTATCAGGCTTATTTGGTGGGAAAGAAGATGGGGGAGGCAGAGGGAGCGATAGAGGACCAACAAACTTTCTCAAATGTACATTCTTAAATATGCTAATATCATCATTTTGGTCACCCTACTCTTATATGTGGCAGTGTCCAGGGCATTGCAATTTTATTAGGTTGTTGTTACTCTTTACAGAGGGGATCTATATGCAATGTGTTGTTGATGTCACCCTTTTCTGATATCCAAACTATGTGTTGGAACAATGTGTTATTGGTGTGGCGCTCCCGCTAATGCCAATTGTACTTTGTTACCCATTGTAAGTACGAAGAGTTATTAAAATAAAAAGCTGATAAAAAAAACAAGCATATTAATGAAATAAAATGCTTGTCGCATCTTAAGTTTCATGATTTAACCAGGACATACCAGATTTAAATGTTTCATTTCATAGAGCAGCTCATTGTTGCACAATGGGACAGTAAGCGGCTAACAGACTAGGCTTGCATAAAGGTTCTCGTGAGAACCTTCGTAGATGTATCTTTTTGTAATACGCTGTAGCCACATTTAAATGACTTTATATAGACATGGACGTTTACTGTATAAATCGAGGACAAAGACGACAGACCATCGGAAGATCTTTCTCTATTGGATGTTGATGACATATTCACCTGTTTTTGCAACATGTTTAGGGCCATATGTATCAAAAAAGAGTTTTGCGATTCTCAAATTGCGATTTTTAGCAAATCGCAATTAGAGAATCGCAAAATGCAATGTATGTAGGATTTGCTAAAAATGTTGCGAATCCTACATATTTCTTATTTGCGAATCGCAAATTGAGATTCGCAAATAAGGAATACCTTCCCATTTATTCCTATGGGCTAGGAGGCCCATCATATGAATGAATGGGAAGACATCCTCAATTTGCGATTACCAATTAGAGAATCGCAAATTGAGAATGCAATTTCAAGGTTGCAAGGGTGCCAAAAGGACACCCTGTTGCACCCCTGAAATATGCATGTGTGCACATTTTGCGCACACACATGTCAAGTCAAGTTTTAAGCCGCTAGCCCACTCCTGTCGAACTCCATCTGCCGAAGTATCCAAAGATTACATTTGCCGCAGCCAAGGCTTGGTGATTGCCAGTCGGGTGATCAGCCCCTGGAGTGACAACTCCAGCCCAAGAGCAACTCACAGCAACAAGCGTTGTCAATGACACCGCTGCTGTTTCCCTACATCCTGAAATTGGTGTCGTCAAGTGTGTGACAAAGCATCTTTGGCTCAACCAGCCCCCAGTGATTGACAGCTGCCAACAACTCTGAACCCGGAGCTGCCAAGCAAGGTAGAAGAAATTCAGCAGTTATACCAGGGTCCTGGGACCCCAAATACCTCTACTTTCCAAGGGTAGAGTGTAACTTCATCGTAAAGTGTGTTTTGCCAAGTGCTGCTATTTGGACAGCTCCTGTGGTTCCTGTCAGCACCAAGTCCTTCTCACACAGCTCCAACATAAGTTACTTAACCTCTGCACCCGGACTCCCTGGGCAAAGTAATGAAGTAGTGACTTCTAAGTCTTGGTCTGTGGCCCCGCAGACCCTTAACCATAAGAGGGTTCGCTTGAACTCGCCCTGCAACTATCGTTTGGCTAAGTGTGTTTTCTCTCATTGACTAATGGTGAACATTTGAAAGCTTTGATTGCATTATCGTAATACTTTGAAAATCGATAACTCCGGTTATCTGCAACATATCAAGTTCATTTTGGTGTCAATATCTATATAAAAATCCAATCTATTTTTTAAAATTGGTGTCAAGGTTTCTTTTGTGTCATGTCACTTACTTATTATCAATGCTGGTACTGTGAAATGCTTAACACATGTTCCTCTGAGTACCCCTGCTCTGTAAATACAAGTCCACCTTTGTGCAGTGGCGTCACTAGGGGGGTGCGGGGGTGCGGACCGCACTGGGTGACACCATCACATGGGTTGACACCTTTCCCAAATGAGACTATTTACTAAATAGTCTCATTTGGGAAAGGTGTCACCCCATGTGATGGTGTCATGGGGTAAGTCGTGCACCGGGTGACACCATCACATTACCGCACTGGGAGACACCAACCCTAGTGACGCCGCTGCCTTTGTGTATTGTGTTAGTATTACATGATAGGGCCCACTAGCCATATCACATAATACTTCCACCTTGCAAAACATTCTGCTTGCAGATTGAATAAATCTATAAGCTGAGTGTGGTACAGTTATGAGTGGGGCAATGGAAGTTGGGTGGACCTTTGCTAGTGTTACCAAAAGCTAGTCTAAAGATGGCAAGTGAGTAAATGGCTGTTTTGATGATCTGGGGAGAGGAGGTGACATTTTCTTTGAGGTGTAGAGACAGAACATAGCTGATTTCACCATCTTGTTGATATGAGGAACAATGTGAAACCTAAGGATTGGAAATAAGGTTTTTGCTGGTGGAAATCACTCCAGTATTAAGGAATTCAAAACATGACAGACATTTATTTTCAGGAGATGTTGAGTGGAGAAGGTATTCAGTTTTAGGAGATTTACAAGAAGGAAGTTCACTCTCATCAACATTTCAATTTGGGATAGGCAGTTTCTTTGCATGCCGATGTTGTCAATTTTTGAGGATCTTAGGTAAATATGTGTTTTATCAGCATATTGTAGCAGAGTAGCGCCTAAGTTATGCAGAATCTGACTTAATGTCTCTATGTAAAGACTGATAATATTGGCACTAGAAATGAATCCAGGAAAACAATGCATACCATTTTGGTGGTGAAAGGTGAAAGTATGATCACAAGTCTTCACCATGTGGGATCTGTTGGTCAGGAGGGACTTAAACCAGCATATAACCTTGTCTTGGAAGCCCATTCAGTCTTCAGACATTTATAGTGGTCTTTAATGAATGAATGCATCAATGGCAGCTAGAAAGTCTTGCCACACAATTAGGCATGAATCACATTTGTCCACGATATGATATACAGTATACAAATGATGATTTTAGAATAATGATTCTCTACTGTAATGCTGCACCCTGTGTTACGTATCATGCTTCTTTCCTTTGTGAGTGTCCCTCTCACCCTTCAGGAAACTATGCTTAACATCAATGTAAGAAATTGGACTACTGGTTGATGGCAGTGAAGCCCTACTCAAACAGCAACCACAACCACAGAAAATGATATGATTCACAGTTAACTCAAAAAAACGATGAATATACGCTGCACTTAGCAGGTCTCATCTGCACAACAAGCCAGATTAAAAAATTATGAAGCCCTGATGAGAGTCCCATGAGTTTCACTGGGACTTGAAACGCGTCGGCCTGTTCTGAAACTTGTTTTTGAAAATTGATGAGATTGGCACCTTAGCCCTTTGTGTATAATTGTTAAATCTAAAGGGTTAAACACAAAAAATAGTGTGTGTAAAGAGAATAGTGCATTATTGTATGTTGTAAATGTAACACATTTTTTGGTCACAGTATTTATTATTTGTGTATTTAGTTTTGGATTTATCATGTTTATTGATGTTGAAATGAATAAGTGTTTCCTTTATACTTAGACGCTTATGAAATAATATAAAAACAGTTCTTAAACTTAAAAGAAAAAAGTTAAATAAATAACAAGATCCAAGAGGATTCGAACGTTGGTTCTCGTAGTGTCTGTTTGAATTAAATAGCAGGACCACGAAACAGTAGCTAGGATTTCTTCAGAGTTTCCACTTAAAGGGCTCTACCTTGCTACAGTCCCAGGGCCAAACCTCACCCGAGATAACTTTCTAAAAGTGGCATTTTCAAAATTGTAACTTAAAACCCGTCTTCGCCATTAAAAAGGATTTTTAATTGCAATTTCTCAGACACCAAACATGAAATGTTCATCTATTACCCATCAAAAGTTAGCACTTATTAAATGAAATAAGGCAACCCAATGTCATCTTATGTGAGAGGTACACCTTGTAGTAGTGAAAAATCAATTTAAGGGGTTCTCTCTACCAGGACATTTAAAAGTTAAAAGTACACATCCAACTTTTTAAATACACTGCACCCTTCCCTATGCGCTGCGTAGGGCCTACGTTAGGGGTGACTTATATGTATTAAAAAGGAAGGTTTCGGCCTGGCAAAAGGTTTATTTTGCCAGGACAAAATAGCAGGTTAAACTGCACACACAGGCTGCAATGGCAGGCCTGAGACATGTTTAAAACGACTACTTAAGTGGGTGGCACAATTAGTGCTGCAGGCCCACTAGTAGCAGTCAATTTACAGGCACTGGGTATATGTAGCACCACTTTACTAGGGACTTTTAAGTAAATGAAATTTGCCAATTGGGTGTGAGCCAATTTTACCATATTTAAAGTAGAGACCACAAGCACTTTAGCACTGGTTAGCAATGGTAAAGTGTGCAGAGTCCTAAAAGCTGACAAAAACTGGTTCAGAAAACAGAAGGGGGAAGGCAAAACATTTGGTGATGACCCTGTAGAAAGGGAGAAGTCAAACAATCATCATTGCCCAGGTACAAGAAAGGCGCTTCCAAGCTGCACATTCTACACAGTCCTTATCACACAGCCCCAACATAAGTCTGTTAGACCTGGCACCATTGGCGTGGGTCTCCCTTCCATTTTTTGCTGTTGCCTCCTGTGTTTTTACCATGTTTTTGCTGGTCTAGATGCTTTGGGCAATTTGCCACTGCTATTCAGTGCCAAAGTGCAAGTGCTCCCTATTGTAAATTGTGTAATGGATTAGTGACTCCATGATTGGCTTATTTGATTTACTTGTCAGACCCTAGTACAGTGCACCATGTGTGCCCAGGGCCTGTAGATCAAATGCTGCTGTTGGGCTTGCAGCACTGATTGTGCCACCCACATAAGCAGCTTGTAAAATATGGCTCATGCCTGCCATTGCAGAGCCTGTGTGCAGTCAGGGACTGCCATGTCGACTTGGCAAGTGCACCCACTTGCCAGTCCCTCAACCTTCCCTTTTCTACATATTAGTCACCCCTAAGGTAGGCCCAAGGGCAGGGTGCATTGTATGTAAAAGGTAGGGCAAGCCCTGATGTGTGTAGCATGTCCTAATAGTGAATTACAGCCAATTTCGTTTTTCACTATTGCAAGGCTATCTGTTCCCATAGGCCAGAATGGGCAGTTTGATTATAACATCTTATAATCCTAACTGACCCTAGGAACAAGATAGGAAAATAAAGTTTAGTATGCCTGAATTCAGAATGTTAAAATACATCTTTTAGTATGGGTGATTTTTACATTCTGTGTTTGAAAATACCACTTTTAGAAAGTAGGTATTTTCTTGCCTAACCATCCAGCATGTCTCTGATAGGTTTGTGTATTCCATGTCTGGTTTGTGAGTGACAGGGGGCTGGAGAGGGCCTTGGCTCCAGCAGTCTGATGGGTCAGGGCTGGGCTGAATAGGACCCTCATTGAATAGAGAGTAGGGGGAGAAGATTTCCTTTCACCAACCGGAGCGCTCATAGAATAGAGTAGGGGGCAGAAATTTCCTTTCTCTGACCTGAGCCCTCATAGAATAGAGAGTAGGGGGAGGAGATTTCCTTTCAGCTACCTGGGCCAGGTCTGCTTTCAACAATACTGTCTCCACCTCCTGCCAGGAAGCTGCACCAGGGAGGACAGAACTGGTTTTGGCTGGGCACTGCCTTCAGAGAACAAAGGATTTACTGGTATAAATATTGGGGCCCAGACCCCAGAACTTGAGATCACTTCTGGGAATCAAGACGGACCTTTGTCAAGGAGAGAAACCAAGAAAGCTGAAGGAGGAGACTGCCCCAGTGCTGGTTGCTGTCTGGGGTTGGCCTGCAGTGGTTACTCATTTCCAAGAAAAGGGAAAAAGGAACTTTGTGTACTTTATCATCTTGAGGAAGATCTCCAAGGGCTTGAAGCTGAGCTTGCCTCCTGTCTGAAGTCACAGGGACACCAAGACTTCACCACCAGCTCCCCCTGAATTTCCTTGCTGGGAATTCTACCTGCAGAAAGGTGCCTGCTGTTGTTCTGGGTACCTCTTGTGTCTGCGTGTCGCTGGGAGCTGGAAGCGCGACGCAACGAAGAAGAAGTGTGTCGCCGCCGCAGCTGTTGCCGTCGCATCGCAGAAGAAGCGTGCCGCAGCTGTTTGCCGTCGCATCACCGACGAAGAGTGTCGCATCACCGGAGAAGCGTGCCGCCGCCGCAGAGGTTGCCGTCGCATCACCGGAGAAGCGTGTCGCAGGGCCTGTCGCGGCTCCAAAGTTCATCGATTTCGCCGAATGGCCGTCGGGCATGCACGCATCGCATCTATGTTGTCGCATCGCATCCAAGACACCATCTTGTCGCATCGCACCGGATTGTCACATCGCATCGAGGCGCCATCTTGTCGCATCGGCACCGGGCCGCAGTAAGAAACGACGCATCAACTCCCCACACAGTAAGGAAGCGACGCATCACCTCCCCTGCGCTGCAGTAAGGAACCGACGCATCCACTCCCCTGAGTGTAAGGAACGGCGCATCAACTTCCCTGCGACCCTTTTGTTTGCATTGCGTGACGCATCCCAGGTACTTTGAGAGTAAAGTGACGCATTTACCATCTACATTGAACTAAGCTATTTCTACCATTTTAAAGTCTTATTTTTTATTACAGTATTGCAGTGCTTAATTTGTAAAATAATACGTGCCAGGTCCCTGACCATGTGGCCACTGCAGCTTGCACCACCCATTGCCCCGTCATCGCTGCCAACGATGGTACCAATACAACCACTAACCACCTCTATCGCCTGCAAGTGCGACAGTTCAGATTATTCCAGGTCCCCAAAGATAAAGGAATGCCTGGGGAGGCAGGTATTAGTATTTTTTAATGTATATTGTATTTATAAACAAACGTAGTTCCGCTCATTTCTAAATTAGATGAGCAGCGCCACCATGTGGCAGAGTGTCATAAGTGGGGTGATGACAATTAAGTGCCGGTGCCGAGCACCAGAAACCACAGGCTCAAATTAAGCACTGCAGTATTGTGGATTTTTGTCGTTTGATCTTGTGTTAAGTCTAGTAAAGATTACTTATTTTTCTAAACTGGTGTGGTGTCCATTTGTAGTGTTTTCACTGTATTACTGTATGTGTTCACAAATGCTTTACACACTGCCTCTGAGATAAGCCTGCCTGCTTGTGCCAAGCTACCAAGGGGGTGAGCAGGGGTTATTTAGGAGTGTAGCCCCCTTACCCTGACTAGAAGCAAGGGTCCCTACTTGGTCAAAGGTACCTACCTCTGCCAACTAGATACCCCCATTTCTAACAAAGTCCAATATCCCATAATATGGATTTCATTAGATTTCCAACAGCCCAGTCCATTCAACAATATCATCACATCCCATTTTTCCAGTCTAGCGACACACTCAGACAACACACAAAAGTCATAACCGATACACTCTCATTTGCCCAATGAGTCATCAAAGCTGTTTAGTAGGTGCTGCCAATCCGACAGTACTGCCATGCACCACACCAACATTCACAATAGAATCACCCAGATAAATCCAAAATAATCCTACTACACTTTCCTCACACAACATTGCATCATACTTACCTAGCTTTATTGTGACCCAGAGATAGAGAAGACTTTACTACAATGTAAAAATTGGCAAATGATCACCCTGTACACATAAGACATTATAAAGATCTTTCCAAATCAAGCACAATATACAGTGACACTAATGTTCACAAACGATTGATTTAACTATACCATAACATTGGTAATTAGAACTCTATGGTCACGGATATCATGATATAAAATATTGTGAAGATTTAGAGCCAGACAATAATATTTATTTTTAACTTAACATAACCTTTTCAATAAACAGTAGATTAATACATGACGTATTTATCTTGCCCAGAAGAAACCTCTGCCTCCTACATATTCTGAAATCGGACATGTGAGGCGCTCTGGTGCTGTATCCTAATGTATGAAACTGTGTTTGGGGTAATATATGTTGGCCTAGCCCTAGGTGCCCCTACTAAGCACCTGTCATCTTTTAGTGTCCTAGGTCTCACTGAATAAACTCGTGTCAAAGCTGCCGCTCAAATAAGTTCGACAATATTTAATATAGCATTAAAGGTTTCAGTCTTCGATTCATTTGTGTCTCCCCCTCCATTTTCTTCACTGTAGACACATCAGTTCATGAGACAAATATTCAGTCTTGCAGTGATACAGGCATTGCCCATTCCTTTATGCCCCTTTACTAGTTATTGTATTTGGGAGTGCGCCTCTACACTTTTTATCTAGTCACCATTTCTCTTCGTAGTTTTTCTACCAATTTAGGCATCTTGGCAGTGTACGATTTCACATTTTAGGCTATGTACCTCTGTCCCGTTTTTACTATTCACAGTGGTATCAATCTTTGGAAAAATATTCTGGGTGCCCATGGCAGTAAAAATATTTAGGTGCCCAAAAGCATTATCCTTTTTTTCAGATTACAGGTGACATCTGAGTTGCTTGCCCTATTTTATTTAGCACTCTAGCATCCAAGAGAGGCACTCTCCCCGTCTGTATTTTCCTTCACACAAATACAAGGCTCTTGTCAGATGAGCAGGCTTCAGAATTCCAGATCCTCACATGAAGCTAATATATCATGTTCAGTGAAGCAGGCTGTCCGCGTTTATCATTCCCTTCTAAAGCCATGTGGAATACTCATCTTCGGTAATCCTTGTCTATAGTATTTCCAAAGTATTTTATAGCCTTAGAGTAACTGGCTTTAATGCTTTGCAGCAGCTGAGCTGGTAGCACACATGATATGTTAAATGTAACAATCAAAGAAGCATGCAAGATTTCGGTATTTCCGCTGGCCTGCAGATGTGTGGTGCCCAGGTCCAAAAACGGCAATGTCAGGTTTAAACAAAAGAAGTTTAGAGCTGAATAACATCTTACTGCCATATGTCAACAGGGGCTGGCGTTCGGAGGTGGGGGCATCGGGTCTGGTAGGGAAATCAGGAGTTTTATGTATCGCCAGCTGACCCTTAGATTAGTTTGTCCTTTTTTTCTTTTGAAACAGGACTACTTATGATTTATGTAATGGGGTTTATTGTTTCATTAATTCAGCCCAGGTGACGTCTTCCAGGTGCTAAGCTTTTATCTCTTCACCCTTGCTTCAGACAATGAATTTCACTGACAAACAAGTATGTTAGTGGCAATAAGGAACATACTCCACTTCTCTTTATTATGTAAAAAGATAGCTTGATGACAAGTGGAAAACGCATGAAGAAAAACAAGTAGTTAATTAAAACGACGCAGCTCGCAGTCGTGCCAGGGTAAAGTGGGCCCTGGCCGGGGAGCATGCGAGTATAATAGGACTCCCATCTTCTACCTCGGAAGGATTCCCGCCTTCCTAGAGTTCTAGTCAGGGCGCTGAGATGGGCAACATGGCTGCCAAATGAGAAGAATCAGCCCACAGGCCTAGGCAACAAGGAGGAGAGGAATCCTCCAATCAATGCCTCACTTTTACTGTGATCACGAAGTGGAACCCCTATTAAAGCTCTCGACTGGCTAACCCAACTACCACTGACAGCGGGTGCTGGGCATGAGATAACTGCATCCCAGTGCTCTTCGCAACACCGATGTCGGTTAGGAGTGCGGATCACGCATGTAAGTAGGAAGGCCAGTTAGCGACTTCATTTGAAATATCCACTGAACGAAAACTGTACAGTAAACAGCATGATTGGAGGCCTAAATCTAATGCTCATAAATACCCACCTCAATTCCAGGGATAACTATAAGAAACACGATGCCACCACACTCCACGCTCTCAACCCCGGACGGACACACAACTGCTTCAAGGCCGCCCCGAAACGCACTCATGGCCCCTTCACCTGCCGGAACTGCAGCTACACCAGCCTCAGAGCCACCGAAGCGCCCGCCAAGAAGGACCTCAACCACCTCCGATGCATCCTACTGAACACCCGCTCCGCACGCAAACACGCCGTCGAGCTCTGGGACCTGCTCGACACATCATCACCAGATGTCGCCTTCCTGACAGAGACCTGGATGAACGACTCCTCCGCACCCGACATCGCCATAGCCATCCCAGACGGCTATAAGATCACCCGCAGAGACCGCGTCAATGGAGTAGGAGGAGGAATCGCCATCGTCCACAAGAACTCCATCAGGGTCTCGACCAGCACCGGCGACTTTCTCTGCACCGCCGAACACATGCACTTCCAGATCCACACGGACCCCAACACCACCCTTAGAGGTACCCTTGTCTACAGACCCCCTGGGCCCCGACCCCAGTTCAGCGACTCCATCGCCGACTTCATCAGCACGCACGCCCTGACCTCTACCGACTACATCCTCCTTGGAGACCTGAATTTTCACCTGGAGAACAACAACGACAGCAACTCCACCACCCTGATCGACAACCTCACCAACCTCGGACTGAGACAGCTCGTCACAACACCGACTCATTCCGCCGGCCACACGCTCGACCCCGACTTCTCCTCAAGCTCCCACGTCTCCTTCAGCCACACCACGGAACTCCTCTGGACCGACCACCGCTGCATCCACTTCACCTTCCAGAAACCCACCACACACCACCGCACCCAACAGATCCCACGCCGCTGCTGGAGCGAAGTCACCGAAGACCAACTACGGGCAAACCTCGCTCTCAGCCCTCCCTCCGACCCATCCAACACCGACGACGCTGCCTGCAACCTCAGACGATGGATAGACGACTGTGCCAACACCCTCGCCCCACTGAAAAAACTCACCTACAGCGACACCACCAAAAGAGCCAGCTGGTTCACCCCGGAACTCCTAGCTTCCAAGTGTACCTGCCGGAAACTAGAGAAGAAATGGCACAGTGATAAGACACCGGACATCCACGCAGCCCACAGAGACGCCATCCGTAACCACCACCACCTCATCAGGTCCACCAAGAGAATCTCCTTCAAAGTCCACCTCGACAACAACGCACACAACAGCAAGGAGCTCTTCAACATCGTGAAGGAACTCTCCAACCCCAGCTCCAACACCAACGACATCCCGCCGTCGCAAGCCCTGTGCGATTCCCTCACCACCTTCTTCCACCGCAAGATCGCCGACATCCACGACAGCTTCAACACCCAGACAGCCCCTACTAAGATCGATACACCAGACCCGCCGCACACCATCGACCATGACCCCTTGCCAGCCTGGGCCAGCGTGAACATCGATGACACCATCAAGACCATGAGCACAATACACTCCGGCTCCCCGTCAGACCCTTTCCCGCACCACATCTTCAACAAAGCCAGCAGCTCCATCGCACCCCACCTGTGCAATGTTATAAATCTCTCCTTCGAGACCGCGACCTTCCCAGAGAGCTGGAAACACGCAGAGATCAACGCCCTACTCAAAAAACCCAAGGCGTACCCGAGAGACCTCAAGAACTTCCGGCCCATCTCCCTGCTTCCGTTCCCAGCCAAGGTCATCGAGAAGATCGTCAACAAACAGCTAACCCGATACCTCGAACAAAACAGCATCCTGGACCCATCCCAATCAGGGTTCCGCAGCAACCACAGCACTGAGACTGCCCTCAACGCCGCCACCGACGACATCAGGACCCTGCTGGACAACGGTGAGACCGCAGCCCTCATCCTGCTGGACCTCTCCGCCGCCTTCGACACTGTCTGCCACCGCACTCTACGCGCATGCCTCCACGACGCAGGGATCCGAGACAAGGCCCTGGAATGGACCACCTCCTTCCTCGACGGCAGAACCCATAGAGTCCGCCTCCCACCTTTCCGATCCAAAGCCTCCGAGATCATCTGCGGCGTACCCCAGGGATCTTCCCTCAGCCCAACACTGTTCAACATCTACATGGCCCCGCTCGCACGCATCGCCAGACAGCACGACCTCAACATAATCTCCTACGCCGACGACACTCAACTGATCCTCTCCCTCACCAAGGACCCCCTCGCCGCCAAATCCAATCTCCATGAAGGAATGAAGGCCGTCGCCGATTGGATGAAGATCAGCCGACTAAAGCTGAACACGGACAAGACAGAGGTCCTCATCCTCGGCTCCAACCCCTCAGCCTGGGATGACTCCTGGTGGCCAACGACACTGGGAGCAGCCCCGACACCCACCGACCACGCACGCAACCTGGGAGTCATCCTCGACTCAACGCTCTCCATGGACAAGCAAGTCAACGCAGTCTCCTCCTCCTGCTTCAACACCCTCCGCATGCTTTGCAAGATCTACAGGTGGATCCCGACAGATACAAGAAGAACAGTCACCCAGGCCCTCGTCAGTAGCAGACTTGACTATGGGAATGCCCTCTACGCGGGAGCCCCGGCCAAGCTCATCAAGCGACTGCAACGCATACAAAACGCCTCCGCACGCCTGATCCTCGACGTACCACGCCACAGCCACATCACCCCCCACCTGAGGAACCTGCACTGGCTCCCCGTCAACAGGAGAATCTCCTTCAAACTCCTCATCCACGCACACAAGGCACTCCACAAGACTGGCCCAGCCTACCTCAACAGACGACTCTTCTTCTACGTCCCCAACCGCCAGCTCCGCTCCGCCGACCTCTCCCTCGCCACCGTCCCTCGCATTCGAAGAACAACCACCGGCGGCAGATCCTTCTCACACCTCGCAGCCAAGACCTGGAACACCCTTCCACTAAGCCTACGACAGACCCAAGACCTGCTGACCTTCAGGAGGCTACTCAAGACCTGGCTGTTCGACCAGTAGCAGCACCCCCCCCCCTTTTTTCTCCCCAGCGCCTTGAGACCCTCGCGGGTAAGTAGTGCGCTCTACAAATTCTGTGATTGATTGATTGATTGAACAACGCTGTACCACACTGTACCACACAAAACACAGTTGTGATGTCACATGTAAAACAGATGCCCACAAGTCATACTGATGACATTGCAATACCGTTTGAGGCACAGTTTTTTTCAGTCAACTCACGACCTTGGGGGAATGTGACTATCACCAGAGGTGGAAGTGTTCACATTGGTATTTCAAAGCATGTGTCATTCTTGAGCACAACCACTTTGGGTTTCCATTACAAGAAGTATTTGACACCACAGCAGAAATAATAGGTTTGGGATGAGTCAAAGCGTGGAGGTAGAGGACATATTGAGAAAGGTATGGGGTGAGATATAGGGTAGTGCAGTGGAGATGCTGAAATAGGAGTAAAGTAATAAATATAAATCTACTTAAGTACATGGACGGTGTAAATGTATAAGGATGTACTATATCTAGATTCAAGCTGTGTTTAATAAATTCAGACTTTCAAGAGTTGCTGTACTTTAAGCTAATTAATTTTGTTTTATATTTATATTTTTCCGTTTAATAATTCATTAGTGAAGCAATTGTAGATAAATATGTACTTATTTATGTAGTGATCTATATACAAGTTAAACAAAGAATAATATAACCATAGTTAATATGTACATTTGTTAAACAGGCCTAACAAATATCTATATATTTATAAATATAATTATTATACACATTTATGCAAAGGAATACACATAAACACCAACACTTGAAACAACAGCGGACTGAAGGAAAAGCACCTTGTTCACAAAGTGTACAAAGACAGTATAGTTCGGTGCTCTACTCATCCGGTAACTGCCGTTGTTTGGTACCACTGGCCAGCAGTATAGAAGGATGATAGCAAATGGAGAGGTGCACCGGTAAAAGTTCAATAAGAAATCCAATACATATAATCAAACACCAAATGTTTCTTTTTTTCTTCTTAAATCCAAATATAAAACAACCAGTAATCGATTGACCACATGGATACTTATCAAGGTACCTGTGGCGTTATTAAATATCGAATATTATGATCGCGTGACCGTGGACAGTGATGACAGTTCATATTGGTTTATATATACACGCTGTGTATATATAAACCAATACTAATTTTATATATATCCTGATATATTAGCGCTCTACACTATTAATCCCTGATGAAGTTCTAAATTCAATTGGAGCAGAATCGCGTTGGCTGGATGTTGTTTTATATTTGGATTTAAGAAGAAAAAAAGGAAAAATAAATATTTGTTGTTAGCTTACATATATTGGATTTCTTATTGGACTTTACGGTGCACCTCTCCATTTGCTATCAAAGGAATACACATATCTAGATTCAAACATATAATCCAAATAAAAGCTTATATACACAGGGATATGCTGTACGTTTATGTTTGAGCATGATGGTTATGTGGGGAAGAGCCAATTCTTGAGTAGTCTTCTGAAGATAAGATAGTTATCCGTAGATCTTATGTTTGGGGGTAAAGAGTTCCATAGATTGGCTGCTTGAACAGAGAAGGATGTGCCACCTATGATTTTTTTCTTGTATGGTGGGATTTTAAGGCGAGATGCCAATCTAGAGCGGAGGTTCCTTTGTTGAATGTATTTGGTTATTTTCTTTCCTGATGAAGAGCCATTCTGTTCCGTGTATCACTTTGTGATTCAGGAATTCATGTATCCATGTATCACTTTGTCATTCAGGAATTCACCAACCCACACAGCGAAGCCACAGACATCACCCCATCCCAAGACCTCTGCGACAAGCTCGGAACCTACTTCCACCTCAAGATCAAAAACCTCTACGACAACTTCGTCAGCCACCCTCCAAACGCCACAGCCAGCCCCCCGCCCTCCAGAGACACAAGCCAGCCTACCATCTCCAACTGGACTCCGATCATGACCGAAGACACCGCCTCAGCCATGAAAGGCATCCACTCAGGGGCCCGCACCGACCCCTGTCCCCCCCACATCTACCACAGAGCCGCAGCCACCATTGCACCCGAACTACAGCGCACCATCAACACCACCCTCCAAACAGGCACCTTCCCAAACGACTGGAAGCACGCAGAAGTCAGGCCCCTGCTCAAGAAACCCACAGCTGACCCCACCGACCTCAAGAACTACCGACCCATCTCGCTCCTCCACTTCGCAGCAACAGTCAACAGGGAACTGACTCGATTCATCGAAGAGAACGCCATTCTCGACCCATCCCAATCCGGATTCCGAAGCAACCACAGCACCGAGACCGCCCTGCTTGCCGCCACAGACGACATCCGCACCCTCCTGGACCAAGGCCACTCCGCAGCCCTCATCCTACTCGACCTATCAGCGGCTTTCAACACCGTCTCCCACCGCACACTAGTCACCAGACTACACAACGCTGGCATACGAGGAACAGCCCTGGAGTGGATCCGATCATTCCTCACCAGAAGAAGCCAAAGGATCAGACTACCACCCTTCCTCTCCGATCCCACGAAACTCACCTGCGGAGTCCCACAGGGGTCATCGCTGAGCCCGACCCTCTTCAACATCTACATGGCCCCCCTCGCAGCCATCGTACGACAACACGGCCTCAACATCGTATCCTAGTCCGACGACACCCAGCTCATCCTCTCCCTCACCAAAGACCCCGCCAAAGCCAAACTCAACTTCCAGAAAGGAATGCAAGACGTCGTAGCCTGGATGACCAACAGCTGCCTGAAGCTCAACGCTGAGAAGACATAAGTCCTCATCCTTGGAACCACCCCCTCAGCTTGGGACAGCACCTGGTGGCTGACCGCCCTTGGAAGCCCACCTACCCCTTCAGAGCACGCCAAAAACCTCGGCATCGTACCCGTCTCATCACTCACCATGAACCGACAGGTCAACGCCGTCACATCCAGCTGTTTCAACATCCTTCGCAGCCTCCGCAAGACCTTCAAATGGATCCCCCCTGAGTCAAGGAAACAGTCACCCACACACTCATAACCAGCATACTGGACTATGGGAACGCGCTCTACGCCGGCATCAACAAGTCCCTACTCCGCAAACTCCAGACAATACAGAACACCGCCGCCAGACTCGTCCTTGGCATCCCCCGGCACGAACATATCAGCCAACACCTACGAAGACTCCATTGGCTCCCCGTGGAGAAAAGAGTCACCTTCAAAATCCTCACTCACGCCTACAAATGCCTACACAACAACGGACCCAAATACCTCAACGACAGAATCAACTTCCACGTAACCAAAAGGAACCTCTGATCCGCCAACCTCGCACTAGCCGAAACCCCACGCATCCACAGAGCCAGAGCAGGCGGAAGATCCTTCTCTCACATTGCAGCCAAAACCTGGAACGAACTACCGGCAGACATCAGACGCGCCCCCTCCCTGAACACCTTCAGGAAGGTCCTCAAGACCTGGCTCTTCGACTAACAGATCTGCGGACCCCCCCCCTCTGTGCCTTGAGACCCTCACGGGTGAGTAGCGCGCTTAGAATTCCCCTGATTGATTGATTGGGTGATACAAAGCAGCTTTAATGTTGATTTGCTGGCAACTGTTAATCAATGTAGGGCCTTCAAGGTAGGGGAGATGTGATCTTGTGGATTTACATGTAGGAGTAGTCTGGAAGCAGAGTTCTGAATCCGTTGTAGTCTTTTCATAGCTGTTAAAGATGATCCGTGGTAGAGGCTAGTGGCGTAATCGAGTTTAGACAGTATAAGAGAGATAGTAGCCTGGGCAGGGCCAGACTGGGAAGGAATAGCAACCAGCCCTTGCTGATTGCTGCTTGCTCGACCAGCCCTCAGAGCGAGGGGGAGGGGGTGCTAGTGAGGGTGCAGTCAGAATAGCGAATCAAAAATATCGAGTTGCACAAATATCGAGTTGCAAATATTGTGGGTCAGAAATATCGACATACAGATTCTCCTGGTCAAGAATATCGATTTTAGGTAAGTAATATCGATGTTAAAAATATCGAAGTGTTTAATATCGTTTGCAAAAATATAGTTGTTAAAAATATCGTTTGTTTATTAAGTTTATGTATTTTAGTATATATTTTATATGTATATGTTGTATGTTTTTTGTATAAGAATTGTTTATATTTTTAATTTATGTGTTACATTTTTAGTAGTTGTTGCCTGGGACAGCAGATGCAACCATATCTATCATATGTAAACAAAGCTTATCATCTCTTTGTTCTGACGAGATTCCGATTGAATATGGTTCCTTGGCTATTGGCTTTTCCTAAGGGCTACTCTAAACCTGACTCATCAAAACCCTGCCCTTGTGATAATTTCTCTGAGCAAGACACTCTCCATTTAATCTTTTTCTGCGCTCATTACGACTCCTTACGCAGGAAGTTCATCCTCCCCTTGCTCAGAGGTCGCAATTTTGTCCAAGTAAGGCCGGCCCTGATTTACCTACAAATGCTAGCCTCACCCATTGTTTGTGCCGGGGTGGCAAGTTTTCTAATTGGGGCTATTAGACATAGGAATAGGCTGCCGTTGAGCTAGCTTTTCTGTATATTGTGGCAGCCTACACATGTCTCTTTCTCCAAAAATGTAGTATAATCTTGATGACACAAAATGTTCCCTTCCTAGATGCTGTTTTATTATTGTTATCATCTTTTTAACTTATGGCTACTATGGAAAGTGAATGTAGGGCTATTTCACCACGCACTGTTGTAAATATACATCCTCACTATCAGGATGTACTGTGTTATAATGGGTTGTCTTTTTATACACGTATACTCCTCTCATGAATTTTATGATGGTGTCTGTCTCTAACTGAACATGCCTTGGAGAAATTGTCTATTCTACTTTCGCACACGCTGGCATATCACCGTCAATAAGGCGGAAGATTTATTGTCTTTTTTAAAATTTTTAAGGTTTTTAAGAATATTGGTATATGATTTTTGTATAGGTTTTTATGTTGTTTTATCAAGTGTTTTGCTGTGTACTTTGATGGCCTTAACCAGCCGAATAAAGTTGATTTTTGACCTTTGACCTTGACCTAGTAGTTAATTTTTTTTTTTTGTTGAATTTTGCGTTTTTAGTTCCATAGCGGGTTGTGGGTTCATAGGAGAATAGGGCGGAAAGTAATTTAATTATAATAAAATTATTGATTATTTTTTAATTTATTATTATTTGTTTAATTCAGATGTTATAGTGTTAAATGTGTAAAGTAATTTATTATGAATTAATTAATTAATAATTGGTTGTTAATTAATTTAAATTAATTAATTGGTAATTAATTATGGTAATTGTGTAATTCATTTTAGGTGTGTGTTGTGGTGTTTATAGGTGTTAAGGGTGGAAAGTAATTTATTTTTAATTGATGAATTAATAATTGGCTGTTAATTGATTTTAATTAATTGGTAATTATTTATGGTAACTGTGTAATTAATTTTAGGTGTCTGTTGTGGTGTTTATAGGTGTTAAGGGTGGGACGTAATTTATTTTCAATTGATGAATTAATAATTGGATGTTAATTAATTTAAATTAATTAATTGGTAATTAATTATAGTAATTGTGTAATTAATTTTAGGTGTGTGTTTTGGTGTTTATAGGAGTAAAGGGTGGGAAGTATTTTGTATTTAATTAATTAATATATAGGGGCCGATTCCGATTCGGGCCGGAAATCTCTCCGACCGAGCCGGACCCGGAGAGAATTCCGACCGAATCGGACTCTGGCAGTCCGACCGAACGAGTACGATGCGCACGCATGCACCCGGACTCGATTCGGTCGGACTCCCATTGAAGTCAATGGGAGCCGGTCGTACAACGCGTGCGCGGGCTCCCATTGGCTCAATGGGTGCGAGGCGAACAAGGCGCCCCCTACAGCGGGTACGCATCGAGCGCATCGTGCCGTACAAGCACAGGTAGGGGGGACCCATGGGTCCCCCCTGTGAGCGACTCGCGTGGCTACGCATACAGGCGGGTCCGACGCGGACCCCCAAAGTCCGGCTCCGACAGCTCTTTCGAGCCGGACGGCGCGAGTCGGTCGGACTGCTCGTGGTGCGCATCGTACTTACCCGGCCGGGGAACGTCTCCATTGCGCGGTGCGAGTTGTGCCCGTGCGAGTCGGTCGGAGCGTGTTGTAGCCGCGTTCGAGTCGGTCGGCGATTTCGCGGGCGCTTGCATCGTACTCGCTCGGCCAGACCCGCGTACGATTCGGTCGGGAAACAGGGCTCCGAATCGTATCCGGTAATGCCGAATCCGATTCGGAGCCCTACCGGCCGAGATCGGAATCGGCCCCATAGTTGTTAATTAATGTTAATTATTTGATATGTATTTTGGGTAATTGTTTAATTTTTTATCTGTTGTTTTTACTTTTAAAGGGGTAAAGGGTGGGTATTAAATACATTTTAATTACTTTATTATTATTTGTTAATAGCAAAAGTTTTTAATTTATAAATAAGTTTTAATTGTGTTTTATTATTTTAGAGTTAAATTCAGGTGTGTTTTGTGGATATCATTGTGTTAAAGTGTGTGTAGTCAATTAATGTTTATTATTTTTCTTATTAATAATATTTTTTAAATTAATCATTATTTATGTTAAGTTTGGAAAAAAATTAATAAAAAATGTTGAAGTGTTTTGTTATTGGTGTGGTGTTATAGGGTAGGAAATACAATAAATACATTTATGTATAAATTAATTTATTTATTTGTAAATATTTTCTAGTTTAAAAGAATTTTATTTTATAAATGAATTTATTATTTTATATTATTTATGATTTGTAGGTTTTTTTAATATGTAATTAATATTATAATATTTTTCAATTTCATACATTTGTTATATTTGATTTTTCATTTCTAAATATTGTTTATTTATTTTTATGATTTTTTATAATTTTTATGTTTTTTATTTTTGTTTTAACTGTTTGAGTGTGAATAGTAATTTTTGTCTCTTCGCTATCCAACACTTTCCCTACTGTTGCACTCACTGGAGAGGGAATAGAAATTTTTACACCTCCGCTATCCAACACTTTCTCTACTGTTGCACTCACTGGAGTGGGAATAGTAATTTTTACCCCTCCGCTATCCAACACTTTCCCTACTGTTGCACTCACTGGAGTTGGAATAGAAATTTTTACCCCTCTGTTATCCAACGCTTTCTCTACTGTTGCACTCACTGGAGTGGGAATAGTAATTTGTACCCCTCCGCTATCCAACACTTTCCCTACTGTTGCACTCACTGGAGTGGGAATAGTAATTTTTACCCCTCTGCTATCCAACAGTTATTCTACTGTTGCATTCAGTACAGTGTGAATAGTAATTTTTTCCCCTCCGCTAGTCAACACTTTCCCTACTGTTGAATTCAGTGCAGTGGGATTAGTAATTTTTACCCCTCCGCTATCCAACACTTTTCCTACTGTTGCACTCACTGGAGTGGGAATAGTAAATTTAATTATTTTGCTATCCAACACTTTCCCTACTGTTGCACTGATTGTATTGGGAAATTTAAGTTTAAATATTTTTCAATAGTTTAATGTTTTTAATTATTATAGAATGTTTTTTATATTTTAAATTATTGATATATATATTTTATTTTTATATAATTTTTAGGTTTTAAAATAAATTAAAGATAATAGTTAATTAATTATTTTTTAATTAAGTTTATTTTTTTAAATGTATATTAAATGTAATTTATTTTGGTAAAATTAATATTTAATATATTTAATATATATTATTTTATTTTATATATATATATATATATATATATATATATATATTTAAATCAATATTTTTACATCAGTATTTTTAATTCGATATTTTTGTACTTACCTGTGTAGGTATGGGAGTCAATATTTTTGTATTCTATATATTTTTTTGAAATTTTTAACATCAATATTTTTGTTAATGATATTCTATCAGTGAACCGCTAGTGAGAAACACCGCTTCCGCTTTTGTTACAGGGGGCCGACGATATTGAAGCACTGCTGCAAAACTAGCCCCCACACCCACAAAACCGGCCCCCACCACTCTGTCCCACCAGAGAAACACCCGGTGCCCGCTACGGCCAGTCCGGCCCTGAGCCTGGACCCTGTGTGGAAATCCCAGGAGTGGGAAGATGTGTCGCAGAGTTTTTATAGTAATGAAGCTTGATCTTGCTGGTTTGTCCACTTTGGCATTCATTGACAGCTGGAGTACATGGGAATTCTGAGGTTTCTTACTTCCTTAGAAACTTTAGGCGGTGTTTGTCAGGTCAGGCGGTGAGTGGGTCATTCATTTTCCTATCACCATATGTGAGTACTTCCATTTTGGGAGCATTCAATTTGAGACGGCTCCATGTCATCCACAGATCAACGGCTCTGAGGCAAGTGAAAATTTGTGAGTTTCCAATGTCTTTGAGGCTTTCCAGTTTAAGAAGTATTTGTGTGTCATCTGCATAGTTATTACATGTGAGGTGAAATTAATTGATCAGTGCCGGTAATGACTTCATATAGATGTTGAAAAGCATGAGTGAGATGCGAGAGCCTCGAGGGACCACTGCTTTTTTGAAGTACGGTTTGGATGAGAAAGGGGGGGATGTGGATAACGATTGTTCTGTTTTGAAGGTAGGATGTGATCCATTCGAGAGGAGTCCCCTCTATGCCGGATTCTTAGAGTCTTTATATTAGAGTGTCATGGTCAACTGTGTCAAAGGCAGCTGAGAGGTCCAAGAGAAGTAGTGCATCAACCCCGTTCTGGTCAACTGTGTTCTTAAGATCATCCTAGATGGCAATGAGGGCAGATTCTGTGCCTTTTCCTGGATGGAATCCTGTTTGGAAGTCTGAAAGTATGGAATTATCTTCAATGAACTGTGACATCTGGATGAATGCTGCTCTTTCTATCAGTTTGCCCAGGAAAGGTCCCAAGCAAGCCTTTCTAAACCCTTCCCACATGTATCTCTCCTTGACTCATCCAATACCTCATCTTTCTCCCTAACCCAATTCTAGAGACTCTTCCTACCCTCCATCCCTCCTTTACTCATCCCAAACCTCCTCCTACTGCTATGATCTACAAATAAACACTTTCTAGACCCTTCCCTCTTCTATCCCTCCACTATCCTTTTCAATCCAACAAAAAGACTCCCATGCACACCACTCAAATTAATTTCATATTTCCCTATATTAATTCACCACTAATCCTTTTTGGCTTCTGGAGTAGCATGCTACTCGCCGAAAAGCACTTCAATGCCTCATCAGTGGTGGTAAGTGCTATATAAATGCTATTACAATTACAATAACACTTTTCACGGCACATGATT
The DNA here is from genome assembly GCA_963921515.1 of Calotriton arnoldi. NCBI lineage: Eukaryota > Metazoa > Chordata > Amphibia > Caudata > Salamandridae > Calotriton > Calotriton arnoldi. The sequence continues at coordinate 222,199 of CAWUFW010014800.1, forward strand.
TGAGGTGAAAATACTAATTTGACTCAGCTTATTGAAAGACACTCATGCAGCTGGGATTTGCAAACATCACAAGAGTCAGGCAGTGCTTAAACACCCGGGTCCAGATCTATTTAGAATTTGTGTCGGGGTTGTGTCATTTTTGCAAGATGTAAAAACACTACATTTCATCTAAATTTTTAATAGGGTTCTATTGATATGATTCGATTTGTACAGCCACATATTGCATGCTGTTGGTTTGTAAAGCTCCATTTCATTTGGCCATCAGGTGTAGGGCAGATTATACCTGTGTGAATATGGCTGCACACAACATGTAACAGATCTCCGATCATCTCTGTGTTACAAGCAATGGTGAATAAAATGTGGCTTCTCTTAGTAGCACCAGCATATTTTGTGCCTCAAACACTATGGGGCCGATTCCGATTCGGGCCGGAAATCTCTCCGACCGAGCCGGACCCGGAGAGATTTCCGACCGAATCGGACCCGTGCAGCCCAACCGAACGAGTACGATGCGTCCGTATGCCATCGTACACGAGTCGGTCGGACTCCCATTGAAGTCAATGGGAGCCGGTCGTACAGCGCGTACGCAGGCTACCATTGCCTCAATGGGTGCGAGGCGAACAAGGGCGCCCCCTACAGCGGGTACGCGGCGAAGCGACTCATGCCGTACACGCACAGGTAGGGGGGACCCATGGGTCCCCCCTGTGTGCGACTCACGTGGCTACGCGTACAGGGGGGCCCGACACGTACCCCCAAAGTACGGCTCCGACTGCTCTTTCGAGCCGGACGGCGCATGTCGGTCGGACTGCTCGCGGCGCGCATCGTACTTACCCGGCCGGGGAACGTCTCCATTGCGCGGTGCGAGTCGTGTCCGAGCGAGTCGGTCGGTGCGGTTCGACCCGGGAACGAGTCGGTCGGAGCGGTTGGGACGCCCAAAAGAGTCGGTCGGCGATTTCGCATCGTACTCGCTTGTCCGGACGCGACTACGAATCGGTCGGGAAATAGGGCTCCGAATCGGATCCGGTTAAGCCGAATCCGATTCGGAGTCCTAACGGCCGAGATCGGAATCGGCCCCTATGTCGTGTAGAAACCTTCTATTCAGTTCCATATGAATTGCCCAGGTCTTTAGTGAGTGCAAAAAATATGATGGCCTAAAATGCACCCACAGTATTCAACAGTGATAGAGATTAATCAAAGCGTTCCATCCATCCATCACTTTTTGTTCTTCCCAGTGTATCATTGATAGCATGTAATTTAACCCTTGTAGAGCATCTTTAGACAGCCTCTTTTTCTTTTCTGGTTTCTAAAAATTTTAATGGTTTTTCCTATTTGTACTGTACCGTGGGCTGATGGTCTTCTAGACTATAGAACCTTGATGGCCTGTAGACCAGATGGCCTTAGTTATCACAATCTCACATAGTGCTTGTATTTTTGAAACACCACTCTGCTTATGCTCCCTCCAGCCCCGCCCTGCTCAGCCGTAAAACAGAAGTATCACTCACTGTGAAAGCTGGAATGCAGCGGAAAAAGAAATAAGCATTGGCAAAGTCATTAGCTCTTGAGAGCTATTGTTTTTGTCAATGTGTTTTAGACTTGTTGTGTAAGTAGTGCGGCTGCTGTGCAGTATGGCTTAAAGTTAGGAAAGAAAGTGCTATAACACAGCCAGTGCTGGCTGTGTCATAGGGTTTGTTTCTGGTGGGAGGGACGGTGGAAGGGGCAAGCATGAAAAGGGGAAGGGGACAAGGCAAACATGGGTATTGGGGTAACAATGGGGAAGTGGGAATTTGTCAAGCAACAACGAGGGAGGGGGACGGGGCAAGCAATGATGACGGGGCAACAATGCAGGAGGGCAAAGGGAGACTGGGCAAGCAAAAATGGGAGAGGAGTGGAGGCGGTGGGACAAGCAATGATGGAGGGAATGGGAAGAGAGAATGGGTCAAGCAACAATGCAAGAGGAGGGAGGGCAACGGGGCAAGCAACTACGACAGAGCAAAAACTTGTAAGGGAGAATGGTAGGGTAATATGTCAAGCTATGGCATGGAGTGGGACGGGGTGGAGGGGAGACAGCCTGCAAACACATGCACTCTTAGTGGGAGTTGCAAGTAGAATAAAAGGTAGCCAGCACCAGAAAGCGTGAGCAGTGGAAGGACAGTCACAAAGAAAAGAAGCAGTACTTGGACCATGCTCCAGGGGAGGGAGAAACATACGAAGAGGATGGGCAGCTGGCACGCCTCAACCAAACAAGAGCCTGCCAATAAGCGTCATGATGAAGCCAACCAATGGTAAGCAATGGGCAGGCTCCAGGCCCCCTTTAACCTAATAAAGTGTCTCACAAGTGACAACGCATGCGCTGCTTCAGGTGAGACCTAAAATGTGGTCGATGGAAATGCGTAAATTAATCTAGACCAATCATCATTACTCTAGGTGAATTTGATTCCATCTAGCTTGATTCTGACATTATAAGCAGTGGCCAACCCAGGGCAAATTAGTTTTTGCCCTGCCTCAATGGGAACTTAACCTTGCAGCTGGAACACAAGCAATCCCCTACTAGTTTCTGCCTATCTTGACTTCACAAGAGAGATGAAGCTTGAGTCCTATGGCACGGTAAATGTGGGGCTAAGGCAACAAAAAGTGAGCTATGAAAATAAATGCTTGAATTAATCTGAACCACTGGTGAGATATCTGGGTGCGTTCTATTCCATTATGTTTAGCTCATACCATTACAGACAGGGAACAACAATATGCAAATCAATATTGGTCCAGCCCCAACATTAATGGCTGAGATTATTTGACACATTTTATCCATCACATTTTGGTGTTCTTAGTAAGGATCTCAGTAGTGAGAGCCCCAGAGACTGTTTGGAGGTTGCTGAAAGTTACACCAGAAGGCCGAAGTACTGTGCATCCCCAACTCTGTGTGTATTTTTGAGATGCTGTCCTACATACACTTGATTCCTTCATCACCTACAAACAGAAGTATCAGAGATATAGCACAATGAGTAATGACTGTGTGTGAGTCTCATGAACTCTGCACCTAGTGTGTGTCATTGGGTCATTTGTTTGGGTGAGCATGTCAATGGGACTTGAGACAATGCCATTCATGCCCTTTAATTGAATATTATATGGAACACACTTTTCTAAGTGATGACCATGCTTTATTCTACTCAGGCTAGCAAGGAATTATGGAAATAGACACTAGCTAGAAACATCTCTCTGATGAAAAAGGCAAAAGCAAAACACTATCATCAAGTATTGGCAAACCCAATAGGTTTAGACAGCATTGTAAAGACACTTAGCAAGATTTACCTTTTCTCCCTAAGGATCAAAAGCGTCTTGTTATTGAAGCAACCATTTCCTCCAGACTGGATTTTGGAATTTTTTTGTAGCTAGGTTTTCCTAAGTCTATAATAAGTAGTTATAAATAGCACAAAACATGGCAGCGCCTGCTGTCTTTTGAGAAAGTTTTGGCTTTGTTAGCCTCAGCTAGTCAATATCCACTGGCTCTCTATATCTATCAGACTCTCTTTTAAGGCATTATGCCTTGTGTATAAAGCTGTTCATAATAACAGTCCAAGATCCCTCTGTATTCCTTATAGTCTGACTCATCATGTGAGGTTTGTTTCAAAGGCCACCATGCTGAAAGTCCCCCACTTTAAGAAAACATGAGTGAGAGACTGCTCCTTCATTTACTGTGAAGCAATCCTATGGAACTCGCGGTCCTTGTCTCTTTCTTTCACTCCAGATCTGCTGCTATTTCCCAAAACACATAAGAAACCCAAAAATAACACAATTTTACAATTAAGAAACATAAAATTTTAAAGAGGCACGGTTTATATCGCTGTTCCTAATTGTACTAAGCAAGGAAGCGGAGTGGGTATGCCCAAATGCCTCTACTACGTTTCAACTTTGAGGAGCTTATATTGCTAGTCCTATTTGCAATGAACAAAAGAAGGGAACAGGTATGCCGAAATGTCTGTTCCACTTTTCAAACTATTGGGTCTTAAATCACTGGCCGTATTTTACTGAGAATGGGAGCAAAGTGGGTAAGTATAAATGCTAGGCAGATATTCCAATAACATATCGAAACAAAATGCTTCTAGGAGTTGAATTTCATTGCTGCCAATAGAAGCATAACACTCTTCAAAATGCCCATAAACCAATTAAGGGGGTGAAAAGGTGCTGTAGAGCATGGGCTAACCCTCCTCTGGCACAGAACTTTACAGAAACTATAGAGCCCAACTAGATTGGCTCAATCTAAGAACCTTCCCGTCAACCTAAGGAGAAAAGAATCCTTTTGCTTTAAAGAACTCTCATCCACCAAGGATACCCCTTGGTGGCATGCTTTATCATATTGTTCCTTTCCTGTTCCATTGCGGAACAGGGCATGCCACAACCTGTGAAATGCATGGGAGCACTTAGTTGGAAAAGTAATAGGTTAGTGAGTGGGGGCAGGGTTTCTCTTTAAAAATGCCTGCCTGGTAGCCCTAACATTTAATCTGGGTGCTAGTCAATATGATTTAAAATGGGAAAAGTTAGGAAGTCACAGGGCTCTAGCTACCGCTACTTCCTCTTAGGTTCACTTTTCAAAATAATCAAGCACTTCATCAACTCCGTGCCTGATTTTATTCATGCCACACTCCATGGACCATTGCAATGCCATCAACTACTTCTTCAAAGACAAAAATACAAAAGATGCAACAGCAGACCGACCACTTCAAATCTGCTTCTCATCTGACACCCCCTCTTCTGCCCTACATCTCACAATGGTCACTTTTCAAACCGCTGCCTCTTAAAGAACTCACCAAATTTCACAACTTCCTCAAAGTCACCACATATGAGGATGATATCTTACCCTCATCCTTTGTCAAAGCACTCTCTAGAGAAGCCTTCTCACCTTACTCACCATTGTCAGTACCTCACTCAAAGCATCTTCCCTAAAGCTCCTAAGACAGGCCAGACTTTCCACTCCTGAAGAAATCCATGTTAGACCTAAATAATCTTGTCAACTATTTGCACATCACTCATTCACCCAAGATCATCAAAAAAGCAGTCTTTGCACAAATTCAAGATCCTATCAATGCCAACCATCTCCTGCACAACTATCAATCTGACTTCCGATCACCATGCTACAGCATGGGGGCATCTCAGCTGACTTCAGCACTGCTGACTACCCTAGCCATATAAAGTCTCAAATGGGATTCACTAGTTCTCCTCCTCCCTATCCAGCCAACACCACGTCTTCTACTTCGGCAACTCCAGGTACCGGAAGATCCTGTTTCCCTGTAAAGTTCCCCAGGAGTCCATCTTGTCTCTCACCATCTTCAACTGCTACATGGAGCCTCTGGGGACTTTACTCAATGATAACATAAAAATCTACCAATAATACAATGACACACACCTACATTTAAATGTCTACTCTGCTATACACATCCAACACTTCAAACATTGCTTGCACCTCATTCCAACCTTGGCTTCCAGCACCTAACTCAAGTTTAACCCCACCAAAACTGAATTTCTGCTATTTACTGAGAACAACAAGACTAAAGCCAGCTCAACAATGAAGTGAACCTGGATGGAGTTGACCCCCAGGTCTCACCCAATGCCCTATCACTTTGATTAACCCCAGACATTGATCTCACTGTCAAGGAACACATTGTCAAGAAAACCGAAATGGCTCAGTACTACCTGTCTATGCTCAAAAACGTAAAAACATTTCTCTCGGAAACCAACTTCAGAACTGCTGTTTAGGCCCTCTTACTCTTGCAGCTGTATGGTGGAAATGCCCTGATGCACAGCTTCCCAGATTCCACACTGCCCCCCCCCTAAAGGGTATCATACTTGCTGCAGAATGCTTCACCAAGGGCCTGAAGAACATATGACAACATTACCCCCAACCCTGATGGAACTCCACTGCTCCCCATGCTGTCCCACACCACCTTCAAAGCCAGTTGATGCTGTCAAGGTGGGATTTAGTTTGGGGAAAGAAAAGAAAAAAATTCTAAATGTTGCAGACCAGACACGGCTGCAACCCCAGCCTTATGGCGACTGGATGACCAAGAGCTAAATAAAATCCAGTCACACTCATTTAAAGTCATAAAAATGTGGTTTTCATGCAGAAAATAGGAGGAAGTACTTCTGTTCTTCTTCCTTGTATTTTGACTTGGTGTGCAGTGAAACCATAGAAAAGTTAGTCCAAAATATGTGGACATTATACAGGAATACTTAATTGAACATATGCTGAAATGACAGTTCTTCGGACCAAATTTTTGATGCGAATTCCCCTCTTCGTGATTATTAAAGGCATGTGGGATTCACTGTCTTCTGCCTTGACAGCATACGCTGAGATGGCAGTTTTTATGAAAAGTAAGATTAAGCACATTTTGATGGGCTATAGCATTTGTTTATTTAGTCTGTAGGCATTTTTTAACATAAGGTAAGCTCTTATTACCATACCTAACAATAACATCACTTTAACCTTTGTATTTTTCAGTGCATTTCTGGGTTTTTTGCTCATATTCACCCAACTACCTCACTGAGCATAACTTTTGACCGTGCATAGTAGAGGGTTGGATGTAGGAGCTGGTCTATGTCCAGGCCCTGCGTTTAACTCCTTCGGAGGCCAACCCTGTGCTACACAAGGCATTTGAGTAGCCCTACCTGCTGCCTTCTGGCTTAATTTTATTTTTACTTCAGGATACAGGGACTGAGTCCCCGTGTCTTGTAATGGTGGCCGTAACATTTCTGTTGAATCGCAGCCAGCCACTCAGATTACTTTGTGCAGAACAAGACCGGCTGCTGACAGGAAAAAAGCCCTCTTGGCCAATCAGATCACTTTATTTTTTACTGGGGTACTCCTGCTGGGCCAACAGTCCATTTGTCACTAATCTTTCAAACATAATTTCTCAAAAACAGCTGAACATATTTACTCCAAATAACAAAAAGCATATCTAGCTATGTTCCAATTTTGGTGTAATTCTGTTCAGCTGTTTTGTCTAAAACACTTTTTAAAATTGTATATGATTATAGGTTGGACTGCACCTTCTCTGCAGGGTCACTCCAGATTTGTGCCTTCCTTCGCTGAACCCATTTATTTGTTTTTTATGACTGCTAACCAGTGATAAAGTGCTTACGCTCTACCTTGAAAACATGGTAAAATTGGCCAACACCTGATAGCTACATTTGATTTACTTATAAGTCTTCAAGTATATGGAAATATATGTACACAGGGACAGTAAATTAAATGCAAATAGTGGGCTGCAGCACTCATTGGGCCACCCACTAAAGTATCACTGTAAAACATGTTTAAGGCCTGCCATTGCAGCCTGTAGTGCAGTTTTAACTACCATTTCAAACTGCCAAAATAAATCTTTTGCCAGGCCTAAACCTTTGTTTTTTATACTTATTAGTCACCCCTATGGTAGGCCCTAAAAGCACGGTGCATGGTATTTTAGATGTAGGGCGTGTGTGTTTGAGTTTTACATGTTCTGACTTTGAAAAACTTCCAAAGTCTTTTTTCACTGTGGTAAGGTTATCTCTCTCATAGACTAACACTGAGTTACCTTATTACAGATAATAAGAGATAACTTCAGTTTGGGAACAGATAGAAAATTGCTTTAAAACCCTCTAATGCTAAAGTTGGATTTTAAGTTACTATTCTGAAAATGCCACTTTTGGAAAGTTGGCATTTTCTGCATAAACCAAATGAGCCTTTCTGTCAGTGTTCAGGGCCACATTTATTTATTTATAAAGATTTATATAAGCGCGAACGTGACCCACGAGGGTATCAGAGCGCTTTACAATATACAATTATTAAACATTAGTTGGTTGATGTAGTATACAAACATTTGGTATTCGCTATTCAGTACAAAAGAGGTATATAGTATTATATGGATAGCGTAGGTGACAAGTAGACAACAAAGAATGATCCACGAGGGAATCAGAGCACTTCACAGTACACAGAAATTAGGCATTAGGAGGTTGAGGTAGAATATATACATTCAGTAATTTCCATTCAATCCAAGAGAGGTAGACAGAAGTATCTGGATATCATAGGTAACTATTAGTCAACATCTAATTAAAGCCTTAGGATGTAAATTTGTTCATTAGAAGCATTTTTACTTCTTTTTTGAAGGAGGTAAAGGATGAGATTCCACGGACCAGTGGAGGTAGGGAGTTCCAAATCTTCGGTGCGATCCCTGAAAAAGCTCTGCAACCAGTTCTCTTTTTATGGAAGGATTGTGGTTTCAGTAGTAGTGACCTCGTACTTCGCAATTGTCTGCATCCTCCCGATCGCTCTAGCTTTAGTGCTAAGTAAGTGGGGGTATTGTTATGCAGGGCTTTGTGGGTCATGCAGGCAACCTTTAGGTGTATTCTTGCCTCTAGGGCAACCAGTTCAGAGCTTTCAAGGTTGGAGAGATGTGGTTATTTCTTTTAATCCCTGAGACCAGTCTGGCCGCAGCGTTGAGCGAAGCCCTCAGCGGGCCAGCTTGTATTTGGGGAGACCGCATAGAGTGGTGCTTCCGTCATCCAATCTTGGTAACACTAGGGCTTGGACCGCCATTTTTAAGTTGGTCTGTGGGAGGAAGGGTTTAAGTTTCCTTAGTATACTCAACTGGTGATTGGCTCCCTTGGTGGCATTAGTGATTTGCGCCTGCATGTTCAGGTGTTTGTCTATGGTGACTCCCAAGGATGTGGGGAGCACAGTCAAAGGAAGTTAGATGTCTCAACCAAAGGTCTATCTTGGGTGTGTGTTTGGGTGGGGAGATGAGAAGGAATTCCGTTTTTTTGGTGTTAAGCATAAGGTGGTTGCCAGTGAGCCAACTTTGAGTGTTCTGTAGAATAGCGTTGAGAGAGATGAAGTCTTCTGGTGAGGAGATTTTCATATACAGTTGGGTGTCGTCAGCGTACAGGTGATATTGGATGTTCGCAGAGTTCAATGCGTTTGCCAGGGCTCCATGAATAGATTAAAAAGAATGGGAGAGAGTGCTGAGCCCTGTGGGACCCCTATGGTGACCAAGGAGGGTTGAGAAAGTGAATGCTTCATCTTGATTCTTTGTGTTCTGTTATTAAGGAAGGAGGTGAACCATTGTAGCACTGGGCCAGTAAGGCCCATCCTTCGTTCCAGTAGGGACAGTAGGTTGTCATGCTTAACCGTATCGAAAGCGGAGGATAAGTCAAGAAGTATCAATAGGCATGATTCGTTGTGGTCTAGCATTTTTAGTATGTCATCCAGTATGTGGGTGAGAGCAGATTCCGTGCTATGACCTTGCCGGAAGCCGGATTGGTGTTTGTCTAGGAGGTTGAAATTCTCGATGTTATTACATAGTTGTAGTTGTACACATTTTTCCAGCAGTTTCGCTAGAGTGGGGATGTTGGTTATCGGGCGGTAGTTGTTTAGATCTGAGGGGAGGGAGTCAGATTTCTTTAGTATAGGTGTGACCTGCCCTACTTTAAGACAGTCCGGTATGGAGCCTTGTCTCAGAGAGGCGTTTACAATCTTTGACCGTAAGGGTATGATAGAGGTTTTGAGCATTTTGAATAGGGAAGGAGGTAGGGGGTCAGAGAAGTGATTGGAGGGGTTAATCGCTAGAAGAGTGTTATAGATTTCTTGTTCAGGGATGGGCAAGAAGGCGCGTCAAGAGGCATTGTTTTTGGGGGTTTCCGTCAGAGTACTAGAATGGACCTTGATCTGAGCGTAAAATTTAGTATCCTGAGCAATAGGTTGTGGAAGGACCTTCTTGGATTGGATGTCGAGTTCAATGTATTTTGTTTTTTCAAGGAAGAAATTGGCAAGCTGATCGCAGTTAGGAATAGCCGGATTGTTTAGTTCCACAGATTTAGGCGTATTGCGCGCTTGTTGTTTGACTATTTCGAGTAGTTTCTTGGGGCGGTTAATGGCTTGGTTCAGCTGAGTTTTGAAAAAGTCTGCCTTAGCCTTTAGGATCTTCCTGTTGTAAGCATTCCTCAACACTCTAAGGTGATATAGGTGATCAGTGGAGGGTGCTGATTTCCATAGTCTCTCGGCTGATCTTACCTTACGCCGGTCAGAGTTCAGGTTCTCGTTGAACCATGGTTTGGAGATTTTGGAGGAAACGTTTTTTTCTTGGAGGGGCGCTGTAGAGTCAAGAATTTTAAGCATAGTGGAATTGTAAAAGACCGTGAGGTCATGGACGTCAACCATGTCTGTCATGGGGGTTAGGGCGGAGAAGCATTGGTTTACTAGGTCGGTGGGGTTAATATTTTGTATATTCCTTTTCCACTGTTTTGTTTTTGGGGGTTGGCCCCTTTTTGTAGCTACCTCAATATTGATGGAGAAGACTACGAATGGCTCTCCTGTGGTGTGTTGTGTATTCCCTCTAGACCTGAGGACAAAAGGCATATGAATATGGGACAGGGTGTTCCTCTCCTGAGCAGGCTGTCCTGGGGTTTGTACTTAACCCTTCCTGAGCTTCAAAGGGTAGCCTCACTGCAAAGCCCACCCCCTTCCTGACTTGTAAGGGCTGCCTGCCCTGTCACTGACCAATACAACTCACACCTAGGCCTGTCTGCCCTTTGTTACCGTAGACCTTTTTTAGTCAAACCCAGGAAATGGTGAAGGTTAGACAAAGGGGGCATCCCCCGCCCACAGGCTGGCACTGGGTATAAGAATAGCACCATCAGCACCTTTCATCAGAACATTCCTGGACAGTTGGCAGATTCAGAAGAAGGACTGACCTTCTGGTTGAAGAAGGAAGATAGGACCCGCTTGCCTTGACTCAGGCTTGCCAGAAGTCTGTCCAATGGTCAGTTGGATGACCTCCTGTTTGAGCGACAGGGACACAACCAGTTTCCAGAGGCCTCCCTGCAACTGACCTGCTGACCAACACCAATTGGACCTGCCTGAGCCCTGCTTTTGGCATCTGCTGGAGTGACTCCTGATCCTCAAGTGGTGCCCCCAGGCCCTGGACTGTTGACTACCATCAGAGGGTACTCTTCCTGCTTTCAAACTAAGTATTGACTACCATCAGAGGGTACTCTTCCTTCTTTCAAACTAAGTGAAAGGTGAAAATCCCAAAGTGTTTGACTCTTTGCTGCTGCAAATGGACTCTTCACGGTAAACATTTGCCATTCTCCAGTGATGCCTGCTCTTTGCATCAGCCATGACAGTCTGCATCGCCAGCAAGAGTCCGCATCGACTGCGAACATGACTCTTCAATGACAACTGGCTCTTTGCGACATTACAGTGACCGTCCATGATGCCTGACATGCTCTTCGGATTGACAATGACCTCCTTGTGGCCCCCACCAATGTGAAACTCCACCTGCAGCTCTTCGCATGGACTTGGACTTGAGAAGGTAAGTTTTTCAGTGGGACAAACCTGGTCCCTGTATCTGACCCATGCTCTATCGTGGTTGGTCTGAACTTTTGACTTTACCCCGGCCCAGCAAGACCAGATAAACTCAAGTGGCGCTTTCTGCTTTTAGGTGCAATTTTCACCTGAAAATATTAAAAATCATAACTCTGTTACTACTGATGGGATTTTTGTCAAATTGGTGTTATTTTATTTATTACATTTTACTCTATTTTTCCAAATTGGGTTTGGATTTTTCTTGTGTCGTGTTTACATTTCAAGTGCTGCATAAATACTTTACAAATTGCATCTAAGTTAACCCTGCTTTTGTGCCAAGCTTCCAGAGGATTATGCACACATTTAATTAGTGACTTTTGTGGTTTACCCTGCCAAGGGTTGTGTTTATTATTTGAGTGGGTCTTCCATCCTTCACAGCCCAACACTTTTCCATTTGTGTGTTTGTCATAGATTCATTCTCTTCATTTAATATGTATTGAAAAGCTTATTTTCCATGTGCCATGTGATTTATACTTTTGCTTGAATGGGTCCAAAATATCTACTTCTTGGTTAGAAAGTTATTGAAGGTTCTTAAACTGTGCTTTCCTGACTAACCTGTGTGAGCAGAGTTGTTGAAATTAGAGAGCAAGTCCAGCAATTCAACAGTATAGTCAAACAAGTAAATTCACAGTTTCATAGAAGTAAATAGTTATTTGTTTTCCTTGGATACCAAAGGAGTTTAAGATGTAACTCCTAGTGGCTGATTCTAGGTTGCTGATTGACTAGTGCCATACTTTTAGCTTTTGAGGTCCACAGTGAATGCACCCTCATGTGTGTCTTAATGTTTAGTGCCATTTTGTGGTGATAGTGCATAAGGGCTATATTTGTCCCCAATTAAAAAACATCAGCATCAGATATTGCTCCAATAAATAATTTCTCTCATTCAAAACCTTGACCTAAAAGTACCAACTAAAAATAGCAGATAACTGTGAGTTAGCTTCTCCTGATCCTCCTTTTGGCCACCAGGACACACACCCAAATAATCATTTTAGGTCTTGCCTGAGCCAGCCCAGCACATGCATCACTTGCAAGATCTTTTGTTTAGGAAAAAAACTAAAAAGAGCTTAGAGCCCACCCATTACTTACAATTGGTTGGCTTCATCATCACCGTCATTTCCTTACTTCTCAATGGTCAGCACATGTCGCTTTTACTTTCTTCTTCAAGTGTTTCTCCCTCCAATGGAGGATGGACAAAGTATTGATCAATTGATTTATTAGTGTCCTTTTGCTGCTCATCTTGGATTGAGGTACTTTTTTTTCTTCTGGCTTCCCTCGTCATCATTGCGTCTTTGCTGTCATTGCTTGCCTGTTCTTTCTTGCTTGTCTGTTCTTGCTTGCTTGCCCATCTACCCACATTGTTTTATGCACACCCTCCCTTCCCATTGTTGTTTGCCATCCAGCCCCTCCATCACTCCCTCATTCGTCCTGTTGCTTGTGTCCCCCTCTGGTACTTTATGCTTGCTTCTCCTACTTCCCCCACTCCTGTTGTCATTGCTTCCCCATCCCCCTCACACCGCTCCCCCTGCCGTCACTTGCTAGGTACTCTCACCCCCTTCCCCACCCCTTCGTTGCTTGACTTCACCCCTTCCATCCTGCCCACTCCCACCAATAACAATTGCTTTGATGTAGCCAGTGCTGGTAGCATTATAGAACTTTTTTCTTAAGCAATGACACAGTCAATAGGTCTCACCTATGTGTGATCTCTTGGCTTTGTCAATTTTATTTTGTCATGTTGGGCAGCAGTGTGACTGCTATACAACATAGCTCAAAATATTTCACAAAAGCATTATGTCACGGACAATGGTAGCCCTGTCATAGCACTTAATTTTCTTTTACTTTCAGCCATACTGCACAGCAGTTACGCTGCTATATAACATGGCTAAAAACATTAACATAACCAATAGATCTTGCATAGGCAAGACCTATTGGCTTTACCAATGCTTACTTTTGTTCAAGTGTCAACATATTGCAAGCCTTCATTATTAAAAGTATGCCTTTAATTATAAAAATAACTTAAAAAATATGTTTAGCTGTGACTTTCCTATCAGTAAAATGAAATATCTTGATTTTCCCCATAAATAACATTTATTTCTTTGCCCCAGTCTTTTTTGCTTATTTAAGGCTCTAACACTTGATTTACTTAGAGGAGCTATTTAAAAATAAACCCTCAATATAGGGCTATAACATCAACTGAAGCTAAAGCTTGATTTTTCCTCACAGTATGAGAAAAGAAAATAGTGCAACTTCAATACAAGACTAATTAGAGTCAACAACATGGGTTACTTAGCAAAAAATGAAAAAAATTCTAGCTTACGTGATACGAATTTTCAATTCTATTAAGGACACGAAGGCGAGGATTATGCTTCTCTACCTTTACTTCATATTTTTAAAAGCAGCCAATTAGATTCGAGAAAACTTTAAACTTCATTTTCCATGAACAGTATAATTATAACTACATCACATGCTCCAATCACCATGAAGCCAGCCCTTTAAAAGTCAGAACCACCATTTTGGATCCTCCTTATTTGCTAACAAGTCAGAAAGCCAACATTTGAAACTCAGAAACATATGAAGACCACACAGCCCAACAAAGGCTAACCGCTCCTCCACAAAGAGAATGACAGCATCCATGAAACCTGTGGCCAGACAGTCTCTCTCTCGAACACGGACAAAGCCACATAAAGTAGAATTGGATTCATCTCCAGTCCATCTTCATCAACCAGTCAGCATCTGGAAATGTCTTGACTTAAATATATTTTGTTTATTTCTTGCAAATGAAAAAGACTAAGGGGCCGATTCCGATTCGGGCCGGAAAACGTACCGACCGACTCGGTACGGGAATTTATTCCGACCGACACGAACCGGCGCTGCCCGATCCGCGTAGTACGATGCAATGCATGTGAATCACGACCGACTCGTACGGAACACAAGCCGAACGACCGAACCACACGGAAAACAGCTATCCGGCCGGGAAACCACGCGAATCGAACCGACCGACACGCACCAGGAATGAACCCGACAGAAACGTACCCGCGAACTCCGAGCCACGCAGTACGATGCAATGCATGGAAAACCAGACCGAGTCGCACGGAGCTCAAGCCGTACGACCGACACGCATACAAAACCGAGCCGAAGCAAACCAATACCCCGCGACCGACGCGTACGCCGCACATAAAACACAGCAGAAACACAGCTTGAAAGACTCGGAGAAGCTCGCACGAGACAACTGCAGCATCCTACTCGGTCAGAAAAATGTCTCCTACATGCCCCAAAACTACAAAAGAAAAAATACAAAAAAAAGGGCCAAACAAGCAATGACAAAGTCAATAAAAACTGGGGGGAAAAAACATGGGTCAAAGACACACCCACAACTCCACCCATATAAAGGCCACAAATCCCTACCATGATCCTTTGCAAATTCAAATGACCTGCCAGCACAGAACACCATCAGACAGCAACCATAGACACACCCACAACTCATCCATCACACAAGCCACACACCATTAGCACCTCCCAAATGGCACCCTCACATACACCCAGCAAAACTGACACTCACCCACCCTCACTTGAACACTCACACACACATCAATCCCCACCACCACCCATCACCATGCCCCCAAAGAAGAATCCAAAGTTCCTAGACAGTGAATTGGAAGTGCTGGTAGTAGAAATCCTCAGGGTAGAGCCACACCTGTTTGGTACACTGGTCCAACAGACCCCCATGTCGCAGAAAACCAAGATGTGGGAGAGGATCGTCGACAGGGTGAACGCACAATCACCATGTTTGCGCACAAAGGAAGACATCCAGAACAGGTGGTATGATGTGCGCAGGAGGGTCAAGGCCCTACTCAAGAAGGATTACACCTTGAGCCATCGTACCGGCAGTGGCCCTCCTGCCAAACCAGTATACCTCAGGCCCTGGGAGGAGAAGGTGCGGGCCATCCTACCACCAGAGAGCGTACATGGACTATCAAACAGCCCAGAGCCTGGTGAGCACACAACCAATATACCCAATATGGTGTGACAATACACACACATCACTGTCAAGGGGATAGTCAAACCATGCACCGTTAGCAAAGCCACAGTAACCAAAACATAATCATCCCAAGATGTGTATGTTAGTTAGACAAACACAATACCTGCCATCCCATAGTGATATGTAACTGTGTCATGACATGTACAAACCTAACAACAAATAGAGCAAGGCAGTGGCACAAATCTAACCAACAAACACTGTCAGACATTTTGCCACCACTACAACACCACTTCACAGGGAAGCTCACTGAAAGGAAGGAATTCTGTGTATGCTGGTGAAGTCAGTGTAGCCAATAGCATGATGGGAGTTGTAGTCACAGATATTGCTCACCCTCACAATTGGCCCATCAACACCACTCTGAACCATGCTCACATCACAGGGAGTAGAAAAGAACTGACAAGATGGCTGACACTGGGTACTGCTGTGGGGAGCACAAGGCCCTGCTGGGAACTGGGCACCAACCAACAGCAGGACACCACTGTCTGACATCCTGAAAGCAAACTTGCACTCCCTGCAATGGAAGCACGTTCCATGGTGGGATATCTGGCTGGGTGGGAAGGAGGACTGACAGCACTGACCATAGTTACCAGCAGCTGTTCTCACACACACCCTTAACACAAACTACACACAACTCACCTGGGAGAATGCATTGCCTCACACTCTAATTAAATATCCCATAAAGAACCATCACCCTGGGTTATGCTGTGTGAAGCACAGGGACACTTCTGGGACTTGTAGCCAAACTAACGCCAGGACAACACTGTCAGCCATCCTGTCAGCACAGGCACACTACCCCACAGGGAAGCCGAGTCAAAAGGAAGGAAGTATGGGCATGCTGGGAAGGGGGTGTAGGCAATAGCAAGATGGGAGTGGTAGTCACAGCTCAACATCCCCACCCACATGGCCCTGCAAGCTCACACTGAAGCATGCACACCTCACAGGGAGTGAAAAGCCACTTCAAAAATGTCTGACACTGGTGCTCTGTTGTGGGGAGCACAAGGCCCTGCTGGGAACTGGGCACCAACAAACAACAGGACACCACTGTCAGCCATCTTGCCATTGCTGTCACACTCACACACAGTGAAGTCCACTCAAAAGGAAGGAAGTATGGGCATGCTGGGAAGGGGGGTGCAGGCAATAGCATGATGGGAGTGGTAGTCACAGCTCAACATCCCCCACCCACATGGCCCGGCAAGCTCACACTGAAGCATGCACACCTCACAGGGTGTGAAAAGCCACTTCAAAAATGTCTGACACTGGTGCTCTGTTGTGGGGAGCACAAGGCCCTGCTGGGAACTGGGCACCAACAAACAACAGGACACCACTGTCAGCCATCTTGCCATTGCTGTCACACTCACACACAGTGAAGTCCACTCAAAAGGAAGGAAGTATGAGCATGCTGGGAAGGGGGGTGTAATGTAATGTAATGTAAGTTGCATTTATGTAGCGCAGCTGTCACCCAACGGGCATCCTGGCGCTGGGATTACCTAAGTCACTGTGCAGCTATAAAATTATGAATCACCACGAGCAGGTCTCTCAAGGCTATTCTCTTGGGAAGAGCCTGGTTTTTAGCTTTTTTCTAAACTGCAGTAAGTCGTCAGTCTGTCTGAGTTCACTTGGTAGTTCATTCCATAGCTTTGCGGCTGCATAGCCAAATGATCTACCTCCTAGTCGGGTTTTCTTAACTCGTGGGGTACATACTAGGTGGGCTGCTGAGGAACGAAGATTTCTAGCTGGGGAGTACCAAGTAAACATTCTCTGTAATGGTTTAGGACCCATTTGGGTGCCGCCTTATGAACAATGCAAAGTGCTTTAAATTGAATTCTTTGCAGAATAGGCAGCCAATGGAGATCCCTTAGCGCTAACGACGCGGAAGATCTGCGTTGTCTTTTTAGTGCCATCTTAGCCGCGATTGTTTGTATTCTTTGCAGCCTTTTTGTTAGAGCCACCGGTGCTCCAAGAAGCAGTGCATTACAATAATCCAATCTACTCATGATAATACTCCTTACCACCTGGGGTCTGGCCGAAATTGATAAAAGAGGGAGTATTTTCCATAGAGCTCGGAGTAGAGAAATACATGTATTCACTGTTTTATTCACTTGTGATTCTAGCTGTAGATTACTGTCCAGTAACACCCCCAAGTTACGTACTGTCTTGGCTGGCCGCGGTGGATTGTTCGCAGAAACCGGCCAGAAGTCCACTGGCAATGGACGGGGTATTTTCTTTGCTGTACAGTATATAACCTCAGTCTTGTCTCCATTGAATTGCAGCGAGTTCTCCCTAAGCCAACCTGCAGTTTCACGCATACAGCTGTGAAATTTATCCAGTGATACTGCTTGATTCCCTTCAAAAGAGAAGACAAGTTGAGTATCATCTGCATAGTTAACCACTTCAATACCAAAAGATTTAATAATGTACATGAGTGGACGCAGGTAAATATTAAAGAGAATGGGACTTATGGCTGAACCCTGCGGGACCCCATGTTTTATATAGCTACTGTGAGAAATAAAAGGTGTAGGCAATAGCATGATGAGAGTGGTAGTCACAGCTCAACATCCCCCACCCACATGGCCCGGCAAGCTCACACTGAAGCATGCACACCTCACAGGGAGTGAAAAGCCACTTCAAAGATGTCTGACACTGGTGCTCTGTTGTGGGGAGCACAAGGCCCTGCTGGGAACTGGGTACCAACCAACAGCAGGACACCACTGACTGACATCCTGAGAGTCAACCTGCACCCACTGCAAGGGTGGCATGCTTCATGGTGGGATAATTGGGCTGGAGGGAGAAGGATGTCCGGATGTCAACCAAATACCACCAATGCTGGCCATGCACACACCTCAACATTCACATTGAAATGCTTCATGTTATCAGGACAATGTGCCACACCAATATCAACCTCTGACTGTGACAACTTAGGACAATGCAATGTACAGGCCCGCATCCAGAGGTACAGTCACAACTGTCAGGTGTTTGAACCATTGATGCCTGTAGAAACATAACATACATTGTGTGTCTCTTCCAAAAACAGGTGATGATGGGGACACAGCAGCAGACGATGAGGAGTCCCTGTTCCAGGCTCCGGGGGACCCTGAGCACTCTGGTGTGGAACAGCCTCTGCCCTCCTCGGATGGCGAAGACCTACCTGGCCCCTCCGGTGTGAGTCAACATGCAGCACCAGCAGGACCACCATCTGCACCCCCTGCACCCACTCCTCCAACAACTGCCAACACACAGACCACCCCCGCCGACACGGACATACCAAGGACCACCAATGACAACAGCACAGGGACCCCGGCCCACCGTGAAGCAACGGACAACAACCCCAGTACCAACCCCCAAGGGGGCCTAGGGTCACCTGTGCGTGCCACCGCAGTTCCCGCACATGTGGCCAGGGGTGGTGGGAGGGGTGGTAGGCAGAGGTCGCTGTTTGCAGAGGGGTCTGGACTGCATGATGACCCACAACTGGTACGCATTGCTGAAGCGTACCAGAATAGCACCGGAGAGGTCAGCCAGGTAGTGGGGATCCTCAAGGACATGCAACAGCAGCAGGCTGCCCATCATGCCCGCTTGGACTCCCACATGTCCCGTGTGGAGACACACATGTCCCGTGTGGAGACACACATGTCTCGCATGGAGTCCAAGTGGGACACATTGCAAGAACTGACAGCGGTGCATAGGGACATATTGACATGCCTCCGCCAGATTAGCGCCAACATGGCCACACCTCCCTGTGTGCCCACAACATCTGGTGCCGCAACAACTGCAACTGCCACAGGGAGGGAGGATGACTCTGGCGGAGAGTCCTCTGCACCGCAGCAGCCTGCACGTGAGGGTCCCCCCCAAAGAAGAGGGGTCGTCCGAGGAAGGAGAACTGAGAGGCCGATGGCCATGTACATCCCCCAGGAACCCAACACCTGTTTTGGAAATCCACCTTTGTGTGCAAACTGTTCACCCTGTCGAATGCAACCCAACTCTCCCACATGACATGGGGACTTTAAGTTGGACCAATGTATCAGATGACTGTGGACTTTACTCAGGACATTTCTGCTACCAACACTTCCAACTCATCTGGGAACTTTGGATTCCAATCCCAATGTACAGCACCCACCATCCTGTGCACTATCCTCACACATGTATGTAAATAAACTCACTAATACACCATACTTGCCTCTGTTGTGATTCCAACGTTGTTTCTGTAATGGAGATGATGATCTGCTAAATGACACTGTGCATGCTAACTGCTACAGCAAGTTCAACACCGTCATGTGAGTCATGGCGACGTGACACATATGAGGGAGACACACCACTAGGGCTACACAACACATACACACCAGGGCCATCTGACTCATCGCCTACACTGATGTTGCCAGGAAATACAGTGGAATGCACAGACACCACACCTATTCACAGTCTGTGTTAACTAGCCCACAGGTGAAGTAAGCTAATGTCAGTCAGATGTGTGACCACAGACAACGCACATCCCAAAGTGAAGCACAGGTTTATTACACATTTGCAACATGTTGTTTCCACTACAGATGCAAGGTAATCCCACGTGGCAGTGGCCACACAGTCAACAATTGTAGAAGAAATAAAGTCCAGGGGTGTGGGGCACATCACCTGTAGGGAAACGACTGCTTCCACCCTGGAAGTTGAATCATGGTGTCGGGGGATCCGAGTGGACCAAACAACTCTGAAAGCACCCTGTGAAGGACAGACATGACACACAGTCAAAAGCACTGAAGAACAGGACAGAACTGCAATACTCATGCCCAATACATGTCACAAGATACCTACACAAAACCAAGTTAGCATGTCAACACTGTTGGGGAGTACAGACTACCTGTAAGGACACCGCTGCACGCATACAGTCAAGTAGCACATGGCCACACTCAAACAGCAACAGAGCACCACCAACACATATCATGCAAACTCAAATCATTGACATGACAACTCTGGATACTCACATTCAGCTGAAGAAGTTGGTGATGAGCTGTGTGCGGACATCACCATTATCATCATCATCATCACTGGCATCGTGGCCCAGGCCAGGATCCTCCACAGGTGGCGGATGTTGGTCATCGTCATCCAGGATGAGAGGCAACTCCTTCCGCACTGCCAGGTTGTGTAGCATGCAGCAGACGATGACAATCTTGAACACCTTTGCTGGGGCATATGGGAGGGCCCATCCTGTCTTGTCCAGGCAGCGAAAGCGGCTCTTCAGGAGACCAAATGTCCGCTCGATCACTCTCCTGGTCCGACCATGTGCCTCATTGTAGCGCATCTGGGCTGGTGTCACAGGGTTCCTGAGGGGTGTCAGCAACCATGGCATGTTGGGGTAGCCGGAGTCACCTACATACAGACAATTGCACATTAGCTGAGTTGGGTAAAGAGGGTGGAATACAACATTGCAGAACACACACAATGGTAAAAAGTCAGTACACACCGACAAGCCAGGCATGCTGGTTCTGCATTTGTGACATCATCCTCGGGATGCGACTACTCCTCATCACGTAGGCATCGTGTGCAGAACCGGGGAAACATGCACACACATGTGAGATGGTCATATCTGCAAGACATACCACCAGAGCATTGATAGAATGGTAATGTTTCCTGTTCCTGTATGCCTGCTCATGTGCCTGTGGTGGTACCAAAGCCACATGTGTCCCATCAATGGAGCCAATGACATGTGGCATCCTCCCCAGGGCATAGAAGTCACTCTTGACGTCAGTGAGTTGTTGACGTTTAGGGAAATAGATGTACTGGTTCAGGTATCTCAACATTGCCTCCAAAACATCGCGTAGCACACGGCTGAACATGGTCTGTGACATCCCACCAGCAGACGCCACAGTGTGATGAAAGGTACCGGTGGCAAAGAAGTGTAGGGCTGCCATCACCTTCACCTTGGGGGTCAGCGCTGTAGGGTATGTCCGGCCAGGTTGCAAATGTGGGGCCAACCGCACCGTCAATTCCTCAATCAGCGGCCTGTTGAAGCGGTACCGTCGGATGTAGTCACGTTCCACCATGGTTGCAAGGTCAGGGAATGGTCTATGGACAGCTGGTGCCCTGCAGTGCATAGGTGAACAAAGAAAGATTGTCAGTCACCCCACATATGTGGTATTGACCATACTCAGTATCACATGATAGATCATTACAAGACACAAGTACTTGATGTGTGTGCCGTTCTGTATGGACATATATGGCACATACATGGAGAACATCTAACATCACAGTTCAACATGTGTTGACAACAAGTTCCAGGTCGTGCTATGGGAAATCATTAGGCTGTGTCACAGTACCCATGTACTGCTGTCACGTTCCAAACACACACCACAGTCACAAGTGAGGACAGATGTGCCACAGGCATCACAGCTCATTGACAGGTAGATTCCCAGGGACCCTGTATTGCCACATGGACAGTGGCATGACATGGCATATCATGTACACGTCAGCAAAACAACCATGACTCCCACAGGTAGTGGCCCCTGTTGCCTCTGCAGGACAGACATGGACGTCTGTGACACACACACGCACAACATCAAAGTAGATGCACAAACAACGTGGATGTGGAGACTGTCTCCCATTGTGCACATTGAATCAGAGACATCTGAAACACAACATGCACACAGACTGTGGAGGGCCATCACTATTGTGGCAATGGGTCACCCTGTGACGTACATACCTTCCCACATGGGACTCAGGGTGTATGTGACATGACATACACATACACAACCTGGAAATGTGACCATGCCACATGCCCTGAACTGAACAGTTGCACATCACAGTGGTCATATGCACAACACACAAAGGATTCTGTCCCCATGAACACGTGCACAGCCTGGGAGTGGCTGCCCCCAAGTGCCACCAAAAATAACACAGGTTGACCCCCATACACACACAGGTAATGCAGCCTTACATGCCTTAGGATACAGTGTGGACATGCTGTGGTGTTGTAGGTGTGCCCCTGAGTCCCTGGCAAGTAATTGTGGCTGGCATACGTTCACCAGTGACAACCATGGTGACATATGCGAGTTATTTGTACAGGGACGCGTCGTACAGCAATGGACCGATCGGTGCGCACGCATTGGCCATTGCATATGATGTGGACAGAAATACGCGTTGTACAGCAATGAACCGATCGGTGTGCACGCATTGGCCATTGCATATGATGTGAACGGGTACGCGTTGTACAGCAATGGACCGATCGGTGTGCACGCATTGGCCATTGCATATGATGTGAACGGGTACGCGTTGTACAGCAATGGACCGATCGGTGTGCACGCATTGGCCATTGCATATCATGTGGACAGAAATACGCGTTGTACAGCAATGGACCGATCGGTGTGCACGCATTGGCCATTGCATATGATGTGAACGGGTATGCGTTGTACAGCAATGGACCGATCGATGTGCACGCATTGGCCATTGCATATGATGTGGACAGAAATACGCGTTGTACAGCAATGGTCCGATCGGTGCGCACGCATTGGCCATTGCATATGATGTGGACAGAAATACGCGTTGTACAGCAGTGGACCGATCGGTGCGCACGCATTGGCCATTGCATATGAAGTGGACAGAAATACGCGTTGTACAGCAATGGACCGATCGGTGCGCACGCATTGGCCATTGCATATGATGTGGACAGAAATACGCGTTGTACAGCAATGGACCGATCAGTGCGCACGCATTGGCCATTGCATATGATGTGGACAGAAATACGCGTTGTACAGCAATGGACCGATCGGTGCGCACGCATTGGCCATTGCATATGATGTGAACGGGTACGCGTTGTACAGTAATGGACCGATCGGTGTGCACGCATTGGCCATTGCATATGATGTGGACAGAAATACGCGTTGTACAGCAATGGACCGATCGATGTGCACGCATTGGCCATTGCATATGATGTGAACGGGTACGCGTTGTACAGCAATGGACCGATCGGTGTGCACGCATTGGCCATTGCATATGGTATGGACGGGTACGCGTTGTTTTTCAAAATACGCGTTGTACAGCAATGGACCGATCGGTGCGCACTCATTGGCTATGGCCTGGAATGGCAACGGACACGTTTTCGAAGCTTTAACGAGTCTGATGCAGTGAATTCAGTTGGCCAGCCACAACAATGTTGCAAATTCATGGGTGTCATGAAGTTGAACTTTTGAAGGATGCTGTGGGCGTGTATAAGTGGTGCAATTCCATGGATTGGCCAGATTCAGAAGATGCAAACGACTTGGACCTATCACTTTGGACAATTGGGACAGTATCTGCCTCTGCAGCACACATATAATGCTGGCTGTTCCCCTGAGAGCTCACTTGCCTGCACTACATGCTCCAGGACGACATCTGCCACCAACACTGCTGCTGTCTCTGCATCCTCTGGCTACTGCAATGGCACGTACTGTGGAGAGAGCCCCAGCCTTCAGTGCTGAGGAGAACCAGGCCCTGCTGGACAGCCTCCTTCCACAGTACAGCAAGCTGTATGGGAAACCAGGGGAGCAGGTGAGTGTGCTGTCCACTGCCTTACTAAATGTGCATGTTGTCTGACTAGCAAGACTTACAGTGTGCACGCCACTGGCTAGCATGCTCACTGAGTAGTTGTCACCCCCCAAAGTGTGTAGTTACATGCACTGAACAGGTATAGTGCAGTAACAGTGCATTCCAACAAGGTTTGACTTCCCAGGCAATGATACCATGTGGTAACTGCTGGCAAACTATCCATAGCCATAGTTGCACTGCCTGTGTACATCATATGCCCCTGTGATTGAGACATGTATATCCAAACGACACCCAGCTGATCCTCTCCCTCACCAAAGACCCTCACACCGCCAAAGCCCACCTCCACGAAGGAATGAAGGCCGTCGCCGAATGGATGAGGACCAGCCGCCTGAAGCTGAACTCGGACAAGACGGAGGTCCTCATCCTTGGTTCCAACCCTTCAGCCTGGGACGACTCCTGGTGGCCAACATCACTGGGAACAGCCCCGCCACCCACCGACCACGTACGCAACCTAGGGGTCATCCTCGACCCCACCCTCTCCATGACTAAGCAGGTCAACGCCGTTTCCTCATCCTGCTTCAACATCCTCCGAATGCTCCACAGGATCTTCAAGTGGATCCCCACCGAAACAAGAAAAACAGTCACCCAGGCCCTCGTCACCAGCAGGCTGGACTACGGAAACGCTCTCTACGCAGGAACGACGGCTAAGCTCCTGAGACGGCTGCAACGCATCCAGAACGCCTCTGCACGTCTTATCCTCGACATCCCCCGACGCAGCCACATCACACCCCACCTGAGAGACCTGCACTGGTTCCCTGTCAACAAGAGGATAACCTTCAAGCTCCTCACCCACGCACACAAAGCACTCCACAACTCCGGACCAGCCTACCTCAACAGACGACTCAGCTTCTACACCCCCACCCGCCAGCTCCGCTCGACCAGCCTCGCCCTCGCCACAGTCCCCCGCATCCGGAAAACGACCGCCGGCGGCAGATCCTTCTCCCACCTCGCCGCCAAGACCTGGAACACCCTCCCCACCAACCTCCGACAGACCCAAGACCTACTGGCCTTCAGAAGACTCCTCAAGACCTGGCTCTTCGATCAGTAGCAGCACCACCCCCCTCTTCCCCCAGCGCCTTGAGACCCTCGCGGGTATTTAGTGCACTTTATAAGTGACATGATTGATTGATTGATTGAAATGTGTGATGCACGGATATGTTGCATGTGTAGTAATGGCCTTTTCACTTTGTCATCCTCACAGGTTGATGCCCACCAGAAACAGGAAATCTGGCTGACCATCGCCCAAGCAGTAAGATCCGTGGGCGTCTACAAGCGCCGGATCCGCAACTGCCAGAAGAGGTGGCAGGACCTTCGGGGCTGGACCCGGAGGATCGCAAGGGTCCAGCTGAAGCTGTCGCCTCCTTGCAGGAGGGGCAGACACCGGACCCTGACCCCCCACATGCTCAGGATCCTGGCGGTGGTCTTCCCTGACCTGGATGGGCAGCTGAAGGCCAGACAGCAGCAAGGAGGGGGTGAGTCCATGACTGCACTGTGAACTTTGTCTGACATGCTATGTGCCCTCCTCTGGCCTGGTTAAACTTCCACAGTACATCAGTCTTGTGGTCCAGGACCCATGTCCCTCTATTGTGACATGCCCACTCCTCATCTGATACCCAGGTGTGGCCCTTACAGTCATGAAATTGTGTCACTTGGGTACTGTGTCCTTGCATTTTGCTTAGCTCAAGGTGGGGGACAGCATTTGTTCCCGTAGCTTTGTGGTGGGCTTCATGGGTGGGTCAATTGCTTACACAATGCCTGGGTTCTGACATGTAATCTGCGTGTAACTTTGATATGTGGTCCAATTGCTGATCTGACTCACCACATGTGCCTGGGATATTTGGCACACACCCATGCTGTGGGTGGGAACAATGTTTGGGCCTCAGGAGTATGTATATCAAGTGTGTCACACATACCTAGCCACCTGCCTACTGTCCAGGGCTCATCCCTCTTTCACGTGGAGCAGGACAGTCATGCCTACTCCAGGCCATACAATACACTCTGTACTCCCACTCCCGTGTATCAGCTGACACATTGTGCTCAGTGTAATGTTCCCTCAGGTGTCTGCCTCTGTGTCATTGTGCTGTGGCTTCGTTGTCAGGACTACTGGGGTGTTTATCGGTTAGGGCTCAGCATGCCACCTGAGATGTGACCATAGGAGACGATACTTGTGTGACATATAGGTGTTTGATCACTTGACTGTGCAGACTGGGGTATGCGACTGTGAAGTTCAGGCAGCTGTTTCTCATTCACAGCAGACTGTGAGGTGCTCAGGTTCAGAGGGTTGTGTTTCATGTCTCCCATATGTCCAATTGGTATGACGTGGATAAATAAGAGTTCAGATGATGTGGTTTGTGGGGGATGGACATGTGCACTTGTCAGCTACAGAACTTGCATTCCCCATGACCTAGGATTGTGACGCAGTGCAGACTGTTGGTGGCTGGCTGCCCTGCCCATGTGACTGGAGACAGTGATGTATGACTTTGCAGGCATGCCTGTGCCATGGCATTAAACTTCCTAAGAGTGATCCTGCAGGTGAGTGACATGTGCTACATGCACCCCATTGTGGCATTGACTATCAGGACATGGGTGCATCATGGTGTCTGGTGCTGGTATGTATCACATGCATTTCAAATTAGACTCTGGCCATCCCTTTATCCGGACACCTGTACTGACTCAGTGGCAAGAGATGTGATGTGTGCATGTTCACATACTTCACCGTGTTCTCTGCAATGTCCAACTACTGTGTAGGTGGTGCATGTGTCCACACTGGGGTATTACCATCCGACAGGCACCAGACAGATGGGTGCGAGGCCAGGAGGGATGTGAGTGCCATGGTTGACCATCAGACTGACAATTGGCTTCTCCTAATCTATTTGAGCACTTTTGGCAATGTTCAACTAAGGATGCCAGGGCTTGCTCTGTAATGTGCTGTACTTACTGTGGTGTGTGCGGTCAGTGCAGGTGACTGATGTTGTCTGTTTCCCTAATTGTTTGCAGATTCATCCACGGCCACAGGAGGGGCCAGCTCCACGGACCAGGAGGAGCTGCAGAGCCAGACTGGGTCAGCAGCCGATGAGTGGTCGGAGGGACCCAGTGGCACGGAGGGCGAGGGGAGCCACACTGAGGAGTCCTCACCATCATCCACCTCAGCTGAGGACCACAGCAGCTCGGAGGATGACTCCCTTGTGGAGGCGGGTGTCAGCAGCCACCACACCCCAGCTAGTATTGCTGTCCCCACCACCACCACCACCACCACCACCACCGCCCTCCCATCGGCTCCCATTCCAGAGGTCCGTGGAGGCTCCCGTGTTCGGGAGCATGTCTCCTTCGTGCCAGGCACCGCACCCCCTGCCCCTGTGTCCCCTGCTGCCCTGAGTGAGGAGTCTGTGTATTTACTTCGCCAGCTCCATGTAGGGCAGACAGCAATGCTGAGTATCCTCCATGCACACACCACTCTGTTGACTCAGCTGGTGTCGTTCATGGAGGGCATCTCATCGGGCATGTCTGCCCTACAGAGGAGCAATAAGTCCATGGACTCCTCCCTGACGGCAGCAGTGTCCCTCCTCCAACAGTCCCTCACTCCTCCTACCTCTGCCCCATCCACACTTCCTGGCACCCTACCTGTCCCAAGCACATGCACACCTGCACAATCACCCAAACACACAGACACGAGCAGCACAGAAACACCCAAAACAAAGACAAAACTTGCACGCAAGCATCCTCAGGGGACTGATACCACACCCACAGGGGATGGGGAACAGACACACACACAGGCATCCACAGTCACTCCGCAGTCCTCCGATACCTCTCCCTCCAAGGCCCCTTCCCTTGCCTCACCTGCAACCCCACCTACACAGCAGCTCTTCCTCTGTGACCTCGGCCTCTTCCCCTCCGATCCAGCTGATCCAGCATACAGGGGGAAGAGGAAGTCCACCCACACAGAGGGAGTGCCCCTCACCCCCGGACACCCTTCCCCAGGCACAGACAGACTGAGGCTCCCACCTGCAAGTCCCCCCGGACCCGGAAGAGCAAGACCCCGCCACCACCCTGCAGCTCAACCACACAGTCTCCTTCCTCCATCCCTCAGGCCCCCACTACACAGGTTCCCCCACCACACCCTGCCCCAGGTTCCCCCACCCACAGATACACCATCCCCAAAATGATCCGGCCTTCTCCCCCTACCACTTGCTCTTCCAGCACCATACCCCCGCTGCGCATGTTTGTGCCACTGGAGTGGATACCGTGTCCTCCCCCTCTGTCCTGCCCACCTTACCTGAACCCCATTCTACTCCCCTGGAGATAGGCACTGCAGTGGAGTCCACTACCACCCCGTCTGACTTGGGCACTGCAGTGGGAACCTGTCCACTCCATCTGGCCAGCCCACTGCAGTCGTGCCGGCACCCACACCATCTGACTCATGCCCCCCAGTTGTGCCGGCACACACCATGTCAGACACCTCCACTGCAGTTGTCAGTGACTCTCCAGCACCCACCACCCCTTCCCTGCCTCCTTCTGGTGAGCCCTGATCCTGTCCCTGCGGTGCCTGGCCTGCCCCCCGTATGCCCCTCCGAGGGGAATGTCCCTGGTCCGTAGCAGTGCAGGCAAGCAAAGGGTGACATCTGCCACTGTCACCCTGTTCGGACTTTACTAATGGACTGGCCATTGGCCTTTGTGTTTTTCTGGACTTTCACTTTTGAAGCCACATATGCTGAATAAAGCTACTTTCTGTTCTCTATTGGTTTTGCTTCAGATGTACATGATGTTGATGATGCTAACCATGCCCTTGCTGCAGTGATGGTGATTTTTGATGTCAGGAAATGAAGTGTTACTGTGCAGGACCCCATGTGGTCCAGGGGGAATGTGTCCTATCCTGGTGTGTATCCATGTCATCCTTTGCAGCAATATGAGGGTGTCATGTTTTCAATATTTGCCAATGGGATTTCCTACTTTTATTTGCAATGTCACATCTGTGGCTTACACCCCTGCATATCTGTTGTGCTTGCCATTGTTCAATTTGTCTATTTCCCTGACCGTGTGACCATCTCCACTGGACATGCAATTTTGGGCATCAATGGGGAAGGACTCATCTGTGTTATCAGTGCAACTTGCTATACATGTGTGTTGGATCTGTGCAGATGATTTCGGTCACACTCCCATGACCTGGCTGATGTGACGAGAGCCATCATTTTGTGCTAATTGTTGACTGAGTGACCAAGTGTTCTGCTGACATGATAGAGCCCTGCAGAGACAACGTATGGCACAGCTTTCCTTACACAGGAGTGGAGTCCCCTCATGGCAGTGTGTAATTCCGTGACATTGCCTGAGCCCAAGGTGTGTGTTGTGTGAGCATGTCTGTGTGGGTTCACTTCCATTTTGCTACGCAGGCTGGGATCCCTAGTGATGTTCCTGTTTGTGATGCTTGCTGAGTTGACCTATGTTCCACTAAAATCTTCGCCCTGGGTTCTTTGGGATGTGGGTGCATGGCACATTACTGGTCATCAGGGTGTCATCCATAGGTGTGTTTGCTGTCAGGGCTGAGTTTGTGGGCAAACGCAGATGAGACACAGTCAGGATTCCCCTTGGCACTTGTTGGTTACACAAGTCATGTCATTTACAGTTTGTGGTAGCTTTCAGTGATTGTGACACGTTGTGTGTGTGACTGCTGCCACTCCTCAGGGTCAGAGCTGCAATGTTGGAAGTTGTCTATGTGTGTTCTTTGTGGGTGAACTTGGCTTCTTCATTGGTGTGTGACTGTGGCCGGGATCCCATTGGTTGGTGTGGATTTGACGTCATGCCCATGTACGGCGTACTGTGCAGTGTGTCAGACATTCACAAGTCTTGTTGACTGGCCATGTGTGATGGGTTTCTGCACCTTAGTTCCCACCACCATCCCTGGGATTGTCATGGGTGCATGTGCAATGTCACCAGTCCATGTGAGCTTCACTGCTGCACATTGGTGGAGATCAAGGTGTGTGGTGTTGAGTGTGTGCAAATGAGAGTTGTTGCACGGCTAGACCCCTACCTCCATATTGGCCTTGGCTGACAGGCCGTGCTGATTGATTTGTGCTTGGGTAGGTGTGATGGTAGTTTGTTGCTCAGGACACATGACTGTGGTTCACAGTGTGAACGACATCTAGCTTTGTCATCACAGTGGGATTATCATGCAGGCCTGTGTCACCACAATGTGGGGTCCCTGGGGGTAGTGCTGTGGTGGGTCTGTCTCTTGCTGTGTTAGTTGCTGTTCCTACAAGCTTGTGTGACATGTGTAATTTGGGCTCCCTCTCATCTAACAATGCCTGATTGCCCACATAGGGGAATCCGATCCATGAGTTACTTTTGTGTGGCACTGTATACAAATCTGTGTAATTGGGATTCAGGCCTCCTCATGTGTTGTGTGGTTGCCTGGGGACACTGGCACACACCCCCATCACCTGTTCTGTTTGATATGCAGTGTGAGGCTGCCTGTTTGTGTTTGTGCATCTGCACCACTGCATTGGCATATCTTTAGTGTGCCATTGGCTGTATGTTGTTTGGTGGGTTTCCCCTGCTGTCCCTGGGACTCCTAGGTCATCAGTCAGCAAAATGATCATGGTTTGTATGTCCCATTGCTGCCATGGTATGGTATTTGTTCACCTCACATCTACAGTCTCCACAGGATATCTACATTTGTGTGTCCATTGGTGCAGATATGTAGGTCTGCATTATGATGGTCACTTCTGTCATTGTGTTATTGATGAATGTTGACAATGTCAGCCCCCATGGGTGATGTTTGTCTGCACATGGCCAAAGGTAGGTCTTATTTGCACTGCACTGTTTGCCTCACCCAATCTATGTTGCTATGGGACACAAGCACTACTATGCCACTGATGTGTTTGTTGTTCTGTGACCAGGAATCATCCATGCTGTTTGGCATTTGCAGCTTTTTCCATGACAACACTTACATTTTGGTCACTGTGATGATGGGGGTTTAGACCCCATTGCCACAATGTTCAAAATGTGCTTCAGCTATGGACCCCACACTTACATTTTGGTCACTGTGATGATGGGGGTTGAGACCCCATTGCCACAATGTTCAAAATGTGCTTCAGCTATGGACCCCACACTTACATTTTGGTCACTGTGATGATGGGGGTTTAGACCCCATTGCCACAATGTTCCAAATGTGCTTCAGCTATGGACCCCACACTTACATTTTGGTCACTGTGATGATGGGGATTTAGACCCCATTGCCACAATGTTCAAAATGTGCTTCAGCTATGGACCCCACACTTACCTTTTGGTCACTGTGATGATGGGGGTTTAGACCCCATTGCCACAATGTTCAAAATGTGCTTCAGCTATGGACCCCACACTTACCTTTTGGTCACTGTGATGATGGGGGTTTAGACCCCATTGCCACAATGTTCAAAATGTGCTTCAGCTATGGACCCCACACTTACCTTTTGGTCACTGTGATGATGGGGTGTTAGACCCCATTGCCACAGTGGTCATGGTCTGCTTGCATTGTGGAGGCCACACACATTTATGTGTGACACATGTGATAGGGGGTCACATTGTATGTTCAATGTCATGTTCAGTGTTGTAGGCATTTGACACAGACTACACACGCTTGTCGTGGTGTTGGGGGGATGAGTTTTTCTGACATTCCTTATGTTGGAGTATCTTGGTTGTGTCATGCATTACCCGTCCTATGAGTAGGGGTGGTGGTAGTGGTAGGCATCCAGCCCCCCTGAGTAGGGGTGGTGGTAGTGACAGGCATCCAGGCCCCCTGAGTAGGGTGGTGGTAGTGGTAGGCATCAATTCCCCTATGAGTGGGGATGGTAGTAGTGACAGGCATCCAGCCCCCCATGAGTAGTGGTGGTAGTGGTAGGCATCCAGCCCCCCATGAGTAGGGGTGGTGGTAGTGGTAGGCATCCAGCCCCCCATGAGTAGGGTGGTGGTAGTGGTAGGCATCCAGCCCCCCATGAGTAGGGGTGGTGGTAGTGACAGGCATCCAGGCCCCCCTGAGTAGGGGTGGTGGTTGTGGTAGGCATCCAGGCCCCCATGAGTGGGGATGGTGGTAGTGACAGGCATCCAGCCCCCCCTGAGTAGGGGTGGTGGTAGTGGTAGGCATCCATCACTCTATGAGTGGGGACGGTAGTAGTGACAAGCATCCAGGCCCACCTGAGTAGGGGTGGTGGTAGTGACAGGCATCCAGGCCCCCCTGAGTAGGGGTGGTGGTAGTGGTACGCATCCAGCCACCCATGAGTAGGGGTGGTGGTAGTGGTAGGCATCCAGCCCCCCATGAGTAGGGTGGTGGTAGTGGTGGGCATCAATTCCCCTATGAGTGGGGATGGTAGTAGTGACAGGCATCCAGCCCCCCATGAGTAGGGGTGGTGGTAGTGGTAGGCATCCAGCCCCCCATGAGTAGGGTGGTGGTAGTGGTAGGCATCCAGCCCCCCATGAGTAGGGTGGTGGTAGTGGTAGGCATACAGCCCCCCATGAGTAGGGGTGGTGGTAGTGACAAGCATCCAGGCCCCCCTGAGTAGGGGTGGTGGTAGTGGTAGGCATCCATCCCCCTATGAGTGGGGATGGTAGTAGTGGTAGGCATCCAGTACCCATGA
Organism: Calotriton arnoldi; assembly: GCA_963921515.1. Lineage (NCBI taxonomy): Eukaryota > Metazoa > Chordata > Amphibia > Caudata > Salamandridae > Calotriton > Calotriton arnoldi. Next base: position 254,783 of record CAWUFW010014800.1, read on the forward strand.
GTAGGGGTGGTGGTGGTGGTAGGCATCCAGCCCCCCATGAGTAGGTGTGGTGGTAGTGGTAGGCGTCCAGCCCCCCCTGAGTAGGGGTGGTGGTAGTGGTAGGCATCCAGCCCCCCATGAGTAGGGTGGTGGTAGTGGTAGGCATCCAACCCCCCATGAGTAGTGGTGGTGTTGGTGGTAGGCATCCATCCCCCTATGATTGGGGATGGTAGTAGTGACAGGCATCCAGCCCCCCTGAGTAGGGGTGGTGTTAGTGGTTGGCATCCAGGCCCCTATGGGTGTATATGGCATTGGTGATAGCCATCCCACCCCTATGGTTCTGCTGTTGCTAGTGTAAGTCATTTCTGCATCCCTATGTGTGTGTGTTATATGTCGGGTACGTGTCGTTTGTTTGTGTAGTGGGTGTTTAACTTACCGTCTGCACCGTACACGTCCGTACCTGTTCCGGTAATAGATGTAGAGTATTGGTAGGACCTGCGCGATGGGATTCATGGTTGGTTCGTCTCGTTCGGCTTTCTCGTTGCTTCGACTCGTACTCGTAGCAGGCTTGTTCGTCTCGTAGCCGTGGATCGTCTTGTGGCGCGAATCGGAGCTTATGTGCGGCTCTCCCGGATGCTTTGACGTGCCGGACGTAGCGACGGGTTCGGCGCGTACGGAAGGCGCATCGTACTGGTCCGGCCGGAAGGTGCTGTATTTTTGCTTCCGTGCGACTCGATTCTGCGTTTACGGATCCGGCTCGGGCGGGGAACAGGAGCTAGAATGGGTAAGTACGGCTGGGTCGGGATCTGGGCAGTTATGCGCATTGTACTTGCTCGTTAGTGCAAATGTTCGAATCGGTCGGGAAACACGCGTTCGGCTTGTTTTTTTCCCGGACGAATAGTGTTAGGTGCGCTTCCTGCCGAAATCGGAATTGGCCCCTAAGTCATAAATTCCATCCCCTCAGAATATTCATGACAACATAGAATAAAGAGGGTGGGCAATCATAAAAATGTAATCACATACAATATCCAGATCAACATTATATAATACAACTGAACCAGATAACATATGCCAGGGTGGGATAATCCTTGCCTCCGTGTCCCTAATAAAATTGTAAATTCTTATTGCGTAAGCTAGAACATTTTTTATTCCATGTCAGGACTGTAGGCTCCGATTATGCTTGTTTAAAGCTGTGCAACCACCACTGATGCAACATCAACAATAGGTTTATAGTAAAAGGTCTTGAAAGTGAACTTAGAAGACCAAACATCCACCTTCATGATGTCCTCCAGGCGGGAACCTAAGGTGAATACCTTAGACGCCATTGCCTGTCAAGTCAAGTGAGCTCCAAAAACTGAAGTATCTATATGTGCCTCAGGCAAAAGTCAGCTCTTCAGTCTGGCTAAAGTGGCCACCGCCACTGGTTTAAAAGGCTTCTGTAAAACAATTAAAGGTTGACCCCGACGGTCCAAACAAAATTCGCTAGTACATGCTTTGTATGCTTTGAAACATTGGACAATGCACACTTTTGCTTTACTCAGAAATGCCAGGTAAGAAATGGACTTGGAATTCAACCTTGTTAGTCTAGAAATGGAAAAAGAAACACCTTCTGGAGACAATACCCTACTAGAAAGATACAGAGCTCGGACATCCAAAAATCATTTGCAGGAAATTAAGCAGAGCAGCATGGCTAGTTTTGCAGAAAGTTACTTGCGTGAAAGATATTTATTATCTGGCCAATTGTCAAGTAAATTGAGAACTATATTTACATCCCATAACACTGAATATCGTGGTTGGGATGGTTTAGACATTGTAATACCCCGTTAAGTTTGCATACCACAGTTGTTAATGGACCTATATGCCAAGCCTGAGGTAGCCAAAGAGGATAAGAAATTGATCACCAGGCAGGAATCTGCCCCCACTGGATCAGCACTCTGTTTATTCCAGCAACCTCACTATCTTCTCCATGACGAAGCATAGTGCTTGTGGGTTCTAGCAGACCAGGCTTGTCTGATATAGGAAGCAGCAATCTGCAAAATGCCTGACATACTCCATCTCTCTCTGAAACCCTGCATGCCAGAAGGGAGAGTTGTGATAACAAGACTGACGGGTGAGGATTCCCCACTGAGTACAGCAAGAGGTTCTGACGGAACAAGATCTGCACCAGAGGAGCACACAACATTTCGGGAACCACTGGGAACCATGTGTATGGTCCTCTCCAGCCTAGGTACATGCCAAGGATCACACACACAGCTTTGTATTACATGTCTTTATCCCTCAGCGTGTAACTGTTAACTGAACATTCTACATCATGAATACTATCACCCACACACACGCACCTACATCACTGTTCTAGGGAGTCCGTCAGGAACCAAAAGCGTCCCGTCATCTTTAACTCACAAGACACTACACCATGGTTGAGCTTTCCACAATGGAGTCACTAAAATGAGCTCCACTTTCTGATGTCGCTCTTTAGACAGAACTCTGGGGATCATTAGGAACAAAGGGAATACATAACCCAGGAATTGAGACCAATCCTGGAGAAAGCCATGAGTTGGTTGTGCATCTGGGTCTGGATGCCAGCTGAAAAACAGTGGGATCTGATAATTGAGGCAAGAGGCAAACAGATCCACCTAGCACGGACCCCAATGGCGATTGAGTGAGTAAAATATCCTCAGATGAAGTCTCCAATCACTGTAATCTGTGAGATAGCAAGAGTGCCAATCTGCTATTGCATTTCTCTTACCAGGGAGATATTTCACCATGAATGAGATCAGGTGATGGAGGCAAAAGTGCCAAAAATCCTTCGTAATCTCCACCAGTACCAGGGATTTTGTCCCACCCAGTTTGCTGACATACCGCACCGCTGAGATGCTGTCCATGCTCAGCAATCCGACTTCGAGGGGAGAGACTCTTGATGGTAAAAGATCCCACCAGAAGTTCCAGGCAATTGATATGAAGGTGTAATTCCTATTCTGACCAACGCCCCCCAATGGAGATAAGGCTGCACCTCACTCCCCAGCTCCATCTGCTGGCATCTGACACTATGACAATCTCCGGGGTGTTGCCAAATATCGGTTTGCCATTCCAAGAATTCATATGGTTGAGCCACTGTGTCATTTATGACCTGGCCTCTTCCAATAAGAGGATCTGATCCGCGTAGGTCAGATATTCTGTAGGTGTTGAAAACTGAGTCTCTAAAGAGCCCTGTAAAGCAGAGGTCCAGGAAAGACCACCTGAATCAATGAGGCTAAAAGACCCATAATTCTGGCCACAAATATCAATGAAATCGTAGGAGTGGTCATAGCAGACCTCAACTCTCTCTTTATCACCCAAATCTTCTGAGTAGGGAGGACTAACCTGGACCAAACAGTGTCTATCTGGAAGCCCAGGAATTCCAGAATCTGAGAGGGGAGGAGAACCGACTTCTGCTCATTTATGACAAATCCCAGGTCCTACAAGAGAAGAATAGTCCAAGATAGGTGATTCAACAGGGTCTGACGGTCTTGAGCCATTAAAATGAGATCCTCTAAGATAAATTATCAGGCATACTCATTTTGCGCGCAGAGATTCCACTACTGGTCTCATTACCTTGGTGAAACACCAAGGGGCTGAGGACACACTGAAGGGGAGGACTTTGAACTCAAAACATTGCCCTTGCCACATGAATTGAAGGAAACGCCTGTGTGGTTGGAAAATGGAAATCATCAAGTATGCGCCATTCAGATCCAAACGGACCTTTCAGTCGCTCTCTTAAAGAATATCCCAAAAGAAATGAATCCCTTCCATTTTGGAATGCTTGCAGATAATTCAGGCATTGAAATATTTCAGATTCAAGGCCAGACCCAAACTGCCACCCTTTTTCTCTTCCAAGAAAATGGTACTGAGAAATACCTTGGGGTGAGGAGAGGAAACACAGATTGTGTTTTTTTGCAAGAGTACCTGAATTTCTGATGAGCAGTAGCGGCTCGTGGAGGAAGTGCCGCGGGCGGTGGGGTGGGGCGGGGGAGGAGCAGGGTGGGGGGTAGTAAACTACAGCATACGGCCGAACAGAGGTAAGTAAACAAATAAATAAATAAAACAAATTTCATTGCGCGCGCTGCATTGCCAAATGCGATGCAGCGCGCGCAACGAAATTTGTTTTATTTATTTATTTGTTTACCTACCTTTGTTCGGCCGTATGCCGTAGTTTACTACCCCCCACCCTGCTCCTCCCCCGCCCCACCGCCCCGCGGCACTCCCTCCACGAGCCGCTACTGCTGAAGAGATGAAGCTCTGTTCATGTAGGGAAAAATACATTTCGTTCGGAGGATGGCTCTGTTGAAGGGTTACATAGAATTCCAGTTTGTACCCCTGGACTCACTAAGGACCCATGTGTCTTGGATCAAAAGATGCAAATTTGGCATGAATAAACAAGTTCTGCCCTCAAAAATCAAATCTGAAAGGGGAATTGTAGGAAAGTGGGTTTCTATTGCAGCAACCCCCCACTTTTTGCCAGATTTCTGATGTACTTTGACTTGATGTGCCCTGGGTCCCTGCCAATCAGGTTCCCAGGCCGTGTTCTTTCCCAAAACTGTGCATTTGTACCCACAATTGGCATCCATCTGGCTACATGTAAGTCCCTTTTAAAAGGTACCAAGGGGACCAAGGGCACTGTGACCAGGGAAGGCCTCTAAGGGCTGCAGCACATATTGTGCCACCCTTAGAGGTCCGGTACCTTAACTCACACACACTGCTATTGCAGGCTGCGTTTTTTGGTGCAGAGAAAAGTTAAGAGTCGACATGGCATACATACCTGTGTGCCATGCCTGCAACCCACTGCCTATGGTATAGGTTAGTCACCCCTCCAGCTGGGTGCAGTATACCACTGGTGAGGGTACAGTTGCATGAGCACTGTACCCCTACAGTGTCCAAGTCCATTCTTGGACATTGTAAGTGCAGTAAAGCCATAAAGAGTATATGGCCTGGGAGTTTGTCATTACGAACTCTATAGCACCATAATGGCTTAACTGATTTCTGGGAAGTTTGGTAGCATACTTCTCAGCATAATAAACTCACACTGATGCCAGTGTGGGATTTATTATACAATGCACTCAGAGGGCATCTTAGAGATGCCCCCTGAAAAACAACCAGCCTCTGGTGGGTTCCTTGACTGGTTAACACCAGCCTCCCACCACGAGACAAGTTTCTGGACCCCTGGAGTGGGAGCCAGATGCAAAATAAAAAAATCCCAATACACTTTTGTGCTGTAATAATTCTGTTGTCTTTTTTTTGTTTAATTCAATGATGTACTGTACTCGAAGGGAAGCCCACCCTTCCTGTTCTTTCACTTGCACTTTCTTTGCCATATCAATCCATTTTCTATGTTGGCGCTGTATTGAAGGGCACAGTCAGCAGCTGGATCTGACGTCACCTTCCCGGGTGCCGCAGCTTGCAGTATTAGTGTGAGCACCGGGGCAGGGCCACAAACTTGGTGCCATGTCAGGGCTTAAGCTGGGGCGGCGGAACACCGACATAAACCCGGCACACAACGAGCATCCGTAAGAGTAGGTCCTGCCAGCAGCAGCCGCAGCCATGGAGGCCCCGGTAAGGATAAGCAATGCCCCTCCATCTCCACTCATTGTGAGCAGGGGTGAGTGGCCAGCGCATCGGTAAACTGAACTCCACTCCACCGGCGCTAGGCAGAGTTTTTTTTACAAACTCTATGCTCCGCATGCAGCTTGGAGTGGCAAAACTCCGTGAGCTCCGCCAGCGGAGGGGAGTTTGCCACCCACCTTTACAAAGGAGACTACAGAGAAGAACTGACTTGTCCGCAGCCCTACCGGCCTGTCTGCACTTTTCCAGAGATCCTGTGCCAAAAGTTGACTTGTCCTTCAGCCAGCAACCTACAAAACCCCTGGGAGGACTGACTGCCTTCAACAAAGACCTGATCTCCTGCAAACAGCAGCTGTGTTCCAAAGAAACTCCAAAGACAGACTCTGAGCCTACTGAGGACGAAGAAACTCGACGCCTGGAACCACCACTGCACCCGTCCAAGTGGCCCAGCGAGGTCCCCCAGCGCTCCAGAGTCCGAGTCCACTGACGGCTGACCCCTCTAGGACTCTCCGACGTCGCCTGCAGCCTCTGCCGCCCCAATCGCGAGTGGCCCGGTAAGGTGAAATCTGACCTCAAAAGGCACCCCTGCATCCCGCCGCCCTGCACCCTGGAGAAGAGGACCTGAGGTGCACCTACATCCCAGAGCCCTCCAACCTACCTACCCTGCTGTTGGTTTCTCACGGAAGACTTCCTGGACCGAGCCTGCAGCCAATATCCAAAACCCACAACCTCCATAGGATTACATTGGGCTCCCAACGCCTCGTAAGCACCCTGCACCTGGCCGCCCCTGCGTCGCTAGTGGTGTGGACTTGGTGCTGACCTGGGACCCCTTTGCCCTGACCTTAACCCTAGGAGTCTGGCTCCCAAGACCGAGTGGCCTGCCCATGAGCAGCCCCCAACTGAGGTGCCCCCTAGCCTCATTGGCATCCTACACTCTGCTCCCGGCTGCCGTTGTGTCGCTGGTGGTACAATTTGAGAACCTACCTGGACCTTGGTCTTAACCCCCAAAACTCCCACTTGTAAGACGTTTACTTACCTGTGACACCGATAACCATTTTTCTCCCATAGGAACTCATGTAGTAAGATTTTGGGCCTAAAATGTTCGAAGTGTTGAACTGTTGTTGTGTATGGGAAAAACAGTAACTCTAACTCAAGCCAAGAAAAGTCTTACTTACCTTGTATTGTGAGATCCTTATGTGTGGTATCTAGGCATACCATCCCAGGACTCAAAGTAATCTAAAAGTAACTGAAAAGTATTCTAAAAGTAATTATTGTGTAATTTAAACTGCTTTTTGAATCAATACCAACCTGTAACTATTGCAAATTCAACTACTGTTGCATTTCCTTGTGAAGTCCTGCATTTGAGACTATATTTTACTTACTTGTGCCAAGTCCTGCTTGGTTCTAAAAATAAAACATAAGTATACCTTTTTTTATACTTACCCAATTGGTCTCTATTCAGTCTCTGAGTGTGTGCCTTCAGTCTTGATTGAGTGAATACAGTAAATGCTTAACATACCCTCTGGCTAAGCCTAACTGCTCGCCCACACTATCACAAAGAGAACTGTTAGTTCTTACCTAATTTAGGCTCTGCTATACCTCTGGGGACTCCCTGGACTCTGTGCACACTATACCTTACTTTGATATAGTATATTCAGAGCCATCTTCCTACAGGAATAATTCTCACCTACAATTTCAGAGTCTTGGATGGCTCCTTGTCTCCCTCTATGGCCCCCTCTTGGGAAGTGATTCCTGCTGCTTTGGGATCAATAGGGATAGGAACGTGGTGCCGGAGGCGGGGTCCTACCATCCTTCTCGACCATGTAGAGAAACGTTTTGCTGGGAGCTGTGGTAGAAGCCACGGCCTGACGAGCGCCCCCTGAATCATCCATCCAGCTCTGCCAAAAAGGGTTTGCCTAAAGAGCCTTTTAAGGGACAACTGTGCTTTATCCAACGTACTGTAGGTGGAGACATATTTGGCAAATGTCCTCCACAACAGATCCTCTGAAGAGGAGACTCTGGGCCACTGGACTGGCTTTCGAAGAGCCCAGATCATTCAACTTAGGGCCAAAATGCATCAAAATGAATCATCTGCATTCTGTTGAGATAGCACAGTTTACTTTTCCCAGCTGACAAACAGCACGTTGGGCCCAACCTATCAGAATTTCAGGGTCTTTGGGGGTATCAGAATCCTTAGCCTGATAGTCAAACTCAAGAATCTTAGTCAGGGGGCCCGACATATCCAAGAGTTTATCTTGGCAGTTACGCCAAGTTCCGTCCAGACTCTTCTTTGGGTCACTGGAGTACTTTTTCGCAAAATTGACCATCGTAGGGTCTAGTTCTGTGGTCTCTGTGACTTTACCAGGGAGGTCAGGTCTCTCACGTCCTTTTCGAAGCTCTCTCTGATATGTGGCTTTACATAGTCTGCCACCTCTTGCGGGGGAACCCAACTAGACGACCTGGGATGGACAACCTCGCTGGGTTAAAAATGTAGTACATTGAGAGTTTTAGGGACCATTGAGGGAGTGTCTCGCTGGTTAGACCTTCCCTTTTGGATTGGCCCAGGCTCATCTTCTTGGGCACTATCGCTGGATTGAGGAGAGGCTGATTCTATATCAAGAAATGAATCTGTCTTGTTGTGAAGATCAGAAGAGGGAAAATACTCAGTGGCGTGGCACAGTAGCCATGTTCCCCAACCATCATGCCTGATAACTTCTCAAAAGCTTCAGATTGAGGCCATCTGGTGGACTTAGATTTGGCCTTGCCTGGTTTAGAAGGAGGAGCAGCCTAATCATCCTGGGGTTGGGGGGCCCAATAATGTTGCTTAGCATATCCCGGCAGTTGTTAGGTGAAAGGCCTTAAGGCCCGGGCCAGGGCTCTGTTAACAGACTATTGCATGCTGCAATCCAAGGCCTCCACCAGTTTTTGTTCCAGGGTGCCCTCTGGTTTGTCCTGGTGGAGGTCCAAATCGACATCAAGATGGTCATATTGTGCCATCTTAATTATTTTAATGGGGTGAAATCACCTCTGCCTGAAGGGGGGAGTGTAAGACCCCAAACAGGCGAGTTTCAAAATTAGAGTTTGGAGAGAGCTGCCTGAAAACACTGTAGGTGATGCCTAAATAAATTTTACAACCCTGGGCAGGTTCTGCCACAACCCTGGGCAGGCTCTCCTGAATCAGGGCATTACTAGGGAGTAAAAACTGACTGAAAATGAAGAGTGCATCACAACTGCATGTCCTGAAAAAACTCCATTCTCAACTGAGCCAGCGGAGTGCTCATGCGCACGAAAGCCCAAAAAATAGAAATGGGACCACACCCGTCCGGCTGGATCGGCGTGTCCCGCTCTCACTCGACTTTGGGGCGCATGGTGTCGGATTCCGACCGCCGACGCACAGGAGGCGAGGCGCACTCTCCCGAAAGAAAAAGTAAATCAACTTTACAGAGAAAATTTCTGCACAACAGTGATGCCCGAGTGGCGGGCTACTAAACAAATAAAGCTCAGTGAAATGTTAGCGGCGGGCCCCAAAGGGAGTAACCATTACCATAAAACAGACCCAGATAACATATAGATAAACATTATAACCTTTTGCAAAATGTACTTAGCTGGCTGCTCAGCTACAGAGAAAGAGGATCCAAAAAGCAGTTCTGACTCTTAAAGGGATAGCTTCATGGTGATTAAAGCATGTGATGTCGTTATGATTATACTGGGGCCGATTCACAGACCTAATCTGAGACAAAATCCTAAACTTACTACTTTTGGTATTCACAGAAGGCATTTAGTAGTAGTAAAGTTAGGATTTTGTCTTAAGTTAGGATTTTGTCTTAAGTTAGGTTTTTGTCTTAAGTTAGGATTTTGTTTTAAGACCAAAACTTAAGACAAACTTAAGTTTAACTTAAGTTTAACTTAAGGCAAAATCCTAACTTAAGACAAAATCCTAACTTAGGACAAAATCCTAACTTTACTACTACTAGATGTCTTCTGTGAATACCAAAAGTAGTAAGTTTAGGATTTGGTCTCAGATTAGTTCTGTGAATCGGCCCCAATGTTCATGGGAAATGTTATTTAAAGTTTTCTTGATTCTAATTAGCTACTGTAAAAAATATGCAGTAAAGATAGAGGAGCGTAATTGGAGCCTCTGGTCCTGACATAGAATCAAAGATGCTTAAAGCACTATTCACTTTGTGTTGACACCTGTGGAACATTGGTTGAACACTGCAGAATCAGTAAAACATATAATGGGAGCATTTTATGCATGCATAAGAGTGTTGTACTTTTAACTGAAAACGCAGGTAGGTGAATATATATTTTTAGGTATTTGTGTAGCCCTAGTAGGTTGCCTTACAGACAGGTATGTTTCAATGGTTTGGTGTACAATATTTTAGCAATAGGTTACATCTTTTGTCCACATGTAATTAATATGTAGAAATCATATAAGCTCAGATAAGGTTTGTGAGTGTACATTAAAATGCTTACATTTGAGGATGTTAATAGAGGAAAGGTTTATATTTCCATTTTACAGATGAAGACAGAGTCCAATCTGTACCTAATATGGTTCTTATGTCATTCATTTCTGTGATGTTTTGTGGCTTTGTTGATTGTGATCCTTCCGTCAAAGGAGGGGTATTCTCTTGTGCAAAGCTCCTTTTAGCTAAAGGATTGTCTGAGGAAGTTCGCTTCCAGAAGCATCCTGAAGGGTTTGTAGTTAGATTCTCTTCACAAGGTTATATTTGGTACACTCAATAGACTTGGATCTTATACTCTAAGGGGCTAGATTATTTTATTATGTCGTTACTGATCGGCTATGTCCAAGGTGCTGGACCATCTAAATGCGATGGACATCTCTTGTTGCTCAGCAGCTTAATTTGGATGTCATTCAAGTGAAGAAAGGTGTCCTTCATCCAGACGTTGGTGCAATGTCAACACATAGCTATGCTTACCTAATTACTATTCTGACAGTGGTGAAGCTGAGTGTCCTCAGCTTTCCTGTGAAATTGCACTTGGGTTTTTTTTAAAGTCTGCTAGTGGAAGCATGTACATAATGAATAAAAATGGTGAGTTGCAGAATCCATATAGTTCAAAATGACGACTCTTGCTTTTGAATAACGCAATCTATCGAATTCTTATTTGGAGGTTGCGGGTTTGGTTGAGCACCTGGATCCATGTAATGATGGATCTTAATAGTCCCATTGTCAATTTCAGCCTTTTAAGTAGAGTGTTATAGGCTGTAGAAAGATTACGGAGTACAAATGACACTTTGGTATTTTTAGCTAGAGCTATGACGTGATCCTCCATGATGTGCCCTAGCACTACGTCTGTCATTACTGGCAATCTAAAACATGACTGGCATGTCTAAAGGAAAAGATGGCCACAGAGCTCTTGTGTCAGCTTTCAAAGATATGCTTGTAGATTGCTCAATACTTCAGGTGATTGATCCAGCTTTAAGACAGTATACGAGCTCCAAAGCCACCCCATGTAGAAGGTAAGACATCAGCATCTACACCATCTCTCCCCAGGTGAAGTCTTCCCCACTGCCTTCCCTTTTCCATTATAGCAAATGTTCTGATTCAAACTGCATAACTAAACAGGATACCTAAGCACCCCCAGCATAATAAATAAAATGTAATTAGGGCTAGGAACTCACCTCACTTATTATTATTATTACACTTGATTTATAAAGTGAATGGCTACCTAAAAAGGTTTCCTATCACTAGGCCCATCTACTGAAAGATTGCAAACCTGCCAGTCTTCAAGGATAATTATATATAAAGGGGTTCTGAATGCTGAAAAAGGCATGTTTATAAAGATTTATGAAACACAGAGAGTGACTGACACACTCTTAATCTGGGAGGGAGCGCATTCCAATGTTTCGGACCAAGAAAGAAAAAGGGATGGCCCCCTTGGCGAGATTTCCCAATTCTGGAAATTACAGCCCACTTGGTATCACTTGATTGCAAAGATCGAGCAGGAGTGTACGGGGATACCAATGCTCTAAGGTAGGATATCCTGAGTTTGCCAGGCATTTGTACATATAACATAGAGCCTTCAAATGCACCCAACGCTCAATGGGTAACCAGTGAAGCTTCCAAAGCACAGTGGGTGTAGAGGTCAATTTCGGAAAGCAAAGCAGAAGCCAGGCAGCAGCATTTTGAACAGTCTGGAGGCATTTTAAGATAGTTTTTCCTGCCCCCAGACACAATTGCAGCAGTCTAGTCTGGAAGTCACAAGGCCTGGACTACCATTCTCTGAGCAGCAATTGTAGAATGCTAAAACAAGTGGCAGTGACCATATGGGTTTGGTGACTCATCATGAGTTTATTGTCGAGCAACATTCCTAAGTTTTGTACGACCGGCACTAGACTAGGAAGACTACCCATAGATGAGGGCCACAGCTGGGAGTTCCAAAGAATAGAAGCACTTCCCACCAACACTACTTCAGATTTGTCCCCAATTCGTTTTAGGGAGTTGGCACCCATCCATGATGACAATTGATTGAGGCAAGAATTGAAAGCATGCACATTGTGGCTGTCCTTGACTGACAATGATACAAAAATTTGTGTGTCATCCGCATAGGAGAAAAGTGGTCCATAGTTCTCAACTATATCTACCAAAGGCCTAACATACAAATTGAAACGCAGTGAGTGGACTCAGAGTCGACCCTGAGGCACGCCTGAGCTGAACAGGAAGGATTTTGATAGTTGCAGATTGGTATGAACCTGAAAGGTGCAATCCTGCAAAAAAGATTTTAACTAGGCAGGGGCGCTATCCTGTATTCCTATGCCTTCTAATCTTTGCAAGAGCATACTATGATTCACCATGTCAAATGCTGCACTGAACTCTAAAAGAATCAGTGCAGCAGCTCCACCATTGTCCAATTGGTATTGCAAAAAGTCTGTAAAACCCAGAAGGGCTGATTCCGTGCTATGATCTGAACGGAACCTAGATTGTGAGGGATGAAGAAGACTATTCCGTTCTGTGAGTTCAGTAAGCTGTTGATTCAGGTTTCTCTAACACCTTAGAGAAGGTACGTAGCAGGGCAATAGGCTTATAGTTGGACCAATTGAGAGGGTCCAGATTAAATCTTTTATCAGAGTATCATTAGATTACAAGGATGCTTCAGTGGTGATTCCAGATCCAGACCTCACAACTTAAATGAGAGTAGAAGGAGCTGTGGCAGAAGTAGAAGTGAAGAAGAAATCTGCAACTTCTGACACATATGTTCAAATGAGAAATTCTGAGCTCAGAACATTAACAGGAATGGCTCATCTTTGGAAGATCTCCATCACCTATGATGTTGGATGATTGTCTTGAGTAGTCCCGATAGAGACATGCAAGGTGAAGGATCCTTGAGCTTAAGCTGGTACACAGACACATGTTTCAGTTTGCCAACACAACTAACCTATTATTTAGACAACTCATCAGAAAGCTACTGTTGTGACAAACGGCAGGCTTACAAAGTATTTTGGCCAGATAAAGACCCTTCACACTAAAGAATCCCCATTCATCCAAGTTCCAACCTAGATGAATATGAACCACTCTCATGCCAGCCTAAATGCTAAATACTAGAAGCACAATGATAACAGAAGTTAGGAAGCAACAAGTGCTCTTAGCACAATAGCTTCAGTAAAATGGTTAGTTTATACTGGTTTCTGTTTTACTGTTTGCTGATAATGAGATACTGATGGCTCCTACTGATTATGGTCTATATGTTTTGCTATTAGAATTTCACAAATATTGATGAAGAGAAAAAGACTCCCAATTAATTCCACCAAAAGTAAGGTGATGGTGACGGTTATAAATGTAATTCAAATATAGACTTTCAGTTTGAACTAAAACATTTGTAACTTGTCTCTTCCTTTGATTATTTTGATATGGTTAACATCTTCTAGATCCAGGCTCCCTTTGCTGAAAAAGAGAGATTACCAAGACTCGATCATTGGGGAGCATTATGAAATGTAAGCAGCATTTTGGAAGTCACCCCATTACTAGCACCCTGTCTGTTCATCAGACTAAGCCAGTTGCTGCTACTTTCAACTGAATGAAATTATGGATTTCATGAGGAAAAAAGTGGGGAATAGTTTCCTGGAAGCACTACTCCAGTTATCGCAAGTTTCTCCATTATTACCGTTGAAAATTGACCTTTCTATGAACATTATTGGATGTTTAGCTGGTCTCAAGGTTCTCTTGTTTTGCCTAAATGTGTGGGCGAACACTTTAGCTGGAATCCATAATTTATAACTGGCCATGATTTTACTGCTCAGTTGTGCAATTGGCCTCTTACGGTTTAAATGTGTTGAGTGTCAGATCTTGACTTGAGCCATATGTAGGTCACTTGAGAACACATACTCAGTAATCATATGCAAAATTGAAACAGACATAGTGGGTGTTAGACAATCGCCTTATCAGATAGCCTACACATTTTATTTTTCACAGGCATACTATCTCAATTGTCAATATCATGGGCACACAAATGTGCGAGTCCAGGGGTGAGGGATACCAGAGAAGCAAACTGCCCAACAACTGGCGACAGTCCCTCTGCTGCTCTGGGGTCAGGGTAGGATAGAGATTGACACCTACCACTGACTCATCGGATTCTTGGAAGATAGAAGGTGGGGTAGAGGTTCACTCTCCTCTACCACCCCATCATCTATCAGTAGGAGCATAGTGACTTCAGAACTCTCAAAATGGGTTTGAGGCGATTGACATAGAGTACCTTTAAGGGGATTCTGAGGGTATTGAGCTCCACCAGGTAGGTGATAACCCCCTTTTTCTCCTTCACCTCATACAGCCCTGACAAGTGACCTTGTAGGGTCCTGGGCTCTACTGGTTCCATCACCCCCACTTTCTGTCCGGGCTGAAACTTGACCAGAGTGACCTTCTGGTCATGCCAGAGTTTCATTACCTTCTGGTTGGCTTCTAGGTTCTCAGAAGCCTTCATCCAGAACTTTTGCATCCAGTATCTAAGAACCAGCATGTAGCTAACTACATCCTGGGGGAGGGAGGGAGGTCTGGGGAGCTTGCTCCCACCACTCCTTCACTAGACTAAGTCTTCCCCTATAATTGTGAATATGATGGAGCTCAAAAGGGCTAAACCCTTGTGGCCTTGTTTAATGTAACTGGTGCTTATATAGAGCCCTCTGATACCTGATACCTTCGTGTCAAGTTTGCGCTATATAATACTCTGGGGAAACCCAACTCCCTTCTGTGGCACCTTCCTGTAGGCAAAATGCAGGCATGGTGAGAGGTTGTCCCACGTCCAATTCATGGGCTCAGGTACGCCCAACATCTTGCCTTTCAGGGTCTTGTTGAAACTGTCAATAAGCCCATTGGTCTGAGAGTGACAGGCTGTGGAGAACTTCAAAGTATTGGACTTCATTTATGCAGACATGAAGTTTGTGCCCCTGTCAGACACTACTTCTTTGGGAAACCCCACTCGGGTAAAAATCCCCATCAAGACTCTAGCCACTGCAAATGCAGTGACGGTCCTCCTTGATATGGCCTCTGGGTACCTCGTGGCATGGCCACTAAAATCTATTGCCTAAGGCAGTTTTGGGCCCAGGGGCCAACAATGTTGAAGCCCACCCTTTCAAAGAGGGTGCCAACGACAGCAAAGGGAACCAGGGGAACCTTTAGCCTTTTCCCTAACTTCCCACTGGCCTGGTAGGTGGCACGTGACCTGTAGAATTCATCTGAGGCTGTATTCATCTGGGGCCATAAGAAATGGGGGACAAGCCTGGCAAAGGTCCTGACAGCTGATTTCCTTTTAGGGTTATTGTCGGGGTCTCACTTGATTTTCCACAGGAGCAAGAGGAGAGCGTGATGTGAGATCCCAACCTCCCTATCAACCGAAAAGACCCACTCACATCAAAGTCAGTTTCGTCTGATGGGGCAGGGAAGAAAAAGGAAACTTCTACTGGCGCCGCACTGCAGGAGATGTGTCTATCAAAACCCGTCTATGGTACTCCCTGTTTACAAGAGAAAGAACAATGTATCAAAAATAATACTTAAGTGGGTGTCCCTATTCCTATTATAAGGTTTACACCATATATGGTTCTAATACCTGTGAAGATCCCCTCTTCCGTCTACATACAATGAAGTTAGCGTCAACGGTTGGGTAAGCACATCTATAGATGAAAGAGGAGAAAGACTAGTGCATAGCAAGTAGTGATTCCAAAGGGCTTTCAAAACAATTTAGTGTACGTAAGTGTAGCATACATTAAACATTCAATATAGTTTCCAAACTTAGGCTTCTACTGAAATGGCTGAAAAAATGAGAGAACAACAATACCCAAGACAGTTCAGTGCATTACATCATGCACCCTGTCATATGCCATTTCAGTAATGTCATAACACAAAACAAAAAAGGTAAAAATAACAAGCCTTAATCACAAATAATAATGCTTAAAAATGTTCATTTGCAGGTAACCAGTTCTTATGTAACGTAGATTTGACTGGGTCGCTTTTGTCCCCACAGGTAAGAAAACCGGTTTCAAAAAGGACACACACGAGAGAGAGGGAGTCCTAAATAAGTCAGAAAAGTATTGTAGAGTCAAAGGGGCAGATTTACAAGCCCCTTGCGCCACCGATGCGTCACTTTTTGTGACGTGCCAGTGGCGCATTTTACTGCTCCATATTTGCATTCTGCAGCACACATAGAAAGAGGAAATCACCTCTAATGATTGTTTTTGTTCAGGAAGGGTTCCCTTCCTGCACATAAACAATCATTGAAACAATGCAGTTTTTCAACTTCTATGTGTGCAAATGCAGCACACATATAAGTTGAAAAATGGCATTTCAGATTGTTTTTGTGCAGGAAGGGGACCCTTCCAGAACAAAAACAATCTCCCCACGACGCAGGCATCCTTGCACCATGGTGCAAGGGTGCCTGCGCCGGCGCGTAGCAGCAGTTTGTGCGCCAGCGCAGGGGGAAGCACAGAGATGCAACATATAGTTGTAAATATGTTGCATCCCTGTGCTTTGAAAGTGACTCAGTGCGGCGCAGCCAGATGGCTTGCAGCACGCACTGAGTCACTTTCATTGTAAATATGCCCCAAAGTCTTATATATAAAAACAGAAGTACCGAGGCGCGTTACCCAAACTGGTGAAAAACAAATCTTGATTAAGCCTGGGCGGAGTTCGCGTAGCCGCGCTACGCGGAACTCCGTGGAACTCTGCGAAGTGTAAAAAACTCTGCAACGCTACACAGAGTTCCGCGAGCATGCGGAGTTGCTTCTTCCGCATGCTCGCACATGCTCGCGAGACGTTTCTGACATTCGGCAACGTAGATTGCATTTTCGGGGGGAAATATCGCGCAAATTTCACCACGTGGTCCACCAATGGGCATGGCCATCTTGTTTTCTACTCTTTGTAATGGTTCTGGGGCCTGTTTTTGAATTCTCTCAATATCTTTTCAATCCTTTGTTTCTAAAACTTTTTTTCTGATCTTTTTTATTTATTATCTATCCCTCTCTCTTCCTAAGTGTATATTTTGCGTTTTTTAGGTTGAGCATCAGCGCATGCGCTGTCTGCAAGACCTGCTGTAATCACTCTACCGAGTGTGATTACAGCTGCTGCTTGCCATTGGGTAAAAATTATTTTGTGCTTGTTTCCTGGCTCATTATTGGCCAGTGCTCCCGATACATCACTTTCTTTTGTAGGGAAAGAGCACCGGCCAACTACAGTCTCCTTACACTGGACGTAGGAGGTTTTTATTAACTTTTTGTTTAGGGATCTATTTTTTTTTTCATGCGCCCCATTCCGCGCTTTACCGTTAATGGCGGCCATTCCCCTTTCTTTAGATGCGGCTCATCTAACGAAAGGGGCGCGGGCGCTATTAAAGTGAAAGCGCGAATAGGGCACTTTTACATAAAAGAACATTTGTTTGTCAACTAGAGAAATAAATGTTTTTTTTGTAAAAGCGCCCCTTCGCACTTTCCCTTTAATAGCTGCCATGCCCCTTTCTTTAGATGAGCCGCATCTAAAGAAACGGAGTTGGTCGCCAAGAAAATGACAACTCTCACCATCCCTTACTCCATCCCCCGCCTCTGCCGCACCCTCAGCGCTGCCTCTCCCAGGCCTGCAGCTTCCCGAGACCGCCTTTGCCACTTTCACCTAGAAGCTGGCCATGGACGAGGGAGAGGAGAAAAAGGAAGGATCCGTCACCCCGAACATCCCTGGGGCTCAGGTAAGGAAGTCATTCCCCAATATAATGACTGTAGATAGGGGTAAAACGTGTGTGTGTGTGTATAATTAGCACATTTGTTTTCAGCTGATCCTCATTAATTGCTTCAACTTATGAGGATCGCCTGAAAACACAACCACTTATTTTGATTTGTCATAAGTATTCTCACGCCACTGCATCCACTTGCCATCACCTTTGAAATCATACAAAGGCACCAATAAATAGCAGGGTTTCGCTATTGTTTTACTAAACTTTTAATGCTCGACATGTCTGCATTTTATTTTTGGAAGGCACAGAGTGCGCAGGGACCCCGAACCACATTTACAATTCCAAAGTCCCCAGCTTTGCATGTTATGCCACATCGTCTCTTCATATGTATCAAATATGTTTACAGGGGTTTATCTCTGTTTCCCTCAGTCACCCTCCCACCATGCACCCACCCTTATCCCCTTCCTCTCTTTTGTTTCGCTGAGCACTGTGCCAGCACAGGACAAGCGTATTCACTTAAATTATGCAGAGTCTTGCCTCCGGAGTCTCTCTTCTGGGCCCCTCCCTGCCAGACCTCACAATATCCCCACGCCGCATTGTTTATCGCCCTCATCGGGCCATAAATCTTATCAGGCTACTCATTTGGTTTGCTTTCACGTCCTCTCTCCGTTGTCTGTGTGTTACAAATGCTTGTTATTTAAAATGCAAAGTGAGTATTTGTTTTTTAATTTACCCTGGAGGATTCCTACAGCCCTTTTCATTTAAACCAACCCTCTCCATTTACCTTTTAAACTTAACCCTTTCCTTACTCTATAGTTACCTCCAGCATTGTCATTGTTCCTTTAAACCATTTACTCCTCACGATTTTGCTCACCAGTTTTTTTGTTTTTCCTTTCATGAGATATTTGTATCCCGAGTGTTTCTTTTAGTCAGAAACGAAGACATGGTGCTAACCTACAATATTGACTATGACATTCAGGCGGTGGGAAGCTTTACCTGTTACTGAACTATAGCATGGTAACCCACTCGCTGACAGTTGCACTATATAAGAAGGGGATATTCAGCCATTGCTCCTAAATAAGTTTTTGATGTTCAGTTTCTGCACAGCGGGTGCATTAAACATCCTTGAGACGTATGCTAGGAATGTTTCACTCCCTGTGATGTCTTGCATAGAGTAGCTTACTTTGGCCCTTGTAACGAGTTGCCAAGAGAGTAATACACCCAAGGTTTGGGGTTTCTCTGGTCCCGGAATTATCGGATCTGCAAACTCTGGATCTGATAAACCAGACCAGGAGTCTAATGCAGTTGACATGCCTTGCCCCAGCCCGTCCACCTGCATACAGCATCATGTATGTAAGGAGCAGGAAAAAGCTTCCCTTAACTGAAGTAAAAAGCTCTTTCCCCCCTCTGCCCCTATCATCCTTCGACTTCCCCAGCCAATGAAAACAAGCATTTGCAATGCAATAGGTCCCGCATTTGCCAGAATTTGAGCAATTGGCATTGTTAATGACAATGCCTTTTACTTACGTATTAGTTTTTAAAACATAAATAAAAGGCATTGTCATTTACAATGCCAATAGCTTAAACTCTCGCAAATGCGAGACCTATTGCATTGCAAATGCTTGTTTCTACTCTTACTGTGTTTTTGTACTGTTTTTCTATTACTTGCTTTTCATTTTTTTTTACTTCCCTACTTCTTCTCCTGACTTTATTCTTACTTCAAAATTTTCTTTTCCGCCCCCACCCCCCAGAACTATGGCTAAGAAAAGAGAAACACCTGCCCTTAACCTTGGCAGCAGACGGCAGGCCTGGTTCAGGCTATGGGATCCAGGAGCATCACCGCCGGTGGGTGAGGGTGCTCTAGGCAGTGTTTTCCTGCTCTGGGGTCACGGCGCACTCACAACCAACTGACTCACCGGTGGTCCGACATCCTGGACCTGGAGCAGGACCTGCTGGACCTGCTAGGTGTTGAGGTCGTGGGGCTTGGTGAGTAGCCAATGTTTATTACTATTGTGTGTTCTATACTATGTTATTGCGAATATTATTTTTTTTTCCAAATAGCAAGAGTTCTATGCAGGTAAGTTACATTTAAAAATCTTATATTATGTGATTGTTAATTTATTCTTCTAGACAGGGGCTCGGCGCTACCAATCTTACTTAATAGAAAAATAAGATAATTGTGTAGTTGTAGACTACAGCTGCCCCACCTGCAGACAGTAGTAAATAACGTGAGTCTGCAACACGAGTATGTCTGTCTAGGGTGAAAGCTGACTGAGCTGGCATGCCTACAAGGTTAATTTAGCTAAACAAGAGAGAAAAGAAGAAGACTTGTCTACTCCATAGTGCCTAGCAATGCCTGAAACTCCCACAAATGTTAGAGGCAGAGGAAGTGGGAGGATACCACAAATGCTATGTACTGTGCTTATTAGTGCTACTGTGCCACTATAAATTTATGCGTATAATTAATTTTGTGTTACTGTTTTGCTAAGAGTATCGGTAACAATTGTCTTTTTTCTTTCTTGATATAGCTACTCCTTCTCAACCGAAACAACCAAACAGGAAGGAGTTAGCAGCCATGGCCCGGCAATGGAAGCTGGAGGCCATCCGTGCTGAATATCGGCAGCTGGTGGTTCTGGCGGAGGAGGCGGCAGTAGCTGCAGCCTCCTCCAATGCCCCGGGCCCCAGCCAGGCCCCCCCAGTGCCTCCAGTGGTACGGTGCCGTGGTCTTTAAACACTATTGCCCACCCCTGTTCATGCAACTGCAAGACATTTCAGCGCCGCATGCTCCTCCGGATGTCGCGCCTAGAGGAGCGGATAAACACCCTGGAGAGGAAGATCCAGTGAGCCAGCCACTAGACCTCCATCGCCTTGCCCCTTTTTTACTCTTTTCGTTTGGTGGGTGGGAATTGGCCGTTGGGGAAAAGTTGGTTTTTTTTATGGACATTTTAATTTATGGACATTGGACTCTTAATGATGGAATTTGGTTGGGGTTAGGGAGAAGGGTGGGTCAGGTGTGGGTTTTTTTCATTCTAGTTAGTTTATTTGTTAGGGGAATACATTATTTATGGTTTACATATGATGTAAATCTTTGTGGGGATTTACTCTTTTACTTCACACTGTTTCCTTTACTGCAGCAGGGCCGCAGTCAGTTTTTGATTGAAATCTGCTGATAGTGTAACACACCAACAGATAGATGCGGTACCCTCACTTGTGACTTGTCCTACTAGTACTGTCAGTCTCTTCTCCTAGTCTATGCAGTCTGCAACTAAAACCCCTATGGACTCTGAAGGGTGTGGCGGTGTGAATTAATTAATTAATTTCCATAGTATTATGCCTCCCCCAAACTTCTTCTCTTACCTGTGATTGATGTTTATTTATACTTAGGCGAAGCGATGGCTGCATGGAGATGTTTTGGTTTCCCAAGGTGCCATGTTGGTGGTAGTAGTAGACACTGACAGTAGCATTTGCAAAAAAAGAAAATGAGACAGTCAGTCACCTGAGGGAGACTCGGGAACGAGTAGTAGAAGTACACTACACAAAAAGACTGCCAAACAAGCAACCATGATGATGATAAGCAATGCTAAAGTAAAATAAACCAGAATGCCTGGAGGGCTGGCCTAGTACAAGTTACAAACTGAAGTCGACTCGAGCTATGATGAAGCGGACAAGCGGCTTCGTAATCTTTAGTGCTGGAACTAGGATGATTGATGACTCGATGCTGGCAAACAATTATATTATTATGATGGATTATTTTCCTCTGGAAAAAAAATGTGAATATCGAATACTGTGCATGGGTGGGCAAGCTAATATTGCCAGTGTGGGCTAAAGTATATATACATAGAGCAGAAGAAGATCCTCGCCCTACCTTGAGTTAGTGTTGCTTTCACCACATCAGCCCCAGCAAGTGTGTGATCAATAATTGGTGTAAATTTAATTTAGTCACACTTCAATGTAAATCACACAGCCCGGGGACGAGGGTTAGGGTTTGATGAATGGTTGGGAAGGGGGATTTGAGGGAAAGGTTTGACAAAGACAAACACTACACATGGACAACACACAATCTTGGCAGCCAACCATCTTAAATCTGTTAAGGGAGAAAAAGGAAATGCATGCATGATGATGACTTGATGAGTAGTACTAGACTAGTAGTACAGGGCAGCAGTATATTATTAATTATTATGCAATTGCCTTGCCTGTCTGCCCCCAGAGAGACCCAAGTTACATACATTTTATGTTCTGTTGTACCGGGCTTCCTTTGAAAGCTAGCAAAGAAAATTAAAAAATATCTGTAGGAGTCAAATACAAGCAAACATAAAAAACAACACACACAGTCGTAATGATTGAAGAGAAAAAAATGAATCAAATGAAATGATACTATAATTATTGCCAAATTGGGAGATGCATTCCTCTTGGTCCTTCCTTGGACTGTCCATCCGTCAATCTTGGGTGCCTGCCTGGCGGATGCGGTTTGGTAAGGTAAGTGTGAGTTGTTTTTCCCAGTATAGCGCAGGGTAAAGGCCGACCTGTAGATGGAAAAACAAAAAGGATATTGAAAAATCAAGGAGAAAAGTAAAGTTAAACTGCATAAATTAAGGAGGAGTGTAACAAGAAGACTTTCAGAGGCGGCATGGCTAAATCATGTCTGTTTCCAGCAGTTACCTCCAACAACAGGAGCAGGACCCCTACCCAACCTCCACTTAGCTTAGAATTTGAACCAGACAGCACTGAGCACACATACTCACACAGCAACATAGCATTTTCCAAATTAAGTAACAAAATCAATGCACCGCTGTCAGTCACACCACCACACTCGCCTCCACCACTATACAGACACATAGCAGGTCTGGTGTTGTTGTTTACCTTTTAGGCCACTTCATGAAATGCCCCGAGTTATTCCTTCAATCATCTCTGATCCTACTGACTGACTGCGAGTATGGTATGGTCATGGTGTCCAACTCTGTAGTGTCCCGAGTGAGTCCAGACACAAAAATGCAATGGATCGGCCTGCAGTAGTACAATTTTGTTATTGAACAACAAGAAGGGAAACATTGACTTGAGTCACTTTTTTTGTGTGTACTAGATTAGAATACTAGTAGACATCATGCACAACAAACACCAGTCACTCATAGGCAGCGTGCAATGCATGCCATTCTTTACCTATTCTTCCGGGGCAGTCCCTCTAGGCTCGGAAAGGAGGATAGATAGTTAGGAAGGGACCGTCACTCGAGGTGGTCACACATTTCACATTTGTTGTACTATTCTCCATCCAATGTCTGACTTGAGGGAAATGGATTTAGGGCGAGTCAGGACTTGGAGGAGTGGACTTACTTCTTCACTGACTGCCCACAGTTGCAACTCCAATCCGGCAATAAAAGAGTAAGACAGTGGTGATGAATTTGTTGTGATTCGAACCAGGAAGACAGTGACACACACAAATAATAAAGTAAATATTCGTTAGCTATATCTTTTTGGGGGGCTTTTATTGGGGCGTCAAAGGAAGAAAGAAAGTAACTCAAAAGCCTAGTTGTCAGGGAAGTAGAGCTCATCCTCAAACTCTGGTGTTTCACCCAGAAGTAGGTCACCTAACACACTACTTCCATGACCTGAGTTGCCGTCATCATCTTCCTGCTGTGCTACTTCAGGTATCGTGTAATCCGGTGGTATAAAGTGCTGATTCATTTTGATCATGGTTAACCTCTCAACTTTTTGGGACGAGAGACTGGTCTTTCTCATTGTCAGAATGGCACCAGGAGCACTGAAAACACGCTCAGAAGAGACACTTGCGACAGGGCAAGCCAGATAGTTTATCGCCAGGCTGCTGAGCACTGGCCATTGGCGCCTTTTCCCATACCAATACAGCTATGGGTTTTGATCACAGTAGACCTCTGTTGGGTCATTCAGATAGGCCTGGACCATCCGCTCAATGTTCATGGGTGCTCCACTTTGCTCGGCCTCTTTTGCCTGTGCCTCAGCACTGGACTTAAGCTCTGCCATTAGAAACCATTCCTGTGCCGATTTTGGGGCTGATGCTCCTGTTCTTGTTGTTGTTGATGTTGTTCTTGGTGTTGGTGGTTTTGGCTGTTGTGAGCCAACCGCACTGCCCTCAGGCTCCGAAGTTGAACTTGAAGGTTGACCTGCAGTCCTTGTTGTGCCCTGGAGGAGCGGGCCTCCAATTCCCGGCTGTTCTTTTTCTAGCTGACTGGCTTGCACAGCTATCCAAGTTTTGTAGCTGGCAACATCCCCGTCTGAAAAAGGAATGAAAGTGTGCAGTAATGGTTTGTACCGTGGATCAAGAATTGTGGCACAAATGTAATTGGATGAGACAATGCCTCTTTTGTATCGCTTTGTTCGCCCTAAGTTGGCGGGGGTATGCCCAGACGTGGGTCCCTTGCTCACTTTGCCACTGGATTCAAGCAAGCCTGGCTGATGACGGCTGGAATGCCAGAAACCGGTCCTAGGATGCTTGTTTCCGGTCCAGGGAAGACATGGCTTGGCAGTTCGGGCTGGACTGTTCCCATGAGGCACAGGGTCAGACTGATTTGCATATGGCCATGTCTGAACTGGGGTGGTGGAGTGAGCTAAAGAATGATGATGGATTAAACCCAGATCAGTTGACTGGGGGTGAGTGTTTGATTGGCTCAAGCGTTCCGTCCATCATCCCCTTTTGTATCGCTTTGTTCGCCCTAAGTTGGCGGGGGTATGCCCAGACGTGGGTCCCTTGCTCACTTTGCCACTGGATTCAAGCAAGCCTGGCTGATGACGGCTGGAATGCCAGAAACCGGTCCTAGGATGCTTGTTTCCGGTCCAGGGAAGACATGGCTTGGCAGTTCGGGCTGGACTGTTCCCATGAGGCACAGGGTCAGACTGATTTGCATATGGCCATGTCTGAACTGGGGTGGTGGAGTGAGCTAAAGAATGATGATGGATTAAACCCAGATCAGTTGACTGGGGGTGAGTGTTTGATTGGCTCAAGCTGCTCCGTCCATCATCCCCTTTTGTATCGCTTTGTTCGCCCTAAGTTGGCGGGGTATGCCCAGACGTGGGTCCCTTGCTCACTTTGCCACTGGATTCAAGCAAGCCTGGCTGATGACGGCTGGAATGCCAGAAACCGGTCCTAGGATGCTTGTTTCCGGTCCAGGGAAGACATGGCTTGGCAGTTCGGGCTGGACTGTTCCCATGAGGCACAGGGTCAGACTGATTTGCATATGGCCATGTCTGAACTGGGGTGGTGGAGTGAGCTAAAGAATGATGATGGATTAAACCCAGATCAGTTGACTGGGGGTGAGTGTTTGATTGGCTCAAGCGTTCCGTCCATCATCCCCTTTTGTATCGCTTTGTTCGCCCTAAGTTGGCGGGGGTATGCCCAGACGTGGGTCCCTTGCTCACTTTGCCACTGGATTCAAGCAAGCCTGGCTGATGACGGCTGGAATGCCAGAAACCGGTCCTAGGATGCTTGTTTCCGGTCCAGGGAAGACATGGCTTGGCAGTTCGGGCTGGACTGTTCCCATGAGGCACAGGGTCAGACTGATTTGCATATGGCCATGTCTGAACTGGGGTGGTGGAGTGAGCTAAAGAATGATGATGGATTAAACCCAGATCAGTTGACTGGGGGTGAGTGTTTGATTGGCTCAAGCGTTCCGTCCATCATCCCCTTTTGTATCGCTTTGTTCGCCCTAAGTTGGCGGGGGTATGCCCAGACGTGGGTCCCTTGCTCACTTTGCCACTGGATTCAAGCAAGCCTGGCTGATGACGGCTGGAATGCCAGAAACCGGTCCTAGGATGCTTGTTTCCGGTCCAGGGAAGACATGGCTTGGCAGTTCGGGCTGGACTGTTCCCATGAGGCACAGGGTCAGACTGATTTGCATATGGCCATGTCTGAACTGGGGTGGTGGAGTGAGCTAAAGAATGATGATGGAGTAAACCCAGATCAGTTGACTGGGGGTGAGTGTTTGATTGGCTCAAGCGTTCCGTCCATCATCCCCTTTTGTATCGCTTTGTTCGCCCTAAGTTGGCGGGGTATGCCCAGACGTGGGTCCCTTGCTCACTTTGCCACTGGATTCAAGCAAGCCTGGCTGATGACGGCTGGAATGCCAGAAACCGGTCCTAGGATGCTTGTTTCCGGTCCAGGGAAGACATGGCTTGGCAGTTCGGGCTGGACTGTTCCCATGAGGCACAGGGTCAGACTGATTTGCATATGGCCATGTCTGAACTGGGGTGGTGGAGTGAGCTAAAGAATGATGATGGATTAAACCCAGATCAGTTGACTGGGGGTGAGTGTTTGATTGGCTCAAGCGCTCCGTCCATCATCCCCTTTTGTATCGCTTTGTTCGCCCTAAGTTGGCGGGGGTATGCCCAGACGTGGGTCCCTTGCTCACTTTGCCACTGGATTCAAGCAAGCCTGGCTGATGACGGCTGGAATGCCAGAAACCGGTCCTAGGATGCTTGTTTCCGGTCCAGGGAAGACATGGCTTGGCAGTTCGGGCTGGACTGTTCCCATGAGGCACAGGGTCAGACTGATTTGCATATGGCCATGTCTGAACTGGGGTGGTGGAGTGAGCTAAAGAATGATGATGGATTAAACCCAGATCAGTTGACTGGGGGTGAGTGTTTGATTGGCTCAAGCGTTCCGTCCATCATCCCCTTTTGTATCGCTTTGTTCGCCCTAAGTTGGCGGGGGTATGCCCAGACGTGGGTCCCTTGCTCACTTTGCCACTGGATTCAAGCAAGCCTGGCTGATGACGGCTGGAATGCCAGAAACCGGTCCTAGGATGCTTGTTTCCGGTCCAGGGAAGACATGGCTTGGCAGTTCGGGCTGGACTGTTCCCATGAGGCACAGGGTCAGACTGATTTGCATATGGCCATGTCTGAACTGGGGTGGTGGAGTGAGCTAAAGAATGATGATGGATTAAACCCAGATCAGTTGACTGGGGGTGAGTGTTTGATTGGCTCAAGCGTTCCGTCCATCATCCCCTTTTGTATCGCTTTGTTCGCCCTAAGTTGGCGGGGGTATGCCCAGACGTGGGTCCCTTGCTCACTTTGCCACTGGATTCAAGCAAGCCTGGCTGATAACGGCTGGAATGCCAGAAACCGGTCCTAGGATGCTTGTTTCCGGTCCAGGGAAGACATGGCTTGGCAGTTCGGGCTGGACTGTTCCCATGAGGCACAGGGTCAGACTGATTTGCATATGGCCATGTCTGAACTGGGGTGGTGGAGTGAGCTAAAGAATGATGATGGATTAAACCCAGATCAGTTGACTGGGGTGAGTGTTTGATTGGCTCAAGCGTTCCGTCCATCATCCCCTTTTGTATCGCTTTGTTCGCCCTAAGTTGGCGGGGGTATGCCCAGACGTGGGTCCCTTGCTCACTTTGCCACTGGATTCAAGCAAGCCTGGCTGATGACGGCTGGAATGCCAGAAACCGGTCCTAGGATGCTTGTTTCCGGTCCAGGGAAGACATGGCTTGGCAGTTCGGGCTGGACTGTTCCCATGAGGCACAGGGTCAGACTGATTTGCATATGGCCATGTCTGAACTGGGGTGGTGGAGTGAGCTAAAGAATGATGATGGATTAAACCCAGATCAGTTGACTGGGGGTGAGTGTTTGATTGGCTCAAGCTGCTCCGTCCATCATCCCCTTTTGTATCGCTTTGTTCGCCCCTAAGTTGGCGGGGGTATGCCCAGACGTGGGTCCCTTGCTCACTTTGCCACTGGATTCAAGCAAGCCTGGCTGATGACGGCTGGAATGCCAGAAACCGGTCCTAGGATGCTTGTTTCCGGTCCAGGGAAGACATGGCTTGGCAGTTCGGGCTGGACTGTTCCCATGAGGCACAGGGTCAGACTGATTTGCATATGGCCATGTCTGAACTGGGGTGGTGGAGTGAGCTAAAGAATGATGATGGATTAAACCCAGATCAGTTGACTGGGGGTGAGTGTTTGATTGGCTCAAGCGTTCCGTCCATCATCCCCTTTTGTATCGCTTTGTTCGCCCTAAGTTGGCGGGGTATGCCCAGACGTGGGTCCCTTGCTCACTTTGCCACTGGATTCAAGCAAGCCTGGCTGATGACGGCTGGAATGCCAGAAACCGGTCCTAGGATGCTTGTTTCCGGTCCAGGGAAGACATGGCTTGGCAGTTCGGGCTGGACTGTTCCCATGAGGCACAGGGTCAGACTGATTTGCATATGGCCATGTCTGAACTGGGGTGGTGGAGTGAGCTAAAGAATGATGATGGATTAAACCCAGATCAGTTGACTGGGGGTGAGTGTTTGATTGGCTCAAGCGTTCCGTCCATCATCCCCTTTTGTATCGCTTTGTTCGCCCTAAGTTGGCGGGGGTATGCCCAGACGTGGGTCCCTTGCTCACTTTGCCACTGGATTCAAGCAAGCCTGGCTGATGACGGCTGGAATGCCAGAAACCGGTCCTAGGATGCTTGTTTCCGGTCCAGGGAAGACATGGCTTGGCAGTTCGGGCTGGACTGTTCCCATGAGGCACAGGGTCAGACTGATTTGCATATGGCCATGTCTGAACTGGGGTGGTGGAGTGAGCTAAAGAATGATGATGGATTAAACCCAGATCAGTTGACTGGGGGTGAGTGTTTGATTGGCTCAAGCGTTCCGTCCATCATCCCCTTTTGTATCGCTTTGTTCGCCCTAAGTTGGCGGGGTATGCCCAGACGTGGGTCCCTTGCTCACTTTTCCACTGGATTCAAGCAAGCCTGGCTGATGACGGCTGGAATGCCAGAAACCGGTCCTAGGATGCTTGTTTCCGGTCCAGGGAAGACATGGCTTGGCAGTTCGGGCTGGACTGTTCCCATGAGGCACAGGGTCAGACTGATTTGCATATGGCCATGTCTGAACTGGGGTGGTGGAGTGAGCTAAAGAATGATGATGGATTAAACCCAGATCAGTTGACTGGGGGTGAGTGTTTGATTGGCTCAAGCGTTCCGTCCATCATCCCCTTTTGTATCGCTTTGTTCGCCCTAAGTTGGCGGGGGTATGCCCAGACGTGGGTCCCTTGCTCACTTTGCCACTGGATTCAAGCAAGCCTGGCTGATGACGGCTGGAATGCCAGAAACCGGTCCTAGGATGCTTGTTTCCGGTCCAGGGAAGACATGGCTTGGCAGTTCGGGCTGGACTGTTCCCATGAGGCACAGGGTCAGACTGATTTGCATATGGCCATGTCTGAACTGGGGTGGTGGAGTGAGCTAAAGAATGATGATGGATTAAACCCAGATCAGTTGACTGGGGGTGAGTGTTTGATTGGCTCAAGCGTTCCGTCCATCATCCCCTTTTGTATCGCTTTGTTCGCCCTAAGTTGGCGGGGATATGCCCAGACGTGGGTCCCTTGCTCACTTTGCCACTGGATTCAAGCAAGCCTGGCTGATGACGGCTGGAATGCCAGAAACCGGTCCTAGGATGCTTGTTTCCGGTCCAGGGAAGACATGGCTTGGCAGTTCGGGCTGGACTGTTCCCATGAGGCACAGGGTCAGACTGATTTGCATATGGCCATGTCTGAACTGGGGTGGTGGAGTGAGCTAAAGAATGATGATGGATTAAACCCAGATCAGTTGACTGGGGGTGAGTGTTTGATTGGCTCAAGCGCTCCGTCCATCATCCCCTTTTGTATCGCTTTGTTCGCCCTAAGTTGGCGGGGTATGCCCAGACGTGGGTCCCTTGCTCACTTTGCCACTGGATTCAAGCAAGCCTGGCTGATGACGGCTGGAATGCCAGAAACCGGTCCTAGGATGCTTGTTTCCGGTCCAGGGAAGACATGGCTTGGCAGTTCGGGCTGGACTGTTCCCATGAGGCACAGGGTCAGACTGATTTGCATATGGCCATGTCTGAACTGGGGTGGTGGAGTGAGCTAAAGAATGATGATGGATTAAACCCAGATCAGTTGACTGGGGGTGAGTGTTTGATTGGCTCAAGCGTTCCGTCCATCATCCCCTTTTTGTATCGCTTTGTTCGCCCTAAGTTGGCGGGGGTATGCCCAGACGTGGGTCCCTTGCTCACTTTGCCACTGGATTCAAGCAAGCCTGGCTGATGACGGCTGGAATGCCAGAAACCGGTCCTAGGATGCTTGTTTCCGGTCCAGGGAAGACATGGCTTGGCAGTTCGGGCTGGACTGTTCCCATGAGGCACAGGGTCAGACTGATTTGCATATGGCCATGTCTGAACTGGGGTGGTGGAGTGAGCTAAAGAATGATGATGGATTAAACCCAGATCAGTTGACTGGGGGTGAGTGTTTGATTGGCTCAAGCGCTCCGTCCATCATCCCCTTTTGTATCGCTTTGTTCGCCCTAAGTTGGCGGGGGTATGCCCAGACGTGGGTCCCTTGCTCACTTTGCCACTGGATTCAAGCAAGCCTGGCTGATGACGGCTGGAATGCCAGAAACCGGTCCTAGGATGCTTGTTTCCGGTCCAGGGAAGACATGGCTTGGCAGTTCGGGCTGGACTGTTCCCATGAGGCACAGGGTCAGACTGATTTGCATATGGCCATGTCTGAACTGGGGTGGTGGAGTGAGCTAAAGAATGATGATGGATTAAACCCAGATCAGTTGACTGGGGGTGAGTGTTTGATTGGCTCAAGCTGCTCCGTCCATCATCCCCTTTTGTATCGCTTTGTTCGCCCTAAGTTGGCGGGGGTATGCCCAGACGTGGGTCCCTTGCTCACTTTGTCACTGGATTCAAGCAAGCCTGGCTGATGACGGCTGGAATGCCAGAAACCGGTCCTAGGATGCTTGTTTCCGGTCCAGGGAAGACATGGCTTGGCAGTTCGGGCTGGACTGTTCCCATGAGGCACAGGGTCAGACTGATTTGCATATGGCCATGTCTGAACTGGGGTGGTGGAGTGAGCTAAAGAATGATGATGGATTAAACCCAGATCAGTTGACTGGGGGTGAGTGTTTGATTGGCTCAAGCGTTCCGTCCATCATCCCCTTTTGTATCGCTTTGTTCGCCCTAAGTTGGCGGGGTATGCCCAGACGTGGGTCCCTTGCTCACTTTGCCACTGGATTCAAGCAAGCCTGGCTGATGACGGCTGGAATGCCAGAAACCGGTCCTAGGATGCTTGTTTCCGGTCCAGGGAAGACATGGCTTGGCAGTTCGGGCTGGACTGTTCCCATGAGGCACAGGGTCAGACTGATTTGCATATGGCCATGTCTGAACTGGGGTGGTGGAGTGAGCTAAAGAATGATGATGGATTAAACCCAGATCAGTTGACTGGGGGTGAGTGTTTGATTGGCTCAAGCGTTCCGTCCATCATCCCCTTTTGTATCGCTTTGTTCGCCCTAAGTTGGCGGGGGTATGCCCAGACGTGGGTCCCTTGCTCACTTTGCCACTGGATTCAAGCAAGCCTGGCTGATGACGGCTGGAATGCCAGAAACCGGTCCTAGGATGCTTGTTTCCGGTCCAGGGAAGACATGGCTTGGCAGTTCGGGCTGGACTGTTCCCATGAGGCACAGGGTCAGACTGATTTGCATATGGCCATGTCTGAACTGGGGTGGTGGAGTGAGCTAAAGAATGATGATGGATTAAACCCAGATCAGTTGACTGGGGGTGAGTGTTTGATTGGCTCAAGCGTTCCGTCCATCATCCCCTTTTGTATCGCTTTGTTCGCCCTAAGTTGGCGGGGGTATGCCCAGACGTGGGTCCCTTGCTCACTTTGCCACTGGATTCAAGCAAGCCTGGCTGATGACGGCTGGAATGCCAGAAACCGGTCCTAGGATGCTTGTTTCCGGTCCAGGGAAGACATGGCTTGGCAGTTCGGGCTGGACTGTTCCCATGAGGCACAGGGTCAGACTGATTTGCATATGGCCATGTCTGAACTGGGGTGGTGGAGTGAGCTAAAGAATGATGATGGATTAAACCCAGATCAGTTGACTGGGGGTGAGTGTTTGATTGGCTCAAGCGTTCCGTCCATCATCCCCTTTTGTATCGCTTTGTTCGCCCTAAGTTGGCGGGGGTATGCCCAGACGTGGGTCCCTTGCTCACTTTGCCACTGGATTCAAGCAAGCCTGGCTGATGACGGCTGGAATGCCAGAAACCGGTCCTAGGATGCTTGTTTCCGGTCCAGGGAAGACATGGCTTGGCAGTTCGGGCTGGACTGTTCCCATGAGGCACAGGGTCAGACTGATTTGCATATGGCCATGTCTGAACTGGGGTGGTGGAGTGAGCTAAAGAATGATGATGGATTAAACCCAGATCAGTTGACTGGGGGTGAGTGTTTGATTGGCTCAAGCTGCTCCGTCCATCATCCCCTTTTGTATCGCTTTGTTCGCCCTAAGTTGGCGGGGGTATGCCCAGACGTGGGTCCCTTGCTCACTTTGCCACTGGATTCAAGCAAGCCTGGCTGATGACGGCTGGAATGCCAGAAACCGGTCCTAGGATGCTTGTTTCCGGTCCAGGGAAGACATGGCTTGGCAGTTCGGGCTGGACTGTTCCCATGAGGCACAGGGTCAGACTGATTTGCATATGGCCATGTCTGAACTGGGGTGGTGGAGTGAGCTAAAGAATGATGATGGATTAAACCCAGATCAGTTGACTGGGGGTGAGTGTTTGATTGGCTCAAGCTGCTCCGTCCATCATCCCCTTTTGTATCGCTTTGTTCGCCCTAAGTTGGCGGGGGTATGCCCAGACGTGGGTCCCTTGCTCACTTTGCCACTGGATTCAAGCAAGCCTGGCTGATGACGGCTGGAATGCCAGAAACCGGTCCTAGGATGCTTGTTTCCGGTCCAGGGAAGACATGGCTTGGCAGTTCGGGCTGGACTGTTCCCATGAGGCACAGGGTCAGACTGATTTGCATATGGCCATGTCTGAACTGGGGTGGTGGAGTGAGCTAAAGAATGATGATGGATTAAACCCAGATCAGTTGACTGGGGGTGAGTGTTTGATTGGCTCAAGCGTTCCGTCCATCATCCCCTTTTGTATCGCTTTGTTCGCCCTAAGTTGGCGGGGGTATGCCCAGACGTGGGTCCCTTGCTCACTTTGCCACTGGATTCAAGCAAGCCTGGCTGATGACGGCTGGAATGCCAGAAACCGGTCCTAGGATGCTTGTTTCCGGTCCAGGGAAGACATGGCTTGGCAGTTCGGGCTGGACTGTTCCCATGAGGCACAGGGTCAGACTGATTTGCATATGGCCATGTCTGAACTGGGGTGGTGGGAGTGAGCTAAAGAATGATGATGGATTAAACCCAGATCAGTTGACTGGGGGTGAGTGTTTGATTGGCTCAAGCGTTCCGTCCATCATCCCCTTTTGTATCGCTTTGTTCGCCCTAAGTTGGCGGGGGTATGCCCAGACGTGGGTCCCTTGCTCACTTTGCCACTGGATTCAAGCAAGCCTGGCTGATGACGGCTGGAATGCCAGAAACCGGTCCTAGGATGCTTGTTTCCGGTCCAGGGAAGACATGGCTTGGCAGTTCGGGCTGGACTGTTCCCATGAGGCACAGGGTCAGACTGATTTGCATATGGCCATGTCTGAACTGGGGTGGTGGAGTGAGCTAAAGAATGATGATGGATTAAACCCAGATCAGTTGACTGGGGGTGAGTGTTTGATTGGCTCAAGCGTTCCGTCCATCATCCCCTTTTGTATCGCTTTGTTCGCCCTAAGTTGGCGGGGGTATGCCCAGACGTGGGTCCCTTGCTCACTTTGCCACTGGATTCAAGCAAGCCTGGCTGATGACGGCTGGAATGCCAGAAACCGGTCCTAGGATGCTTGTTTCCGGTCCAGGGAAGACATGGCTTGGCAGTTCGGGCTGGACTGTTCCCATGAGGCACAGGGTCAGACTGATTTGCATATGGCCATGTCTGAACTGGGGTGGTGGAGTGAGCTAAAGAATGATGATGGATTAAACCCAGATCAGTTGACTGGGGGTGAGTGTTTGATTGGCTCAAGCGTTCCGTCCATCATCCCCTTTTGTATCGCTTTGTTCGCCCTAAGTTGGCGGGGGTATGCCCAGACGTGGGTCCCTTGCTCACTTTGCCACTGGATTCAAGCAAGCCTGGCTGATGACGGCTGGAATGCCAGAAACCGGTCCTAGGATGCTTGTTTCCGGTCCAGGGAAGACATGGCTTGGCAGTTCGGGCTGGACTGTTCCCATGAGGCACAGGGTCAGACTGATTTGCATATGGCCATGTCTGAACTGGGGTGGTGGAGTGAGCTAAAGAATGATGATGGATTAAACCCAGATCAGTTGACTGGGGGTGAGTGTTTGATTGGCTCAAGCGTTCCGTCCATCATCCCCTTTTGTATCGCTTTGTTCGCCCTAAGTTGGCGGGGGTATGCCCAGACGTGGGTCCCTTGCTCACTTTGCCACTGGATTCAAGCAAGCCTGGCTGATGACGGCTGGAATGCCAGAAACCGGTCCTAGGATGCTTGTTTCCGGTCCAGGGAAGACATGGCTTGGCAGTTCGGGCTGGACTGTTCCCATGAGGCACAGGGTCAGACTGATTTGCATATGGCCATGTCTGAACTGGGGTGGTGGAGTGAGCTAAAGAATGATGATGGATTAAACCCAGATCAGTTGACTGGGGGTGAGTGTTTGATTGGCTCAAGCGTTCCGTCCATCATCCCCTTTTGTATCGCTTTGTTCGCCCTAAGTTGGCGGGGTATGCCCAGACGTGGGTCCCTTGCTCACTTTGCCACTGGATTCAAGCAAGCCTGGCTGATGACGGCTGGAATGCCAGAAACCGGTCCTAGGATGCTTGTTTCCGGTCCAGGGAAGACATGGCTTGGCAGTTCGGGCTGGACTGTTCCCATGAGGCACAGGGTCAGACTGATTTGCATATGGCCATGTCTGAACTGGGGTGGTGGAGTGAGCTAAAGAATGATGATGGATTAAACCCAGATCAGTTGACTGGGGGTGAGTGTTTGATTGGCTCAAGCGTTCCGTCCATCATCCCCTTTTGTATCGCTTTGTTCGCCCTAAGTTGGCGGGGGTATGCCCAGACGTGGGTCCCTTGCTCACTTTGCCACTGGATTCAAGCAAGCCTGGCTGATGACGGCTGGAATGCCAGAAACCGGTCCTAGGATGCTTGTTTCCGGTCCAGGGAAGACATGGCTTGGCAGTTCGGGCTGGACTGTTCCCATGAGGCACAGGGTCAGACTGATTTGCATATGGCCATGTCTGAACTGGGGTGGTGGAGTGAGCTAAAGAATGATGATGGATTAAACCCAGATCAGTTGACTGGGGGTGAGTGTTTGATTGGCTCAAGCGTTCCGTCCATCATCCCCTTTTGTATCGCTTTGTTCGCCCTAAGTTGGCGGGGGTATGCCCAGACGTGGGTCCCTTGCTCACTTTGCCACTGGATTCAAGCAAGCCTGGCGGATGACGGCTGGAATGCCAGAAACCGGTCCTAGGATGCTTGTTTCCGGTCCAGGGAAGACATGGCTTGGCAGTTCGGGCTGGACTGTTCCCATGAGGCACAGGGTCAGACTGATTTGCATATGGCCATGTCTGAACTGGGGTGGTGGAGTGAGCTAAAGAATGATGATGGATTAAACCCAGATCAGTTGACTGGGGGTGAGTGTTTGATTGGCTCAAGCGTTCCGTCCATCATCCCCTTTTGTATCGCTTTGTTCGCCCTAAGTTGGCGGGGGTATGCCCAGACGTGGGTCCCTTGCTCACTTTGCCACTGGATTCAAGCAAGCCTGGCTGATGACGGCTGGAATGCCAGAAACCGGTCCTAGGATGCTTGTTTCCGGTCTAGGGAAGACATGGCTTGGCAGTTCGGGCTGGACTGTTCCCATGAGGCACAGGGTCAGACTGATTTGCATATGGCCATGTCTGAACTGGGGTGGTGGAGTGAGCTAAAGAATGATGATGGATTAAACCCAGATCAGTTGACTGGGGGTGAGTGTTTGATTGGCTCAAGCTGCTCCGTCCATCATCCCCTTTTGTATCGCTTTGTTCGCCCTAAGTTGGCGGGGTATGCCCAGACGTGGGTCCCTTGCTCACTTTGCCACTGGATTCAAGCAAGCCTGGCTGATGACGGCTGGAATGCCAGAAACCGGTCCTAGGATGCTTGTTTCCGGTCCAGGGAAGACATGGCTTGGCAGTTCGGGCTGGACTGTTCCCATGAGGCACAGGGTCAGACTGATTTGCATATGGCCATGTCTGAACTGGGGTGGTGGAGTGAGCTAAAGAATGATGATGGATTAAACCCAGATCAGTTGACTGGGGGTGAGTGTTTGATTGGCTCAAGCGTTCCCTCCATCATCCCCTTTTGTATCGCTTTGTTCGCCCTAAGTTGGCGGGGGTATGCCCAGACGTGGGTCCCTTGCTCACTTTGCCACTGGATTCAAGCAAGCCTGGCTGATGACGGCTGGAATGCCAGAAACCGGTCCTAGGATGCTTGTTTCCGGTCCAGGGAAGACATGGCTTGGCAGTTCGGGCTGGACTGTTCCCATGAGGCACAGGGTCAGACTGATTTGCATATGGCCATGTCTGAACTGGGGTGGTGGAGTGAGCTAAAGAATGATGATGGATTAAACCCAGATCAGTTGACTGGGGGTGAGTGTTTGATTGGCTCAAGCGTTCCGTCCATCATCCCCTTTGTATCGCTTTGTTCGCCCTAAGTTGGCGGGGTATGCCCAGACGTGGGTCCCTTGCTCACTTTGCCACTGGATTCAAGCAAGCCTGGTTGATGACGGCTGGAATGCCAGAAACCGGTCCTAGGATGCTTGTTTCCGGTCCAGGGAAGACATGGCTTGGCAGTTCGGGCTGGACTGTTCCCATGAGGCACAGGGTCAGACTGATTTGCATATGGCCATGTCTGAACTGGGGTGGTGGAGTGAGCTAAAGAATGATGATGGATTAAACCCAGATCAGTTGACTGGGGGTGAGTGTTTGATTGGCTCAAGCGTTCCGTCCATCATCCCCTTTTGTATCGCTTTGTAATGCCTCTTTGCACCCATGTATTTTCAGATCAGCGAAGGGTTAAGCTCTCCACCAACTCATGTGCTTCTTTTTTTCCTCCACACCTGCATACATTGCAGACACCCTCTTCAGCTGTTCCTGCATCATGTGCAACAATGGGATAGCTTGTCCCATAGTACAGTCCTCCTTGCTGATTTCACATGTGAAGACCTCGAAAGGAAGTAGCATCTCTGTCAGGCATTTAACTAGGCCCCATTGGTCCATCTCAATGATTATCCCTTTCACAGTAGCATCCCCTCTTTGCATTACATATTCATTGATTGGTCTGTACTGCTCAAACAGACGTTCAAGCATGTAATAAGTTGAGTTCCAACGTGTTGGCACCTTCTGGATGAGTGCTTTAACTGGCATTCTATT
The DNA here is from genome assembly GCA_963921515.1 of Calotriton arnoldi. Lineage (NCBI taxonomy): Eukaryota > Metazoa > Chordata > Amphibia > Caudata > Salamandridae > Calotriton > Calotriton arnoldi. Next base: position 291,809 of record CAWUFW010014800.1, read on the forward strand.
ATCACATTGAATGATCCTCAGCTGCTTCTGGGCTTGAAAAGAATGGCTGAAATGTCTGCAGATTCTTCTGCAGGTGGTCAGTAAGTTGCTGACTCGGTCTTCTTTTTTCAGAAAGTCTTGAACAATGATGTTAATGCAGTGCGCCAAACACAGGACCCTGAAATAGCCACCATCGGCCATGGCCTTAACTATATTACTGCCATTGTCTGTGGCAACAAAACCAATGTTAAGCCCTCTTGGTCACAGCCATTCAAAGACCTTGCTGTCAAAGTCTTCCAAAATGTTTGCAGCATTTTGAGATTTCTCCATGGCGAGCATGGCTACAGTTGCATGTTTCAGAGCTGCATTCAAAATCGCAGCCGTGTCAACACCTGCAGATATCTTTTCTCTATCCCCCACAAAAGAGATCCAGTGTGCAGGGATGCACATGTAATCAGTGGCTTGGCAACAGGTCCACATGTCTGTTGTTAGGTGGATAGTGTGAACAGCACTCTGCTGCAAAGCTTGTCCATGCAATTCCAGCACGTCGTGATGTAGTGCTGGAACAGCAACTCAAGCGAAATAGGACCGGCTGGGAACCTTCCATTTCGGGCAGGTGGCTGCCACAAATTCAAGAAAACCCACCCCTTCCACAAAAGAAAAAGGGAGGAGGCCCAGCGCTAACATTTTAGCCAGCTTTGCGTTGTACAAACGTGCCATTGTGTGGTTGCGTTCGTACTGCCCCTCTGACCTAAACATGCTGAGAATGGTAGCCTGGATTTTTTTCTTTTCTGGTACCACTGATGCAGGTGACTTCTTGACGCCAGATGTTATGATCAATTAACGTTTTTTCATTGCAGTACTCTCTTGCCTTGGACCCCTTGGTGTCTCAGCCTGACTCTTGTGCCATTGCGATGTTGCTGATGATGATGTGGGCGGTACCACTACACTGCTGGGGGCAGGGCTGCTTTGTGTAACAGAGAAAATGTCTCCCTCTTGTTCACCTTCCACCGTGATCGGATCTTCTTCTTCATCACCTCCACCAACAACACGTGTAGCTTTTTGGCTGCTAAGGTGCGCCTCCCACTGGATCAAGTGGTGTTTTCTCAGATGGGTTGTTTGGCCTCCGGTACCATAGTTTGTACCAAGCTTACCCCGACTAACACCTTGTCCACAAATGGAGCATATAGCAATGTTCACCTCCTTCTTTCTAACTAAAGAAAAGTCCCAAACTTGAGAGGTCAATTTTCTGGCGCTGCTGGTGCCACTTGCAATGTTGAATGAACTGGTAGGTGGGCGTGACATTTGACTCTCTGCAGTACCTACTTCTAGTTCTAGTGAGGTGGTTGTGGTGGATGTAGGTCGCTGCCGGCGAAATATGGAAGCTGGAGGTGGTGTTGGTGGTATCATCTGTGTTGGTGGTATCCATGCCGCATCCCTCACAGCAATTTGGGATGGGGTAATGTTGGTCTCCACTGGGGCGGGACTAATGTCCATGATGACTGGCTCATCATCATCCTCCTCTTCTACATCTACCTCCATAAATCTAAGGCTTTCTGGAACCTTCCTTTTCCCTAGCCTTGTCTCGTGATATGTCTCACTCTCAGACTGAGGTGGCTTCCAAGTGGCGTCTAGATCATCAGAAGGGGCACTTGCAGAAGAAGTTGATGGACTAACCCTCCTTTTCCTTGCTGGGGATCTGGAAGACAATGGATCTTCTGAAAGAGTGGCTTGCTCTTCTTCTTCCTCTGCAGGAAGCTCCATCTCCTGAACCGCCTCTACTTCGGGAGGAACAACTACTATTGGGGGTGGTTGGGGATGCAGCTGTTGTTGCCCACTTATCTGAGTTTCCTGCATTGATTTGGTACTACTTTGCGATAACGATAAGTCAATTTCAACATCACTGCTCATCGGCGTTGGAATCGTGATTAAACTGGCTGCCTCTGTGACTGACATGGGCTTGGGCCTAGGTTGGTGGGGTAGGCCCACTGATGCAGGGGTACTGCTCCCAGCTTGCTCCCCGGACGCCGCTGCTGCTGGCGCAATTCTCGGTTTCCCAAAAAAGGTCTTGGGCAACATACCAGTCTTGGTAAGTGACAGTGCCTTCTTCTCACTGGCAACTTTCTTGCTACTGGACCGGGTACCTTTCTTTGGGGCTATCTTGAAGATGTCAGCAGCACGCAGTGGTACAAGTTAAAGAGATGTCTGTGGTCACACGTCACGTGACATCGTGCGCAGCAGGACTTCTGTCTGGCAGTACAATGGGTGATGTTGTCTCCTCCTCTTTTGTGCACCTAAAAGCAAAGAAGCAAGAAGAACATCAGTGAAACATGGCATTCATTGTTGTGGTTTAATTACTACTAGTACAAACAAACAAATATAATATATAACTTAGTGTGTGGTCACTCTTGCTAGTGTTATTAAGATTATTAAATGTATTACCTCAGTTATTAAAAAAACATAACAATACAGTGTAGCCATTTGTGAGACTTTAACAACAACAAGGGCTTTCATGGTGTACTGTACATTATACAGTACACCCAGGAAGGATAGAAAAGAAGAAGATTAACAAAAAAAATACATATGTAACGGACCCGGTTTGGCATTGTGCATCATGTGGGATGTTGCATTCAGGGAGCTGCAGCTGACAATGGATGACAGCAATAGGCCAAGAGGAACAAAGGAAAGACATGCAGGCCTATGGCAAAAGCAGTAAAGCACACTAACTGCCACCACAAAATGGCCACCAGCCACATGGTCACACAAGTCACAACAACAAGAAGCAGGAGGCCTGGAAAACAATGAACTCAAGCAGGCCTATATGGACACAGACTTTACAAAATGTCCTCTGGCCGCATGGGGAGGCTCATCCAAGGCAAATGCTGGCCCACTATTACAAACACACTCACACACTATCCAGACAAAGGAGGCATACTAAACAACACAGCTTTAATGCAACAATGCCAAAAACAAAAATCCACTGGGCTAAAAAAGGTTTGCAAGTTGCAACAACCACACACATCCAACAAAGGTATTTATTTAACGCACATGAAAAAAAGTGAAATACCAAAAAATACCGCATTTTGTATTTCAATCCAATGCCATCCATGCCCTAAATGATGTTTAAAGTCAACAGACACCACAGAAACAGTTGTTTCATGCACCCGTGAGTAGCTCTGGGCCTATTGGTTGGAAAACCCATTATCAGACTAGGCCACATAGTGAATCAATTCGAATCAATAAAATTGCAAAGTTATTAGAAAATGTAGTGAACTGTGCTACATTTTTTGCTGGATAAAAGAAGAAAAAATTGCATGCAAAACAACAACCAGCAAGAAGGCATGGCCAAAACAAATAAGGCTTGCAGGCCTAATGCAAAAGCACATTGGCTGCCCCTTCACCAATTGGCTGCCAGCCACATGGCCAGGCCACAACAACAAGAAAGGGAAGACAGACAATGCAGGCCTATGGCAAAAGCACACTGGCTGCCTTTCAAAAATGGCCGCCAGCCACATGGCCAGGCCACAACAACAAGAAAACGAATACAGACAATGCAGGCCAATGGCAAAAGCACACTGGCTGCCTTTCCAAAATGGCCACCAGCTACATGGCCAGCCCACAACAACAAGAAAGGGAAGACAGACAATGCAGGCCTATGGCAAAACCAAAGCACACTGGCTGCCTTCACAAAATGGCTGACAGCCACATGGCCAGGCTACCACAACAAGAAGCAATAAGCCAAGAGGAACAAAGGAAAGACATGCAGGTCTATGGCAAAAGCACACTAACTACCTCTACCACCACAAAATGGCCACCAGCCACATGGTCAATCATAACAGCAACAAGTAGGAGGTCTGGAAAACAATGAACTCAAGCAGGCCTATATGGACACAGACTTTACAAAATGGCCCCTGGCCACACGGGGAGGCTCTGCTAAGGCAAATACTGGCCCACTATTACAAACACACTCACACACTGGCCAGACAAAGGAGGCATGTTAAACAACACACCTTTAATGCAACAATGCCAAAAACAAAAATCCACAGGGCTAAAAAAAGGTTTGCAAGTTACAACAACCACACACATCAAACAAAGGCATATATTTAACACACATGAAAAAAGTAAAATACCAAAAAAAAACATTTTGCATTTCAATCCAATGCCATCCATGCCCTAAATTATGTTTAAATTAAACAGACACCACAGAAACAGTTGTTTCATGCACCCATGAGTAGCTCTGGGCCTACTGGCTGAAAGGCCTATTGGCAGATTACTGGGCTAGTGAATAAAATAATATTGCAATTTGATTTCAAAAGTTAGAGAAAATGTAGTGAACTGTGCAACATGTTTCCTTTATAAAAAAATAAAAATTGCTTACAAAGAAACAACTAGGCCCTTACTAACACTACAGGCCACCCACCACAATAAATTTAAAAAAAAACGATGAAAAGTACAAAACAATCTAGGTGCATGGCCCCAATCAAACAAACAACACCAATTTTCCAACTTACTTGTGAAATCTCAAATTCAAAACTCCTCAAATCCAATGCTATATGATGCAGCAGACACAAAGAGTGATCCTTCCAGCTCCAAATCCAAATAAAAAGTGAACAGGAGATGGACAAAGCACAAGGAGGAGCCTGCTGGACAGGAACAGGAAGTTGGAAACTCTGGGGCACTTCCTTCCTCTTAAAAAAAAAAAAAGAAAGAGGACTCATTGCACAAAAAAGTACTGCCAAATGTCAATCTGAGGAGTTTTTTTTGTCTAAATTATCATTTCGAGAAGGTTTTGATGCTGCTTGGGAGAGAACCTTCTCCAGATTGCAGATTCTGCGTGTTTGGGATCGCGATCTTCACAAAACCCCCACCAGAAGTCCGCCGGCGCGCTCTAATCACGTGTTTGCGATCGCAAACTCTTGCGGGACCATGCGGCCGCCTAGCAAATCTCGTGGCGATGGAGAACGGCTCAGGAAATCTCATCAGCGATCGCAGGCACCCGGTAAGTCGCTCCTGCGCGCGCGCAAACACATTTTGGGTGCGCGAACACAAAAAAAACTCTGCTCCATTGTAGAGTGCAGAATTTTCCAGCAACTCTGGGTTCTGCGCAGAACACTGAGTTGCCAAAAATCCACAAACTCCGCGAGCGGAGCCGAGTTTTACGCCCAGGGTTACTTTTGATTCTTTTATCCTTTTCTTCTTTTCTTATATTTCAGGAGCAGAACACGGAATCAGCCCGGCAAGGTTTGAGGATCCATACCCCCGAGGACCCTGCAAGCGAAATGTCAGAAAGGAACGTGACCGATGGAGAAGCCAATGGGGAATGCTGTGAACCGCAAGAGAAACCTGGAAGTGAGGTGAGTGACACGATGGCAGGAAACCACAGGCTGCAACAACCTAGAACGGCAAGCAGCTTTTTGCTTGTCAACGCTGCCTTTATTTCCAGTGCATACTGCTTCTGCCGCACTCAGGGGAAGGATCAGCCACTAGGCACGACTGACAACTATATCATGACCCAGATCCTGTAGGATCCAGTTGCACTTGAGGGCCACCAACACACAAGTTGCTCCAGGCTCAGAAACCTTAGGCTCATTATTTAGGAGCAAACACAATAAGATGATAGACAGAGTGCTGAAACTTTTCAGACACTCACCCCAAGTCACAGATCTGGGTTGAATCCATGGAGAAGTGTGGCTCAATGGTTAGAGCGGCAGACCCTGATGCAGAGATCTGGCCCAGGACCAGGGTTCAATTCCCGCCTCGGCGGGTCTTGGGCTCAATTTCCTCGGACCTGATAATTCTCGCCTCGGTGCCTTTTCTAATCATGGGTCCCACTCTGCAACTCTGGGCAATAGCTTGCTTAATCTCCACAACGGCCCCAACAGCGCTGGGATGCCTGGCTTCACCCTGGGGGTGCCCAGGAGTGGACATTTCACAGGGAAAAGCCAGGAAGGGTTCCACAGCGGTATGCGTACAGCGCCTGGACACCCCTTTGGGGGTATGGGTGCGCTTTACAAGTACAAATTTCATTTCATTTCAAATTTCATTTCATCCATCATCGTTCTTCTGCTCACTAAGCCACCCCAGTTTGGATCCACCCATATGCAAATCAGTCTTGACCCTGCTCCTCATGGGAAAAGTCCAGCCCAAACTGCCAGGCCAGGTACTTCCTGGACCGGAAACAAGCATCCTGGGACCGGTTTCCGGGTTTCACCACTCATCAGCCAGGCTAGCTTGAATCCAGTGGCCAAGAGAGCAAGGGACCCACATCTGGGCATTTGTTCTCCACTTTTTCTCGGACCAGATCTCCGACTTTAGGAAGCCAGCCAGAAACAGGAATCAGCACTGCTGGATCCGCGGAAGAGGGCAAATGGGCTTTCGTTTGTGAATCACAAGCTTTTTGTTGATCCTGTAACACAGCACAATGATTATCTATGTCAAAGTTTGCGGCAGCGCCCACAACGTCTAGACCATCAAGGTCTGGCACAAACATTTTAATGCCAAAGAGCATTTCATACGGGGTCTGCCCACCCAGAGATCTTCTATGAAGATTATTTACTGCACGTTGGACTCCATAGAGATGAGTCAGCCAACCCCTTCCAGTACCTAAGACTCTTGCTGTCAAAGATTGCTTTAAGTCACGGTTCATCCATTCCACAACAGAATTACCCTCAGGCCGATATGGAGACGAAAATTGCACCAGCACACCCAGAGACTTCATTGCATCCCGGTAAGCCTTGGAGGCAAACGCAGGACCTTGGTCAGAATGGAAGGTGCCACAGGCAAATGTCCCGACAAAGACATGCAAATCTTTACTGACAGTTCGAGCGTCAGTGTTATAGTCCATATAGGTACCCCAATATAGGCCCGGGTAACATCCCAAACTTTCACCTATATTCGTCCCTACATTACATACATAACGGGCTGCTAGGACTGACCCTTTACCTAGTTACGGTACTGCATACAGAACGTGGGGTTTTCCCTGAACAATAGCCTCATACATTATGCATGAGGATTCTTGGATTCTTGGAAACTCAGCAGGACTACCATCTCCTGCATAATAACTATGTACAAGGTTCATTCCCGATGTCATCATAAGTCCGACAATGGCACAGCAAGGTAGAACCCCTGGGGATACCTTTGGGTATATAAACACCACATCTTGCTGAGATAGTCAGAGGAGATCAGGACTTCCCGACACACTGACGCGAGACGCTAAGGCTTCCGCATGCAGATACTCCAGCTCGCAGTGGTCTAACATCCCTTGTGGGGTGTCCAACTGGAGACCAAGACGGGGTCCCACAGTCTCTCACTTCAGGTTATGGGGTTGACTTTATCCTAGAGGGATTCTTGGCTTAACAGCAACATACATGCTAGGTACACTTAGGTACATAAGTTAGGTTTGCATCGTAGGAGTACGCATTTTTATTGTCATGTATTTTATATACTTGCCTGTATTCATGGTTAAAGCAAAATGGTAGAAATCTACCATCCTTTTACTTCCTTAGTGCTTCTAATCATTTATATCTGTTACTGTCTAGTGGTTGTTTCAGCACACCTATTTTACACTAGAATAACGACTGTTCAATAAATGCTTATTGAAAAACGTCCATATTGTTTATTCTGTGTATCTCTCTGAGACTGAGTGAGCATGAGTGATTGAGCGAAAAGTATTACGCTGTTTCCACGGTCCTGAGGGATCAGGGTTGCCATGTTCGATAGTTGCCAAGAACTATTCTCTCCTTGGTAAGAGGAGTTTCTAGTGGCACTGTGAGCTAGCTGGAATATATCGGCCAGCATACCCGATGGGGGTGTCTAGAGTCAATCTTACACCAATCCTACAGTGTATATTGTCTAAACGCGCAGATCCAATATAGGTTTATAGGAACTACACGACATTGCGCCGCCAACGTTGGTTGGGTACTTATTTAACAGCCAAATCTAAGTAGGCACATGAATCATTTAGAACAGACGTATTCTATTCATGGGTTAAATTCCCAGAGGCAAATGCACGAACAAAGACATTTCATTACTACACAGAAGATGAAATACCAAACGAATATTGTCCGTACGAGGACATTGAAATTCCGCTCACTTACCAGGAGCATTTATACTGATTTAAAGGCGCCCTCCCCCATACAAGAAATAAAGTAAGACTTGGTCCGCTCGGAAGAGACGGAGCAACATGGCCGGTACTAGCGGCCTACACACCACATCCTGACATTGAAACAATGCCAGCAGGAGACTTACTTACACTTCATAAAGAACTAATAAGACTTTACAGAAACATGACACAGTTCGTGATGAGAACACTCACAGTTCAACCAGCCACGGCTACACCAACAAGTCCGACTCAAACACCAACAACTAATATTACCCCACAAACATTACACGCAGTTATGGGTAAAATGCCCACTAAACGTGAACAAATGCCATTCTGGGTGGCTCAAAAGATAACACAGCTAGAGGCAGTATTTCCAAATACCAGCCCACATGAAAAACACAGAATGTTAACAATTTGCTTGCCCATGCGGATAATACCCCAGATAGAGAATTGTACCTCTTGGGGTAGAGTTTTCGTGGCCATATATACCAGGACTCATGGTATCCCGTCTTTAGCAGTAATACCAGATGTATTAAGACAAATACAAAGCGAGTATGGAGCAGAACCTGCTCTGAACTTAGGGATGAAATTACTAGGTAATTTTGCCCAGGTATCACCTATATTATTAGCAAATATTAAAGGAGAGGCAGCATCTGTGGCAATACCCCAACGCCTAAGGGAGTTCACTCCTCTACAACAGGAACATGAATTACCTAAAATAATTGAAACTGCTTATGCAGAATTAGGCAGAGACAGCCTGGGGGCTAGAGCAATAAAACCTCAACTGATGGGTAGTCCCGAAAAGGATACCTTTAAGCAAGCACCTCCTTCCTCAAAGAAGAAATGGGATAATAGCAAACAACAAAATAATAAAGAAAACAGATCTCAATCCAGAGGTAGGTCTCCTCAACAGGAGCCCTCCGAAAGGAGGTATAACCTTAGGAATAGGGATAACATTAGAAAACCTGACAGGTATCAGGACACTGATACACGTTCCACTCGTTCCTTTCAGGGTTCATCGAAAAACTCCGAGAGAGAAGGACGGTCAGAACACAGACAAGAAGAGCGTACAAAGTCCAGAGGTGCACAACACACTTCAGACTACGCTTCCAAAAAAGAAGAAAAGCCAAAAGCAAAACCTCAATTCAAAAAGAAGAAAGTAGCAGGTCTCAAAGTTAGACATGCCCAGAATACTGAGGACTCAACTACTGAACTGGGAATGGGATCTGACGATGCTAGACAGCGCCCCAGAAGTAACAATAGCTCGCCAGAACCTTATGGAATTTCTGGTGACAGCATAGTTGAGTGAACATATCACGGTGGAAACGCCTGATACTAGGGTAAGTGTCCCACATAGGTTACATGAAATAACACTCCAAATGGAAGGGGACAAGCCAGAAAAATTAAAGGTCTCTTTTGGGTGATCTTGACTTTTGGCTACGACATTCTTTTAGCTGAAAGAGATTGGCCACCTACTATTGTTATGAATTGCCCAAAGGGGGAAACCGTAATTATGCCAGCTTTCTCTGACCTCATTCCTCAATATCTAAAACACACATACGTGCAGGAGTGGGCGGTGGCCCTTGCCCCTGCACTATATCGCAACCACATTGGGTGGGATGAAGATTCAACCCACCATGTGATACCATTAAAATCTACTCCTACTCCACAGAGACAGTATCCAATTAAGCAAGACGCTAAAAAACAGGTCAGGGAGATCTTAGATCAACTTGAAAGGGTGTGATTGAAACTTGCACCGCTTCGATGAATAAATCTTTGTTTCCTGTAATGAAACCTGACAATTCATATTGTCTAGTTTTAGACTATAGACATCTAAACTCATGCACAAAAACATTTGCAGTACAGAACGCACACAGTGCCGCATTGATGAATAACATTGTGCGGAAAAAATATAAAACAACACTAGATATCTTGAATGAATTTTTCTGCCAAAATATAGTGCCTGAGAGCAGATATTTGACAGCATTCTCAGTGCTGGGGTCCCAGAGTCAATTTTGTCGACTCCCCTAGGGGTATAAGAACAGCCCGGGGTTGTTTTCCGCCACAGTAACTGAGTTACTTCAGAATCTAGATGAAAGGGCTTTGTCCTATGTAGATGATATTTATCTGAAGGATGAGGACCTGGAGGAAAACTTGACCAGGGTGAGCACCATAATTTAGGGATTCGCCTCTGAGGGTTACAAATTCAACTTCAAAAAATCAAAAATAGCCCACCTCAATGTCCTATTTCTGGGATATGAGCTTTCAAGTGACGGCAAGAGCATGGTCGCTAACTTTTTAGAAAAATCATAAACAAATTGACAACCCATAATCATAAACAAATTGACAACCCATAATGGGATTCCTACATTTTGGTAGAACATACATTTTGGATTACGCAGAAAGGGTTAAACCTTTCTACGACTTAATAAGACCTGATTTTTCAGTTAGGCAATGGACACAGGAACACACAGATATCCTTTGTTTCCTACAAGCTGACATGATAGCTTCAAAACATTTGCAGACATGCGTAAACGTACGCAATCTGGTGATCCACGTAATAGAGGGTCAATCTGGGTACACTTACCTAACCTTCAATGAAGGCGAAACGGTACCCATAGCATACAAATCACACTTATACACAAACGTTGAAATGCGTTTTGCATCTACAGAAAAAATCCTGACAGCAGTACAGACTGCTGTAGTGAGAGAAAGAGCACTGGCTCAGGGGAAATGAATAATTGTCGTGACTCCAGTACCAGCCTTAGAAGCTGCTACAAAGGCAAGTGTTCCTAATGCTAAAGCCTTACATCTAAGATGGATACAATGGGCTAATTCTCTCACTGCATCAGATGTAGAATACAGATGCGACCCAAGTCTGAAAACACAAGCATTTTTGCAATATGAACAAGAATATCCTCTCCCGAATGAAATAATGCCTCTACATCAGTATGAATACATTATTTACACTGACAGATCTGCTCAGCCGGCCATTGGAAGCAAACAATAATACAGCGCCGCATGTGCGATTGTAAAAGGTCGTATGCAGGATGGAAAGTTCCATCCAAGCTGTACAAAAACACAGTCTCTAGGAGACTGCACGGCTCAGCTGGCAGAATTAAAAGCTCTATCACTGGCACTGATAAATACGGATCGAGAATTCCCCACAATAATTGTGCGCGATTCATTTTACTGTGTCCAGTCATACAATGAATATCTTCACCATTGGGGGCAAAATGGGTTTAAAGACTCAAAAAATGGCACAATTAATCATAAAATGCTATGGGAACAGGTAGATGAGTTGAAAAACGAACTACCAAGAGCTCACTTGATACACACGCTGAGTCATCAACGTGATGGCATTCACGTTGAAGGGAATTAATTGGCTGATGAAGCCGCGAAGGGGGCAGTACGAACTGCGTCCGTAACTGCAATCACTCGTTCTAAAACGAGAATAGACGGACAGATAATGGTAGCTGTCATTGCTTCACGCAAAGACAATAAGGCATTGCCGAAAGGTTTTCCACTCAAGTACTCCTACAAGTTAGATGCAAATAACGTTCCATTTGCTCAGATTCCCGGAGTGGGGGGACAGAGTAATACCAAACATGGATCGCAGATTAGGCTTAATATTAGCTGCACACGAGGGTTTGGGTTCTGCACACGCAGGAATTACGGCGACAGTTTCTTTACTGAAACAACGCTATTGGTGGCCAGGGTTAACAAAGCAGACCAAAGATTATGTCTTAAAGTGCGACATCTGTCAACAGAGGAAGGGCTCCACCATAACTCGTCCAACACAGACACCATTGCTAATACCAGACAAATCTTTACTGACAGTTCGAGCGTCAGTGTTATAGTCCATATAGGTACCCCAATATAGGCCCGGGTAACATCCCAACCTTTCACCTATATTTGTCCCTACATTACATACATAACGGGCTGCTAGGACTGACCCTTTACCTAGTTACGGTACTGCTTACAGAACATGGGGTTTTCCCTGAACAATAGCCTCATACATTATGCATGAGGATTCTTGGATTCTTGGAAACTCAGCATCTCCTGCATAATAACTAGTTACAAGGTTCATTCCCGACGTCATCGTAAGTCCGACAATGGCACAGCAAGGTAGAACCCCTGGGGATGCCTTTTGGTATATAAACCCCACATCTTGCTGAGATAGTCAGAGGAGATCAGGACTTCCCTGCCAACACACTGACGCGAGACACTGAGGCTTCTGCATGCAGATACTCCAGCTCGTAGTGTTCTAACATCCCTTGCGGGGTGTCCAACTCGAGACCAAGACGGGGTCCCACAGTCTCTCACTTCAGGTAATGGGGTTGGCTTTATCCTAGAGGGATTATTGGCTTAACACCTACACACATGCTAGGTACACTTAGGTACATCTAGTTAGGATTGCATCGTAGGAGTACGCATTTTTATTGTCATGTATTTTATATACTTGCCTGTATTCATGGTTATGGCAAAATGGTAGAAATCTACCATCCTTTTACTTTCTTAGTGCTTCTAATCATTTATATCTGTTACTGTCTAGTGGTTGTTTCAGCACACCTATTTTACACTAGAATAACGACTGTTCTATAGATGCTTATTGAAAAACGTCCATACTGTTTATTCTGTGTATCTCTCTGAGACTAAGTGAGCACAAGTGACTGAGCGAAAAGTATTACGCTGTTTCCACAGTCCTGAGGGATCAGGGTTGTCATGTTCGATAGTTGTCAAGAACTATTCTTTCCTTGGTAAGAGGAGTTTCTAGTGGCACTGTGAGCTAGCTGGTATACAGGCCAACATACCTGGTGGGGGTGTCTAGAATCAGTCTTACACCAATCCTACAGTGTATGTTGTCTAAACGTGCAGATCCTATATAGGTTTATAGGAACTACACGACTATTGTAGATCCTGTAACACAGCACAATGATTATCTACGTCAAAGGTTGCCGCAGCTGCCACAACGTCTAGACCATCAAGATCTGGCATAAACATTTTAATGCCAAAGAGCATTTCGTACGGGGTCTGCCCACCCAGAGATCTTCTAGGGAGATTATTTACTGCACGTTGGACTCCATAGAGATGAGTCAGCCAACCCCTGCCAGTACCTAAGACTCTCGCTGTCAAAGATTGCTTTAAGTCACGGTTCATCCGTTCCACAACAGAATTACCCTCAGGCCGATATGGAGACGAAAATTGCACCAGCACACCCAGAGACTTCATTGCATCCCGGTAAGCCTTGGAGGCAAACGCAGGACCTTGGTCAGAATGGAAGGTGCCACAGGCAAATGTCCCGACAAAGACATGCAAATCTTTACTGACAGTTCGAGCGTCAGTGTTATAGACCATATAGGTACCCCAATATAGGCCCGGGTAACATCCCCGATATGGAGATGAAAATTGCACCAGCACACCCAGAGACTTCATCGCATCCGGGTGAGCCTTAGAGGCAAAAGCAGGACCTTGGTGTGAATGGAAGGTGCCACAGGCAAATGTCCCGACAAAGACATGCAGATCTTTACTGACAGTTCGAGCGTCAGCACTAAGTTGCGGCCAAACCCTAGGAATCTAGTGCATGAAACCACTGCAACCAAGATGTGTTTAAAAGCAGTGTCTGACGTTAAAGGACCGCAGTGGTCAAGATAAATGCAGCCAAACGGCTGCTTAGAGATGTATAGTTGAGTGTGGGGTGGACGTGCAACAGTAGAAGGCTTAATTCATTGACAAATGTCACAAGAAAGAACATATTTACGTGCCTGTTGATATAAACCACGCCACCAGAAACGTTGCTGTAAAAGCGAAATTGTCGCAGTTACTCCAGCATGGGCAGAAGCCACGCCCTCATGAGCGGCAATGATCAAAGAAAGTCTGCGGTCCTCGTTGGGAATCAGCCGATCCCCAACGGACGGAATAGTTGCAAATGGGACTTGATCTGGAGACAAGTGATGTGAATAACGTGAAGGGAAACCTTGTGGAAACTCTGTTCCCTCCTTAGTCGCAGCTATAGCCGCCAAATTATCATCATCAATTTTAGTCATAGGCCTAGTGACTGCTGCTACTGAACAAGTGGCTACTGCAGATTTGGCTTCCTCATCAGCCAATGAATTACCAACAGCATGTGCTCCTACATGTTGATGGCCCAAAGTATGAATAACATGTGTGAGTGGCAAGCACGCCTTAAGAGTGGTCACTTTAACCCAAAGTGTTTTATGGTTAATTTCGCTACCTTTTGAATCACGAAAATCATTTTGTGTCCAGAAAAACAAATTGTCATTGAAGGATTGTACACAGTAAAACGAATCGCACACTACAAGAGCTGGAACCTCGGGGTCAGCAAATTCAAGAGCTAAAACCAAAGCACATAGCTCTGCCAATTGAGCTGTGCAATCACCAAAAGACTGTGTGTGCACCAAGGAGGATTTAAAATCCCCATCAACAATCGTGCCTGCCACAATTGCGCAGGCAGCTGAATAAGCGTGTTTAGAACCAATGGCTGGCTGTGTAGATCCATCAGTGTAAATAATGCTTTTGTACTGATCAAGTGGAAGCAATGATAAGGGAGGAGGATGAACATGTTCATATTGTAAAAACTCCTGTATCTGTAAAGACGGATCAAAGATAAAGTTGACATCAGCCTACATCAAAGAACTAGCCCATTGTATCCAACGTGGAAGCAAGGCTTTAGAATTCGGGATACTAGCCTTCATAAATGGTTCTAAAGCAGGTACCGGCAAGACCATGAAAATGCATTTACCCTTAGCCAAAGAGCGTTCCTTAAGAATCGCCATCTGGACAGCTGTCAAATTTTTTTCCGTAGAAGAGAAACGCATCTCTGCTAAAGTGTACAAATGCGATTTATAAGCAATGGGGACTGTGTCACCCTCATTGAACGTCAAGTAAGTGAAACCCAACGTGCCTGGTACAATCCGTTTCACCAAATTTGTAGAATTGTCTCATGCTAACAAGAAGTTGGTCGCAAGCAGATCGGACTGCAGAAACCAAAGAATTGCGGTATGTTCCGGAAGCCAACAGGAAGCCGAGAAAGTAGGTTGTATCAACGAGTTAAGAGGTTTGATACAGTGGGCATAATCAGGAATGTATGTCCTCCCAAAATTAAAAAAACCCAGCAAAGATTGTAATTTTTTAAGGGTAGCTGGAGGTTACAATTGTGCACATTTCTCCAGAAAATGGGGGGCTAACCCCCTACCTTCATTATTTAGTTCGTAACCAAGAAAAAGTACTGCCAAGAAGGCGATATGAGACTTAGCAAAATTGAATTTGTAACCAAAGTTTGCAAAATGTGTGATAATGCGGTCCACACGCAAGAGATGTGGCTGTAAATCATCATCCGGCAAGTATATGTCATCGACGTACGAGAAGGCATCAGGGTCAATCTCATGCAAAAGGGACACTATGCGGGCAGGAAACACACCAGGGCTATTCTTATATCCCATAAGCAATCTCGCATATCTGCGCTGATTGCCCAGCGCACTGAATGCAGTCAAATCACAGCTCTCAGGAGCCAAAGAGTGGCTGAAGAAGCCATTGGAAATATCCAAAGTGGTTTTGTACTTTTTTCGAACAATATTGTTCACCAACGCAGAGCTGTGTGTGTTCTGAACCGCAAAAGTACGAACATGACTGTTTAAAATAAATGTCTGTAATCTAAAACAATATGATATGAATCGTCCGGTTTCAATATCAGTAAAAGAGGATTATTCATTGACGAAACACAGGGTTCAATCAAGCCCTGATATTCCAATTGGGTCAAGATGTCACTTACGGACGTTTTCGCATCTCGTTTGATTGGATACTGTGGTTGGGGCTGAGGTGTAGAACGCAAAGGAATCACATGGACTGGGGAACCCTCATCCCAACCTGCCTGATTGCGATATAATGCTGGTGCTAAGGCTAAAGCCCACCTGGAGGCATAAGCCATTTTATTGTCAACTGGAACATATTGTAAAAAAACTTGGTAAAATAACATCTTCCCCTCTGGAGGAAGCCAGGACAAAAGGGGGAGGCCAATCAACCTCCACCAATAAAATGTCATAAGAAGAAGTGAGGTTTTTCCAAAACACTGCTTTAACTGGGCGTTTAATATCACCTTCAATTTGGAGGGTCACTTCGTAAAGTCTATCTGGAGGAGGGACTAGAGTATCAGCTATTTCTTTTGTAATAAAAGTGCCAGTTGTTTTCGCCTCCAGATGCTGGTGGAGTGTCTGTCGCACTATGGTAACCTCCGCTGTGCTGTCCAGGAGGGTTCCCGCCCAGCTCCTGTTGAGGATCAGGGTTCTCACCGTCTGAGGCATGCTTTGCAGTCAAAGCGGCAACTTTTTTCTTCTGAAATGGGGCATGATATTGAGGTGGTTCCCCCTGCTTGACTTTTACATCAAACTGGCGCTGTGGGACGCATCTTGTCTGTGCAGACTCACCTTCTCTACAATCCTGACACCCTCCTCCGCCGAATTGTTGATCCGACGATTCCTGAAAAGAACGAGGAGAATGAGGATCAGGAACCTGGAACCTCTCAGGTGTCTTAATTTTAGAGCGGTTGTGCAAATCATATCTATGTTCAGAAGCGTCAGGTGGTGGCGGACCAGCACGAGAGCCGGGCCTTTGCTGTTGCTGCTGCTGATTTTTATTCCAAGCCTTTTTAGGAAAGACTGGACGACTCTCCTTATCAGGAGTAGACTTATTCTATACCTGAGTAAATGGTCATACTCCAAAACTTTTGCGACCCAATAATGTGTACACATCCGCAATAATAATCTGCAACTGCCGCTGCCAGTCAATGTCCGCCACCGCTGAGAGGCGTTGACGCACTTGCAAGCTAACTGCCTCACCTTTGATGTTGGCCAGAATCATATCAGAGACAATAGGGAACATGCCCACTAATCTCATCCCCAATTCCAGGGCTAGATCAGACCCGTGTTCATCTTGAACCTTCTTCAGAACGCTCGTAGAACGCTCATGGAGGGGGTGCCAAAGCACAGTGTGTACACTGCAGCAAACAATGTCCCCCAGGTGGTGCAATCAGCCAAAACGGGAACTATACCATTCGGTAAACTCATTGTCAGGATCCTGTGTTTCTCAACAGGAGTAGTATGTGGAAAAACAGCCTCGAGTTGCTCAAATTGTATTGCAAGCCAATATGGTAAATCATCTCTATTCTGAGGACATTTGCCCATCACCGAATTAATCATAATGGGACTAATGACAAGACTACCACCATGTCCAGGTGGCTGAGGAGCGACTCCAGCCGGATCCACTTGAATTTTATATGACATAAATTGTATGACACTTCTGTGTATATGAATTAATGATGTATGTAACTCACATAGCTCTGCAAGAGTAACATGAAGATAATTCGGATGTGGAGTGAAACCAGCCAAAACCGGCCATGTGGCCCCATCAACAGATAATGGGCCTAGACCGACCACTGAAACAGGGTGAGAAAAGGCGCCGTTAAACCAGATGGTATGCTCCCAGGCCGTTAATGGAACTTCAAGCAATGCATAAGGGTGATAATTCCGCGGAACCGCGGCTGCTGTATATTCATGAAACAAATTATAATTTCCATCCACTGCGGGAAATGTAACCCAAGAGTAAAAAACTTTGAAGCGGTAAGCTGCATCCGCTTCGACAACAAAGATAAAATCAGCCCCTGCATTAGGGACTCCACGTTGAGTCAGAAATGCTGTAACCGCCACGCGGTTAGGCGCCGCAATAGCGACCAGTTGTGCCATAGGAGAAATGGTACCAAGAAACAGAGAGAACGGTAGCGCAAAAGAGGGTATAGAAAAACCTTTTAAACTTCAAGCTTGAAAAACCTATAAATATACCAATGTGGGAGGCCAAGCCCTCCCACCACGGACGTCTCCGGTAACCAGTGAGAGGGTATTGTGGACAAGCACAAGCGCTACTCAGGGGTGTCATGAATAAGTACCAGACCAAACGTTGGTGGCTCCATGTTGTAGGGATTCTGCACAAATACAGAACTATGCACAGGAATATGGGACCTTGGTGTATAGGGACTGGGTCTTCCTACCACCTTAGTACCCACGAACCCAGGACCGACTAGCTATAGTGTCTCACTTGCTCTCCTACTCACTCACAGAGAAACACATGATTAGACACCCAGAACACAACACTCCCAGATCTCTGAGGAATCGCGGTAACAAGACACACCCTTTCGTTCACTCTCTTGTACTTGTCCACAATAAGATCTGACAGAGACACGAAACAGTTTAAAATATTTAAATGTGCCCTAACATGTAGTATATGTGCCACCACAAGAAGGAAAATGCATAGTACAAATACAGTCAGCATAGCAGCTAGTCCATTGATCATGAAGGGAGATGTCAATATGTCATCATAGAAGGACAATGGAGAAAAGACTATGGGCCAGATGTATCAATATTGCATTTTTAGCAAAACCAAAGGGGATGATGGACGGAGTGTTGAACATTGCAAGCACTCAGCCCCAGTCAACTGATCTGGGTTTAATCCATCATCATTCTTTAGCTCACTCCGCCACCCCAGTTCAGACATGGCCATATGCAAATCAGTCTGACCCTGTGCCTCATGGGAACAGTCCAGCCCGAACTGCCAAGCCATGTCTTCCCTGGACCGGAAACAAGCATCCTGGGACCGGTTTCGGGTTCATAACCCTCATCAGCCAGGCTATCTTGAATCCAGTGGCAAAGTGAGCAAGGGACCCACGTCTGGGCATACCCTGCCAACTTAGGGAAACTTAGCAAAACCAAAGGGGATGATGGACGGAGTGTTGAACATTGCAAGCACTCACCCCCAGTCAACTGATCTGGGTTAATCCATCATCATTCTTTAGCTCACTCCGCCACCCCAGTTCAGACATGGCCATATGCAAATCAGTCTGACCCTGTGCCTCATGGGAACAGTCCAGCCCGAACTGCCAAGCCATGTCTTCCCTGGACCGGAAACAAGCATCCTGGGACCGGTTTCGGGTTCATAACCCTCATCAGCCAGGCTATCTTGAATCCAGTGGCAAAGTGAGCAAGGGGCCCATGTCTGGGCATACCCTGCCAACTTAGGGCAAACTTAGCAAAAACAAAGGGGATGATGGACGGAGTGTTGAACATTGCAAGCACTCACCCCCAGTCAACTGATCTGGGTTTAATCCATCATCATTCTTTAGCTCACTCCGCCACCCCAGTTCAGACATGGCCATATGCAAATCAGTCTGACCCTGTGCCTCATGGGAACAGTCCAGCCCGAACTGCCAAGCCATGTCTTCCCTGGACCGGAAACAAGCATCCTGGGACCAGTGTCGGGTTCATAACCCTCATCAGCCAGGCTATCTTGAATCCAGTGGCAAAGTGAGCAAGGGACCCACGTCTGGGCATACCCTGCCAACTTAGGGCAAACTAAATAGCGAAATTTAGCGATTCGCTATTTTAGAATCGCAAAATGCAATTTATGTAGGTTTTGCAAAAAAAACAGCGATTCCCACATATTCCTTAATAGCGAATCGCAAATTGCAATTCACTGTAAAGGAATGCCTTCCTATTCATTCCTATGGGCCTAGAGGCCCATAGGAATTAATGGGAAGGCATTCACAATTTGCAATTACCAAATAGGTAATCGCAAATTGCGAATGCAATTGCAAGGGTGCCGGGGGCCATAAGGCCCTCCTGATGCACCCCCAAAAAAGGTAAGTGTGCACATGTGGCTCACACACATGCCCTAAGGGCATGTGTATGCGCCACATGGCACTTAGAAGAATGCAATTTTGTGCATTTTTCTAAGGATTTGCAAATTACCACCAACTTGAAGTGGGTGGTAATTTGCGATTCCTTAAAGCAAAGTCGCATTCTGAGAATGCTTCTTGCACTGCATTTAGGGAATTGCAAATTGCGATTCCCTAACTGCATCCGCAAAATAGGTAATCGCAAAAATTGCTAAGAAGAAGTTTTATTGTATAATAGAAGATCTCTGGCCTTGTCAGCAGACCCATACCTTAGCCTATAGATGGCAGATTTACATCATAGGTGCTGTCTCGCTCTACTCCCTGGAAAGGTCCCTCTCCAAGTGTCTGTCACCTATTCGTGTACCCCACTAAAAACTCAAGTACGCTGTCTAAACAACAGCTGCATCGGTATGTTTTGTCTAAGGGCTAAGGTCTGGCTAGAACAAAATAACAAGGGGCATTGTTGTTCGACCTTGCACATAATGTTCAGTCAAAATCCCAGGACCATGCATAGAGCGAACACAGCAATGAGTTCTCATGTGAAAGCAGCCATTGAAATTATTGCAAAAATTAAAGACGTGCAGTAACGTGTGCAAAGCAGCAGGCAAGCTGCAACGTGCTCATGCTAAGTTAGTGAAAAACGACAATGTCCCCATGGGCCACGTGACCAAAACCGGTCCCAGGGTGCTTGTTTCCAGTACAGGGAGGACCTGGCCTAGCAGTTCGGACTGGACTGTTCCCATGGAGAGCAGGGTCAAGACTGACTTGCATATGGCTGGATTCAAACTGGAATGGCATGGGGAGCAAAAAAACAATGGATTTAGGCCCAGATCTCTGTACTCGGGTGAATGTTTGACATTGTTTAACATTTTGTCCGTCAATTGTTCTTTTTGAATTTTTCACTATATAGGAGGTCTTTCTCCCAATAGATCAGGTGATCTCCAGAGGTGTCACTAGCTGACTGGGCCTCAGCTTGCAGTCTCAAACCCTCTAGAGTTGAACACTCTTTCTGAGCTCTAAGAACCCCTCACTGGTGCGTCCCCCAACTTGCAATTCAGCAAGCTCAGGCAGGTCTCCCAGGGCTAAAATATCCTCCCAGGTAGGCTCATGGGCAGCCTCCTCAGGCGCCCCTACAACCTGGTCCCCTGGTGTTTTAGGGGCTGGTTTCCCATGCCCCCTGCTCTTTCCCTTTTTGGCAGCTGCCTGTGATATTTTTCCAGGCTCCAGGTCTCCTTGACTCCTCTCTCAGAATGTCATTGACCTTGTGGTCAGGCACACCCACTTAGGCAACCCTAACATCTGCTAGTGTAACCTAAGGTCCACCACCGTATTGATAGAGTGCTGTAGGTCATTCCCCAGCAGACAATCAACAAGCATGTCAGAACTCACAGCTACTGTCATAGAACCAAACTCGACCCTCTATTCAAATTGATCCAGAACCACAGGGTAATGCCCCTTAAGGCTGTCTGCTCCATATCCTGGTGGAATGTGTTGGGAATTACCTGCTCTGTGGACACCAGATGACACCTTACAGTTGTCATGCTGGCTCCTGTGTTCCTCAGAGCCTCCACCTTCTGCCCATTGATGGTGACCCACTGCGTATACTTGGAAGTATTAGCAGGGATGTGGGCTTTGAGCACCATCTCTTTGTCACTCAGGCACACTTGGGTGACCTCTGCTCTCTCCCCCACAGAAACTGGGGCAATCCTCCCCCCAAGCGCTACACTGGGCAATGCTTGGGTCTGCCCACCAGCAGAGGGCTGTGCCCTCTTGGGACACTTGGCACCCCCTTTCACATGCCCATACTTGTAATTCAATAGTACTTGGGGACACACTTGGTTCTATCATGGAGGCAAACGTACTACAGTGCAATTTATAGTGGCGCACATAAGAAAGGCAAAATAATTGGCTAGATTATAACTTCACCAGAAAAGGGCTGATCACTTCACCTCTGTTCTCATAGAAATTCACTGGTTCCCATTGGTCCAGAGATTAACGTTCAAACTACTCAGCATGAATTTCAGAGCACAGGATAGATTTTCGTCCTGAATTATCCACAAAGAGTAAAATCAATCTACCTGCCCAATCTCACCCTGAGTTCAACCAAAGTAAGTCTGCTTGCATCAATTAGAATTACTTGAAAGTGAACAAAAAATCACAGTAACAGGTGCCCATTTATCAAACTCTCAAACCTCTGCATGAGAAACCAACCAGTCATACTTTAAAATAAGTGTGCAAACAAGCCTGCTTTAGCTTTCTGCCATCGGCATATCACCTTCCTCCGACAGATGTAAGGCCCCACAAAGAACACTGCTGTCTACTGTGAAGCACAGTCATAATTACATACCAGAGTGTCCTCACCTGTTGTGTGATTGACAACTGATGACTCAATCTGAATATTGATTTATGAAGTCAGTAACAGTTGCAACTGAATTTATATTACTTAATTTCTGAATTGTCTTGCTTCTTTAATTTAAATACATCCATGTGATCAATGGCTTAGTCATGTGTCTTGCCTATTAATATGAGATTGACTATATCAGTGGTTCCTAACCTTCTGACTTCTGCGGACTCCCACCTAATTATTACATGAGTCCGGCAACCCCCACTGAATCATTGGAATCCAGGGACCCCCACTGAGTCATTTTTGGAGCATGAGGACCCCGACCTAAGCAATTTCGATTATTTTAACCACAATCAATATAAAAAATACGGAAGCTGGCAAGCATTCATTAAACAAATACATGAATGCTGAAATATTTATTTTTATTCACAAACAAATATAAAAAAATCAAAATTTTAATTTTAATTGGAAATTTGGTGCTTTTTAAAATTTATTTGAAGTCACCCATCACTGCAAGATGGCTGCTGACTGACCTCAATGAGAGCTGCTGCCGGGTCTCTCCTCTCTGCTAGTGATTAGAATGCGTTTACAGATAAAAATTTGAAAAAAACATCTGCACTGGCGCTTACCTTTGGCTGGTATGAGGCTGCTGGACATTGGTTATTTGTTAAAAACCAGATCGTTTTCCGCTGTAATTTGCTCCTTATCACGCGGTTTCTGGCGCTGCTCCTATACTCCTCGTGCGGACCGCTGTTGGCTTACAAGGAATATGGCTCCAAAAACTGATAAGGCTGCTAAGGCTCCCAACCTCCCCGGGGGTGTGGGTGCCGGTGTTGGAGGAGCGGCCGGAGCTCCGGGCGCCAACATTATCAAAGCTGCTAATTCCGCTTTACGCTCAGCAAGGGGTCCGATTCACTCACGGCGTGGCGGACAGTCCAAGAGAGCAGATGGCAGCGGGAAAAACGCCAGTGTCTCTGACGAGAGTCGGCTTCCCCCAGCAACTGTGGAAGTCGCGCTAAGGCAGATAACGGTGGTTGAAGCCTTCTCTCTGGTCCCGTCCACCGCTCCCGCTGCCATCACTCAGGTGGCGGATAACATCATAAATCTTCCGATGGCAGGAACGGAGGCCCCCGAGGATGACGAGGATAACGAACACCACGTAGAGCTGCATGCAGAAACCGGACAGGAGCAGGGCTTGCCAGCGGATCGGATCCTGTCTACAATGGACCCACAGGTAAACTACTTGAGCTCTATGGCTGCGAATCCTGGGGACTCAGAATTGTCAAACTCAGATGCCCCTGATCTGGTTACAGGGGGTGCCTCTGAAGGTGATAACTTGTCAGGGCCCCTCACAGTTACCACGAACAAAGTAATGATGAATGGCAAGCACAGAGTTAAAGTTACCAGTGGAGTTAACAGCAACCTCCCTCGCGCTGTATTAACTCAATGTGTCCCCTCTTCAGAACCCACAAGTAAAGGCAAAGGCAAAGCTAAGGGCCCTGAACTGATCCATGGATCTCCCGAGGGGGATCAGTTTTATTCACTCAATGACGATTCAGAGTCACTGGCTTCGAGTGATGTTATTTCTTCAGAAGAGACTGACACCGGAGGATCCTCCACTGTGCTTAAAAACTGTCGCACAAAGGCCGTTTTTTCAAAACACAGATCAAGATCCAGAAGGAGCCCGGCTAAATTTGATGCGGCCGCAGCAAGAAAGCTGGAATGGGATTATGCAGCTACTAGCCGGGTTTATGATACTGATGCGCAGGCTGGATCCGGTGGCTCAACAGCCCCCCCTTGTCCATCAACTCCGCCAACGCTAGACCTAGTTTACTCCACATTAAAACAGATGCAGGGGGAGGCAAGAATGGAAAGTAGAAGATCACATCAGGCTACCAAAAAACGACAAATTTCCATCCGTAAGGTCAATAAGCTTTGCACAGAAATGGCAGAGAGAGTTACTCATGTGGAGGATAGAACAGTGGCGCTGGAAGAGGAGATTGCAAAAATACAGGAGTCCATTGATTTGCATGAGAAACAATCCACTGATATAGCCTGGAAACTCGAAGATTTCGAGAACCGCCAACGGCGGAACAACGTTTGCCTACTGGGCATTGCCGAAAATGCAGAAGGGAGTAACATAATGCTCTTTGTGGTGTCTCTGCTAAAAGGTGCACTCCCGGAGCTTGCCCACTGGAACTGGGAAATGGAAGTTCAACGGGCTCATCGCTTCCCTATGGTGCAGAGAAGAAACAATGTGAGCAGGCATGATGAGCAACCGAGAGCCATTCTGATTTATATCGGAAACTTTCTTCTCAGACAGGCTATAATAGATATGGTCAGACCCAATTCCAAACGGACATTTGATGGACATACCTTCTTCTCCCGCCCTGACTTCTGTCATGTTACTGTTGAACGCCGGTGGAGGCTTCGACACATGATATCTGCGTTTCAGGGGGTGGGTTCTGAAGCATATTTATTATTCCCCGCCCACCTTAAAGTTATTACGAATGGGCGGGTACGAATGCTGTCATCAGAGGTAAAAGCTCAAGAATTCCTGGCAGAGCTGAAGGATGTAGGAGGGCGGGGGCCTCTGGACGATAAGCCGATTGGGATTTACAGGATGGCTGGGGGCTGTATTGATTTCTATTCCTCTCTGCCTGACCAATGCCATAGAGCTTTGTATTTCTTAAGTAGTGGCACCTGTTGTTTGATGCACACTTTTATGAATCTGGGGTGTTGGGTCGGCTGGGCCTCCTCTCTGGTTAAAATGTTTTTTTTTTTTTTTTTTCTTCTTTCTTTATTGAAGGCAGAGGGCGCAGAGTCTCGGTGGCAGCTCGAGACGTGCGATTGGTAGCCACACATAGGTCATGGGTGACCTATTTGCCTGTTTGGGTGGTAGGGGAGGGTGGGTTGGGGGGGGTATGGGTTCTGGGGTGGGGGTGGGAGGGGTTGGGGCGGGGTCATCAGGGTGGTAGGCTTCAGCACAGCACAAAACATTGTTTGAGGAATTTTTCAGATACTAGCTTTGATGAATATGGTGCATTGCCCATTTGTAACTTGGAAGGAGTGGTCATGGCTATTCCTAGGAAAAAGGCAATCCATAAGTCGCTCGAAATGGCAGGGAATCTATTCAACATTGCTTTATGAATGTATTAAATATTAGATTTGTTTCAATCAATATATGTGGGCTCAATGACCAATTTAAGCGACAAAGGGCGGCTATAATTTTGAAAACAATGCGGGCAGATGTCTTGTGTGTTTAGGAGACACATATAGAGGGGGATAGGTCCAGAATTTTAGAGCAACTTGGTTTTAGACTTTTGGTGGCAACTAAGCAAGGCACTAAAACTAGAGGGGTCGCTATCCTTACTCGAAGGAAAGATATTATCGCCAAAAGGGTTTTATCAGATAGATGGGGGCGTTGGGCACTTATAGAATGCTCTATCCATGGGATGTTAGTCACTGTATGCTCAGTGTATGGTTCAACGGCAGACGATCCGGAGATATTAGAGTTGCTGGATGATGAATTAGTTAACTGGTCAGCTCCGCTCATAGTGTGTGGCGATTTTAATATCGATGGGCTTGGGGGTCTCTGGGATGCTGCCGCTGATAAATACACTGGCCGAAAGAAAAAGGTCTTTAGGGCACTCACCAACTTAGTTAATAATCATGGACTTATCGACTTATGGGATCACTCAGCTAATGGAGATAATGGCTGCACGTTTTATTCTGCCCCACATAACGCTATTTTTAGATTAGATTATTTTTTTGTATCCCATTCCCTAGTTCATCAGGCGAAAATTCAGAAATCCCCTAGGATATTGTCAGACCATAACCCTCTTGTTCTTACGTTAGCTTTTGAGAAAAGAGAACAAACTGAGCGTATTTGGACCTTTGAAAGAGGGCTATTATTTGATCCGGATTATGTTCATCATATGAAGGGTTGGATTAAGGCCTTCTTTGATATAAATAGGTATAGCACTACTGTAGGCGTCGTGTGGGACGCTTTCAAGCGGGCGTCAGAGGGGAGACATTGAGCTTTAGTTTGTCCAGGCATAAGAGGTTGGCGCTCCTTGAGGAAACGCTTTATAAAAACCTAACTAGGATCGAGGAGGAATTGGTTGCTGCATTAAAATCTGGCTTAGCTACTGATGATATTTTGCATCGGCTTGCATGGGCCAAAGCAGAAATTGGAGAATGAGCCGCCGTAAAAGCATCTGAATGCTTCCTAGCAAAAAGGGAGCACTGCCATGAATTTAGTGAGAGGGTTGGTCATACACTTGCAGTTAGACTTCGACAAAGGAGCGTAAGGAATGAGATAAATGAAATTATTGATGATGTCGGTAATTTAGTTATAGACCCTCCTGGTATCCAGGAAGTATTTAGACAATTTTACTGTCGCCTATATGGTGAAGGCCCTCAGGTTTCACAGAACTCAATTCAGGACTTCCTTAGCGGCATACCGCTACATAGAATTGAACCTCAGGAGAGGGAGAAACTAGATGCAGTTTTGACACAGGAAGAAATTTCTGACGCATTAAGAGATCTCCCCTCAGGCAAGGCTACTGGACCTGACCAGATTCCCCTGGAGTTCTATAAGATTTTTTGGGATGAGCTGGGAGCAGATCTGGTGGAAACCATTCTATGTGTTCAAACCGGCGGGTTGGCCCCAGTCTCATGGGCAGGTGCCGATATTATAATATTTTTAAAGAAAGGGAAGCCACCTCAGGAACTGGGATCATACCAGCCAATTACTCTTATAAACAGTGATGCTAAAAAAAATTCAAAAGCCCTTGCCACCAAACTGAACAACATCATCGCAGATACCATTCATCCATGCCAGCATGGGTTTATACCCGGGAGGGGGACGACGGAACATACGTGCCTGGTAATTACCCTATTTGATGCAGCAGAAGTCTCAGGAGACCCGATGGCTTTGCTGCTCCTGGATGCAGAAAAGGCTTTTGATAGGGTCTCCTGGGGCTTTCTATGGTAGGTATTGAAATGGTTCGGAATTGGGTCAGGGTTTATTAATGCTATCCGCGCAATGTATTTGGCACCAACAGCATGCTTGAGAATAAACGTGAAGTATACTGCGCCCATTGAGTTTAAGCGCGGTACTCGGCAAGGGTGCCCATGCTCACCTTTGCTTTTTGCTATTTACATTGATCCACTACTGCGGCTCTTTGCAGCTTGCCAAGAAATCGAACCAATGCTGTTTCATGACACTTCAACAAAAGTACTCGCTTATGCGGATGATATCGCATTAGTTACTCCCAAACCATTAGAAGCAATTGCAGCCGTTGAAGAGCTGGCACTGGTATTCGGCGAGCTCTCTGGGTATGCCCTAAACAAAGGGAAGACTCAGATAGTTACCAACTGTTTGATAAATCTATCGGATCCTCGGATGACTGACTCAGCGATATATTTAGGTATCACTATAACTCCTGAATTGAAAGATGTGGTTGCAATAAACATTAACCCCATAATTCAAAAGGCTAGAAAAGATTTTGATAAATTTCATAATTTGCACTTGTCACTGGTGGGGCGGTGCAATGTGATTAAAATGGTATTTTTGCCAAAAATACTCTATCTGTTTAGGGCTATCCCATTAGAATTTGGGAAACAATGGTTTAATGAGCTAGAGCACTTGGTCAACCGCTTTGTGTGGGCACACGGCAAGACAAGGAGGGCCTTACGATTCATGACTCTTCCCTTGGCAAAAGGAGGTTTGGCATTACCCGATTTTAAACTTTATTATTGGGCTGCTGCACTTCAATATATGGGGGCTTTGTTGGGTGGGTGCCCCGAGACCTTAAATGTTGAAGAAAGACTTCCGGATGTTTATAATTTATTGATGGGTGAAGAGGCCCTGAACAGCTTCATGAAATTCAGCGAACCAAGCTTCTACAAGAGAACAAAATTCAAAACCCTGCATGCTGCTTTTAAAATCTGGGCTGCCCTTAAAAGGAAGCTTGGTCTAGGTAGATTACATTATTATACTCATATGATTGGCAACCCAACATTGCCAGAAATCTTCTCCGATCAAATTATGGTAGAATGGGGAGCGCTTGGACTGCTGAAAGTGGGTGATCTAATGGGCCAAGGGGGAATTTATCAATTCCGGGATATACAAGACAAATTTAGTATTAGCCCCAAAAACTTTTTTAAATATCTCCAAATAAGAAGCTTTCTTTGTAAAAGGACGGGTGGTACTAGGGGCTTTGAAAAGGCACGGATTATAGATATTATAAGAACTGGGATGGACTGCTCCATCAAAGGAGTTTACTCTGAACTCATAGCACTCAAACAGGATGATTTGGCACAGCAGACCAAAAAATGGAAAAACCGGTTGGGCAATGACTCAGTTAACTTCCTAGAGTCTCTTGAGCTGGGGCATGCAGTTTTGTGCTCTGCTGCACTGCAGGCTCAGCATTATAAAACAATGTTCTCGCTCTATTATACCCCAGCCAAAATAGCACAGTGGGGCGGTCTTACGGGAATTAGTTGCCCTTGTTGTAACTCATTAGATGCGGATGCAGTTCATATGTTTAGTACCTGCCCACGACTTGATATAACAAAGACATCAATAATGGCTTTCTGTGATCACACTCTTGGTCTTAAAGTTAATTTAACTCCAACGTTAATGCTCTTAGGGGTTGATAATTGCCAAGGGCAACTCCCTCATTCCCGCTTTCTATTTCTTGCTATGGCTATACTTGGATCTGCATTGCCGCTGCCTGGCGCGATCAAACTGCTCCTACATTTCAGTGCTGGCTAGCCCGGCTACTAGCAACGTTTAATCTTGAAAGGGGAATCTATGAAAGATGGGGCAAAAGGGGGAACATTTTGGGTAAAAGAATTTGGGACCCTATATATAAATGGAAGGAATCACAATCTTAGTTTGGCTTTAGATTAATATCAAATATTAGTTAACTTAGAATTGCAATAGCCATGCTTTTCCTTTCTCTTTCTTTCCATCTTGCTTTTATGCTGTTAGTATCGCTACTCTAATGGAAGTTAAAAACATGCTTTTTGCTCTTTTCTCTTCTTCCA
Organism: Calotriton arnoldi; assembly: GCA_963921515.1. Classification (NCBI taxonomy): domain Eukaryota; kingdom Metazoa; phylum Chordata; class Amphibia; order Caudata; family Salamandridae; genus Calotriton; species Calotriton arnoldi. The sequence goes on from CAWUFW010014800.1 coordinate 321,032, forward strand.
ATTTTTTATTGTTTCTCTCTTCTGTTTTCCTTCTTTTACTTTTTGATTTTTGCTTTCCAATATGTATCTTTTTAAAAATTGATGTATGGCAAAGCCAGAATGATTAATCCTCAAACAATATTGAATTGTACATTGAAAAATTGTGCTGCTTATATTAAAAATGTGTAATAAAATGTTAAAAAAAAAAATGAAGTCACCCATCACCCATACTATAGCGGTAGCACTTGCACTGCCCCTACAAATCAATCTGAGGTTCAACTTAATTTTTAGCCTCCAATTTCAAAATCCTTCACATTTGCAGAACGTTTAAAATTTTCAATTCTCATCTTTGGTTCTTTATTTATATACACTGTACTAATCTGTTAATATTATTTAATTTTCTAAGCAGTTGTGGATCCCCTGAGTAGATGCCATAGTCCCCCAGGGGTACTGGAACCACAGATTTAGAACCACTGGATTATATCATTCACTAGTGGCCCAATACGTTAATGTGGGTCAGGAAGAGAGAAGAGGCAGCTTTAATGGGTGAGTTTGCCTTCAATTAAGGTTCTGCTGGCATGCCCTGAGAGAGCAGTCTCTGTGTGAAATGCTGACTACTTTCAGTCTGCAACTTAAGGATAATGGACACCATAATAAGCCCCTTCCTTCTCCATATGGTTGCTATGGTACTTTATTTCATTTTCCCTGTATATGACAGAACTTTAATACATTGGGACTCCTCGACGGCCACTGGTTCTAACATTGAACAGGTGTACGACTGCGCGCCAGGTGTGAAGGTAATGCAGGCTCAGAAAATATGAGCTGTGTTTTTTATTACAAAAACAATAAATCATTTTAAAGGATGTGGTTGTTTGAAAATTTGCAAACAAAGGAGAGAGCCTAAACTATAAACCACACATTTATCTCAAAGCACATGTTCACGATGACTGCTATTTTCAAACAGATAATTAAAAACAGCAAACTGTAAGTCAAATTTAAACATTAAAAAGATAGGACAAGTTCTCGGGAAATATTTTTGCACATGAGTTAGAACATAACATTTTCAACAAATATGATCACCTAATATTGTGATCAGAGCCAAAAGTATTAGAATCATTGTGCAAAAAAAAGACCATCGAAGCGCTAAGAACTGTGTTTCACTAAATACAAAACCTTTCACTTTCCCAACCAAAAACAAATCCCCAAATGAAATCTTCAGCAAAATCCTTTGAGATAATAATATATACATTTATTCAAACCGCTAAAAGATGTTAATTGCTTTGTAATATGAAGAATTATGCAGGAAGTCTGTATGACAGACTCTTCACAATTTCTCAACACCGATCTATTTCTGTCGTAAGGTAAGCATGGGCCCAGTCATAGTCCAACCATAGCCTAAAACAATCGAACAGCATTATCCATGAAGTTACTGTGATCTATACACACTGGCTATCAGAACTCTTAAATAAGCTTCCCAGTGCTCATCTACAGTACAACATTAATCATTCTCCATGTTCTTATGGTTAAAGTGGTGACTGCTGGATTAAGGCGAAACTGTCTAAATAAAAGTGTCTTAACATAATACCAAGCGGTAGATTCAAGGTGGTCTGTAATTGGGCCAAGATTCATCCTCTCTCAACATGAGAAACGGGGGAAGTGCAGTCTTGAAGTTCACTGAAAGTATACATTACACCATTGTACCTGCCAGTAAAACAAAGATTCCCTTGATTCCCCTTAGTCGCAGCTCATTCTCAACATTGATTATGCCTTTGTTGATGCTGCACTTTTGCTTGTTTACAAGATTTTCTTTTCAAAAGAAGTCATGAAAGTAACCAGCTTTCACTGAACTGATTTGTGGACCAGAGTATGCAGCGGTGACCATGAATTAACTAAAACAAGCCTGAAAAATGCAAAATGGGTAAATAACTCAAGTGGTTACTGGCTTGAGTAGAGCACCTCCAGATTGCTCATCAATCTGGATTAGGCAGAATCACATTAATCCACAAGGACAAGTAAGGTGACTCAGCTTAGAGGGTTATAACTTCAAGATTGACTTTTTTCCAGGGAACAGGAATTCTGTCGCAGACTGCCTTTCTCGGTTACCCAGAAAGGGAAGTGCAATGGAGAGTGGTAGTGGTATGGATGAGGATAGTACGGATGAACCTATCCTAACTGTGACCAGCCCTGGCATCTCCAAGGAGGAGTGGATTGAGTGTTCAGAAATTGATGCACTCCTTTCTGCTTTAATGGACAAGATTGTTCAGGGGTGGCCACCAAAACCTAATGGTTTACATGAGGATATCTGCAGTTATTGGGAGGTGAGACATGAATTGTATATTAACAAGGTCATGATTATGAGAGGTGAGAAGATTGTTCCTCCGGGAGATCTCTGGGAGAGAATTGTGGACTTGGCACATAAAGGGCATTTCGGGCGCAGTATTACCAAATCCAAGGTCAGGGCTATATACTGGTTCCCTGGTATGGACAGTCTTGTAGAGGACAGGTTCAAGGATTGCCTGACATGCTCCATGAGCGATAAAAGCAAGTATATAAGGAAGGCCCCCCTGTACCCGGTGGCAGTGCCGTCTAAACCATGGGACAAATTAGGACTAGACATCATGGGTCCTCTCAATGGTTGAAAGTGGTCTGGCAAGTTCATTATTGTTTTAGTGGTTTACTATTCCCACTGGATTGTTGTTAGAGTGGTCAATCGTATTACTACCCGTGACATGATTGATTTCTTGTCAGACACTTTCATGATTGAAGGTATACCCAGTTCCCTCATCATAGATAATGGGGTTCAATTCACCTCTGTTGAGGTGAATGATTTTCTAAGAACTTATCTATTGTACACCTTAAAACGGCTCTATACTGTCCTAAAGCAAACGGGCTAGTGGAGAGAGTGAACTGTATGTTAAAGGAGTGTATTCAATCAGCTCAAATCTCTGGGGTATCGGTAGATATTGCAAAAGTCTAGAAGGGGTAATGGACCCAGCTTTTTGCCAAACCTGTTTGTCAATGAGGAAAATTCGGGTACCCCTTGTCCATGGAAAAGGGAAACCCCTTAACCATTAATTTAGTAACGACAAAAGTGTACCAGGATAAGTGGTTGTTCTGTAAAAGTTCGTTATGGACCAAATTCCATATCTAGTTTAGTACTAGCTGAAAAATGAAGTTGGAAACTCGTATCTTCTTTCGGTTTCTCCAAAGTTTATTTGAGGTCATTAACGAGCATGGTAAATAAACTATTGTGAGCCACAGCCAACACGTGTTGCAACCCCTGTTGGCCCGTAAGCCGGGGCTTTCTCAAGGCGTTGGGTCAACAAGGTGAGAGAATGTCGGAAGTTTTCGCACTTCTAATGAGAGATCAGTTGCGTTCTATTATCGAAAAAGTGTGGATCGCGTAGGTCGGTGAGTTACAAATGAGGATAGGGGTCGATTAATCTAGGATTCAAAGGGCATCCTTTTCCATGTCTATCGGTACTAGCGCCGATAGACATGTGTAGTGTCCCCTTTTCAGAGTTAAAACCTTGTGCTGAAACACCAGTGTCTACCTTCAAGGAGCAGTCTGAATGCTCACGTAGTCCACGTTGTTTTCAAGCTCCGGGATGGCACAACGATTATGTTTTCCAGTGAATGTCTTCTACAATAATTGAGAACAGTTTTATGTATTGTGTAGGATTTTTATACATACCCCTTCATTCTTCTGTTAGGAAAAACAAATGTATAGGAAGGGGATGTGTTGTAATCTCTATTCTATTCATATTCGTTCAAGTGTAACTTTCCTTATATGCTTATGCCCTCTTTATACTTGCATTGTTTATTGCTATTTACCCTTGGTCTCCCCGATGTTCCCCTTCCCCATGCCTTTGGACTCCTTCTATGTCCTGGTCCTGTGGGCTGACAGTTTAACGGTCACTGCGAGTTGAGGTTGTGCCTGATGAACTGAATAAATATTCTCTCTGTTATATTTCGCCTCTTTGAACTTTTTAACAGTGACTGTGACCACTACTTACAAAAGTTGGGTGCCAAACCAGTGAGTGTTTTTTGTACACTAACTGGTTTGAGATCTGGCCTAAGCTTTATACCAAAACTGAAGTACAGATCAGTCCCAATGCAAAACCACTATTTAAATTCACTCTATTCACAGGGAGTGTCAAAAGCCCCTTCCTGCTTTTTATGAATAAGGTAGGAGTCGTTTTTGTGACTCCCTGTGAAATGGCTGGAAAAAATGCATGGGGGCCTGTAAAGGATACCATATCTCATCCCAGCATTTGCATTCAATGAACACTATGAGCCACATGTATCAACATTTGTAATAGCGATGACCTAATTGCGATTTTCTGTGAATCGCAATTAGGTAATCGCTATTACAAATGTTTGAACCTCGTTAGTTTCATTTAACGATTCCTAAGGGGTCGCAAATCGACCTACCTCATTGATATTAATGAGGTAGATTAATGAGGATTGCTAACATCACAGGGATGGAGGCCTGATAGCTTCAGAAGGCCAAATAACACAAAAGAGAGGTAAGAGGATAAATCCCTGGTCGCCCTCCTACAAGCTATAGATCCACACAAACTGGACCAGGGACTAATAGGATCAGGAGTGGTGAAGGGTAAAAGAAAGGGGAGTATGGAGGTATAAAGGTATAAAGAAGGGCACACGCAATGTGTATAAAACTGCCCTCACACACAGCAAGCTGTGTCATGCTTCATCATAGGGCCTGCTAAACACACCTCCGCGCTAGCAAACGCTGGAGGTGGAGCAATAGGGAGGGGGAAACAAACAAACACACAACATAAATGTGAACAAATTGTGTGGGATTTAGAAGGTGAAAAAATGTGGCAGAACAAATTTTAAAACGCTGGTGTCAGTGTTTCCCTACACAAACTTTAATGGTGGGTACACTGTCCAGACACAAAAACTGGCCCTGTCGGACCAATGGGTGGTGGTAATGGCTACTGGTAAAGAGAGCCCTACCCCCCCCACACACTGCTAAAATGTCGACATGTTTCAGCCGAATAAAGGTACTACCTCGGCTTTCTTCAGGACTTTCACCTGAACAATCCCAACTAGGATAAAATCCCTTCCTCCTTTAAAAATCCAGGGGTAAGGGAAAGAAAAAGGCACCTTATTTTTGTGCGCACTCTGGTACAGGGAATAGAGCCCCTTGCTCTCAATAAGGAACCGAGTTTATTGTACAGTCAAACTCGAACTGGCGGGGGGGGTGCAAGTAGCTCCCTGTAGTCACACTTTCGTCAAGGTGAGCTAATATCCGCCATCTGTACCCGCTCCCAACACCGTGTAGCTTCAGAAGGCCACCATGTCCATGATTGCTTTTCAATAAAGCAATAATTATTTTCTAACAGCAGCCCGTTTTCCTTAAAGGAAAACAGGTTGCATTTAAAAGAAAAAAAGTGAAAAGTTTTCTTTTTCTTTTTTAAGAGCAGGCAGTGGTCTGTGGGACCACTGCCTGCTCTTCCAAAACATTTTTGCCACCATACCCAAAGAGGAAGGGGTCCCTTGTGGACCCCTTTCCCTTTGCAAATGGGTTACCACCAACTTGAAGTTGATGGTAAAATGTGAATGTTTTGCCACCGCACACACGGTCATAAAACATTCATACATACCGCTGTGATTCGGTATTTGGAAGGGACACCGTAAACAAGCCCCTTCCAAATACTGCATCGCAAAATAGGGTTTGATACATGGGAAAAGCCTTTTTTGTGTTCGCAAAAGGGCCAATTCTGCAAATCTGCCTGTTTGCGAATGCAAAATAGCTACATACATGTGGCCCTATATTTTTTTAAGCAGCCCTGTCATCTTAAGAGGCAGGGCTGCTTTGAAAAGCTAAAACTGGCTACTCTCCAATTCCGAAAAGCCATGATCATAATATAAGGTGGAACTGTGCCACACAGCCAGCTCTACGAAAGAATGCCATCCCCTTTAGATTGCTAATATGTGTTCAATTGTTTGCGATTAAAAAGGAGAGTGGGGGGCCCCTTTTTCCTTTGTGATATGTAACAGGTTGCAAAATGCACACTGTTAACCACTCACGGTGTGATTTTTGTGCATTACAATGTGCTTTTTCAGTGAATTTGTGAATTTCAGGCTTTACTGCCGCAAACAACTTAATACATTGTGCCATATGTCCCTACTTGTATGAAGTGGGTAAATTTAGTTTGCTTAATAAGATATATTGAAGGTAATGATCCTCCATTGCTAGCGTGTAGCTCGAGACCAAAGTCTATAACTCACACAATATTAAGGGCGGCTGATGAGCCTCGATTGCAAAGAATAAAATATTTATAATGGGCACTGTAATGAGTTAGCGGTTCAGCTACACAACCCGGCGCAGGCCGGATATGTCGCACCCACACGCTTACGTCGGACGGCGGAGCGCAGATAATAAAAGGGGGCGTGACCGCACGAGGTCAGTCAGCACCCAACCGCAATACTGTGTGTGTGTGTCCCCATTATTTCTGCGCGCTGTGCGCATTGGTCCCAAAGTGCTTGGAGCAGCCAGCACTTTACACTGGCGACGAGCACGGAGCCGAACCTACTCTCCCACGCGCCCACTGCACACCCGACATCGCGCAGAGCCGCCAAGCAGCGTGACGGCACACCAAAGACGAGAGGCGGGAGCGCCGTCCGCTTTCCCTAGGCCCCCCGCGGCAGCCAAAAATCAGCAATGAGCACCCGTTGCAGCCACACGCAAGGGCCGGAGGCAGATAGCTGGTAAGAGCGCGCCCCCGCATGCATCCAGGTGCCTGCACAGCGCGCAGTCATGCGCTGGGCACCCAAAAGGTAACCTTTGCCCACGCACGCCACGTGGGGCCAGGTCTACGAGGACAGGGCCCAGTTGGAAAAAAGGGGGCACCTGCAGTTGAAGGCGAAGTACACAGGCCACAGACACGAGGCCTGAGCCACAAACTGACAGGAGATACCCCCAATACACAGCAGGGAGGCAGAAGTACACCTCCACCGCGCATACACACGTGCAGCAAGGCAAGAGCAACCACAGAGGTTACATAAGGGGAGCTAGAGCACGTCACACCCCTGCAACACCAAGACAGCACTCTCACGGCACGATGGGTGATAACCCCGATGAGAACCAGCCAACAGTCCGAGTCATCACGCAACATGCCCCCACAGGTGTATTGTCTCCATTCAATGAGGCAGCTGACCCCACCACTGCGTCCCCACGAAGGAAAACGTGATTGGGGCGGTTGGAGAATTACTTCGTGGCAACCAGGGAAACAGACGGGGCAGTGAAGTGCTTGCTACTACTCCACTATGCGAGGGAAGAAGTATACCTTTTATTCAAACACCTCCCAAACACAGGGGCATCAAACAACTACAACGCGGCAGTGACGGCGCTCAACTTGCACTTCGACCCACAATTGAACCCAGACTTAGAGAGGTTTAAATTGCGCCAAGCCCGGCAAATGGAGGGAGAATCGATTGATGCATTTGACGCGAGACTGAGAGAGCTGGCGAGTACATACGCCACAGAAGACAGAGCCGCAGAGGAGATTCGTGCTCAGCTCATCCAAGTGGTACGCAGCAAGATACTGCGTGGACTGATACTGAGGCAGCCGAACATACCCCTCAACGACATCCTAGTCCTGGCCAGGACACACGACCTGTCAGCAGCCAGAGCGGACGAGGTGGACTTGGCACTGACGTGAACAACAGAAAAGAGCGCAACCATCAAGACGGAGCGAGCTGATGCCGTCAGGACGCGAGACAGAGTGAGCGGGCAGCGAGGCCTTCCACCCCAGGCCCCGAAGGGCCAGTGCGGGTACTGCGGGCGTGAAGAGCACCCGGCCCAGCCGTGCTCCGCCCAAGGGAAGACATGCTACCACTGTGGCATCCCGAACCACTTCGCATCTGTATGCCGAAAGAAAACCCAGCGCAAGGACAGCAAAGGAGCCAGACCACTGCGAAGATTAGTGCACCAGCTATCAAGCGCCTCCCTCGCGTCCTCACGAGGTGAGAAGAGGAATGAACAAGCCACATACCGAGTGGAAGACACATCCACTGAAGACGAGGAAGAAGAGACATACTTAGTTTCTTTCACGCAGGAGCTCAAGAGGCGGAGAAGGCCACAGCCCTCGTGCACGGTGAGGATCGCGGGGTCGGAAGTAAAGGCAGTCATTGATACCGGCGCATCGATCAACGTCATGGGAGTCCAACAGTATAATCGACTGAGACCCAAACCGGAGCTAAAACCTTCCAAAACGAAGATCTTCGCATATGGAAACGACTCGCCCATGCCACTTCGAGGAAAGTTGACCGTGCCAATACGGTCCGAAGACAACGAAATCACCACCGACATTCACGTCATCAACCAAGAGGCCGACACATTACTCAGCAGCCACGCCGCCGAAGACTTGGGCCTGGTAATGTTCACGAGGAGTGTATAGGCGAACCAAACCAAAGAACTGCTAAGCCAATTCGCAGATTTGTTCAAGAGCCTAGGGCGCATCAAGAAGGCCCCAATCAAGCTCCATATCGACCCGTCTGTCTCCCCGACAGCTTTACGCCACAGACGGATCCCCTTCCACCTCAGACCACTAGTGGAGCAGGAGCTGCAAAAGCTAGAAGATCAAGGGGTCATCGAGAAGGTCTCTGGACCCACTCCATGGGTGTCCCCCATGGTAATAGCAGAAAAGCCATGACAGCCAGGGAAGATCAGGTCGTGCATTGATATGCACCTCCCCAACAAGGCCATCCGGCGGGAATGCCATATCACGCCAAAGATGGACGACATTGTGGCTGACGTCAACGGATCCCGGTGGTTTTCCGAATTGGACCTGAACGCAGGATACCACCAGTTGGTCCTAGCAAAGGAAAGCAGATATATCGTTCAGCACCCACCTGGGACTGCGAAGGTAGAAACGCCTATAATTTTGGAATATCATCCGCAGCAGAGGTGTTCCAGGACACGGTGCGCAAGATCCTGACTGGCCTGCCAGGGGTGTTGAACGTAAGTGATGACATCCTCATCCACTCCAACACCGATGATGAACACTACCAACACCTGAGAGCCACGCTAAAGCGACTCCAAGAACACAGCGTCACACTGCACAGGGAGAAGTGTCTATTCTTCCAGAGGTAGATAGAATTTTTTCGGCTATCTCTTCAACCAGGAGGGGATCCAAGTAGATCAGCGGAAGTCCCAGGCCATCAAAGACGCGCCGGCCCCCTCGACAGTGTCTGAAGTACGGAGCTTCCTCTGGATGGCCACATACTGTGGCCGATTCATACCCGACTTGGCCACCATTGCAGAGCCCCTCCGGAACCTCATCGGTGTTGATGCCATGTGGAAGTGGGGGCCCCCGGAAGAGGCAGCGTTCCAGAGGGTCAAGAGCGGTCTCCTCGACCTCACCACGTTGGTGTACTTTGAGCCCGCCAAACGCACCAAGATACTTGTCGACGCCAGCCCAGTGGGCTTCGGGGCAGTACTAGCCCAGGAACAAGAGCCCGGAAGGTAGGCCGCACTAGCATACACAAGCAAGTCACTCTCACCCACGGAAACGCGCTATGCGCAGATCGAACGGTAGGCCCTAGCCATTTGTTGGACATGCCAACACTTTCATTTATACATCTGCGGCCAACCATTCAAGGTCATCACGGACCACCAGCCATTGGTACCTTTGTTCAAAGGATCAGCACCTCACCCACCTCCGAGGATTGAGCGATGGGCTATTGGGCTCCAGCAATATGAGATGGAAGTAGTGTACCGACCAGGCGCCAAGAACCCAGCCGATTTCCTCTCTCGACACCTTGTCCCAAGGGGCCGCAAGGAGAAGAGCCAGAAGTCGAAACACTCGAGGCTCACCTGAACATGATTTCAACCGTCACATGCCCGAAAGCACTGACAATGGCGGACATCACAGCGGCAGCTGAAGGAGACCCCGTGATTGCCAAAGTGCTCAATGCCGTCCAAGGGGGCAACTGGCACCAGTTTTTACAGTCAGCAAACAATTGGTCAGGACCCGAAAGGGAGTGCCTCATGAAGATGTGGAAGGTCAGGAACGAGCTAAGTGTGACCTAAGACGGAATCCTGTTGAGAGGGTCCCGCATCATCATACCTGCGGCCCTACAACACCACGCAGCTGGCCCATGGTGGACACCAGGGGATCAAAAAGATGAAGGCCCGAATGCGGGAAAAGGTCTGGTTCCTGGGGATGGAAGCTTGAGTGGAGGAGACCTTAAACAGATGCCCGGCCTGCCAGTTACCCAGTGCACCAGAACGACCTGTGCCCATTCAAATGGAAGAGCACGGGAAGGCCCTGTGGGAGAAGGTGAGCATCGACTTCAGGAGTTTCCCCGATGGTCGAGCGACCATAGCAATGGTCGATAGCTACTCCAAATACCCTGTAGTAGAAGTTGTCAGCTCCACCGCATTCTCCTGGGTTGCCCCGGTGCACGAGAAGATATTTGCGATGCTTGGGTGTCCCGAAGAGATCAAGAGCAACAACGAGCCCCCGTTCCAAGGTGGGGAGTTCAGTGACTTCATGCAACATCATGGGATACGACACCACCGCATCACCCCACAATGGCTCCAGGCCAACGGAGAAATTGAAAGATTTATGAGGACTCTCAACAAAGCCCTACGCATTGCCATGGCAGAGAATGCAGAGCCAGAGCGACACGTGCAACTATTTCTCCGAGAGTACCGGAGCACGCCGCACAGCACCACCCATCAAGCCCCATGGGCATTGATGTTTAACTTCCCCCGCCGTGACACCATCTCTGTCTGCCCAGGGTGGACTCCGCCACCGTACAATGAAGAAGACACCATCGGGCAAAGAGTGAGACAGAATCTAGCCGCCAGCCGGACAAGAAGAGCAAATCCCAGGACCTGCAACAAGGGGACACAGTGATAATGAAAGACCAGAGACCAGGAGGAAAGTTCCAAACCCTGTACGAGCCAGGCTACTGGACAGTAATTGATGTCAAGGGAACCATGATAACAGCAGAAAGAGGCGGAGAGGAGGTGACCAGAAACGCCTCATGGTTCAAAAGGGTATCAGGGACCCTTCCCGCTGTGGAAAGAGAGAACATCCCCGGAGAAAGCGAAAGGAGCGAAGAATGTCCTGAGGAACATCACACGAGCACACTGCAGCAAACACCCCCAAGGGCCTCAAGTGAAACCCACCAAGAAGCTGAGACGACAACGCGGAGCTCAGTGGAGCCCACAGAAACACCCAGGGCACCAGAGCCCCCACCCCTGGCCTGGGGTTGTCACCCCAGATATGGACTGAGAGAGAAACCCTGCTCCGAACTCCCGCCTGAGGGACTTTGCTTGTCAGGTGGTGAACCCAAGGGCAGCTCGCAAGGAAAAGGAAAAGGACTGAGTTGGGATGGGATGTAATGAGTTAGCGGTTCAGCTACACAACCCGGCGCAGGCCGGATATGTCGCACCCACGCGCTTACGCCGGAAGGCGGTGCGCGGATAATAAATGGGGGCGTGACCGCACGAGGTCAGTCAGCACCCAACCGCAATACTGTGTGTGTGTCTCCATTATTACTGCGCACTGCGCTCATAGGGCTCGAAGTGCTTGGAGCAGCCAGCAATTTACAGGCACCATTATTTAACCAATTATGAAAGTCAAAGTGCCCAGTTACAATCAGAAAATTGTTGCAATTGCGTTCTTGAGATTAGGTAAACTGGGGTTAAAGATCAAGCTTATAATATGAATTGTACATTTGGATGGACTTATATTGAGGTCTTTCAATATGTTACATTACAATGCTTGCATTTTTCAGTCTTTAGCTCAATATTATTTTTTTTAAAAAGACTGTGCCATAAATGAGCGATCGACTGCAGATACTATGGGGCATATTTATAGTGAAGTGATGGAGCGCTGCATTAGCCTTGTTGCCTTAACGCCATGCTCCGCCACTTCTGAAACGCCGAGCTGCACCGTATTTACAAGAATACGTGCAGCCTTGTGTTTCTCCATGCGCTGGCGCTACATTTAGCAGCCTAGTGCCAACGCAGGCACCATTGCACCTTAGTGCGAGGGTGCCTGCGTTGAGGGGAAGGATTGTTTATGTGCAGGAATGTGTCCCCTCCTGCACATAAACAATCTGAAATGGCGTTTTTTGTAACTTCTATGTGTGCTGCTTTGTGCAGCACACATAGAAGTTGCAACTCGTCATTTTTTATAATGATTGTTTATGTGCAGGAAGGGACACCTTCCAGCACATAAACAATCAATGGCGATTTGCTGTTTCTATGTGTGCTGCACAACACAGCACATATAGAAACAGCAAAAACGAGGAGAAATAAAGCATTTCTCCTAGTTTTGCCAGGGTAAGACCAGGATTTATCTGGTCTTAATTTTGGCGCTGCCCCATTTTTACGCCACCCTTGTAAATATGGGGCAGCATCAAAATCAATGGATGTTGCGGTGGAACGCCCACCACAACACCCATTGACCGCCCCTTCCAGCGTGAAAGGGTGCCTTATTTACAAGGCGGCGTTATGCCACGTTAAGTGGCTTAACGCTGTCTTGTAAATAAGGCGAAGGCCATATCGCTGCAGGAACGTCACTAAAAGTGACATTCCTGTGGCGATAGGGGCTTCTAAATATGCCCCTATGTGCCCTCATTCATTGTTGTGAGCGCAATATGATGGCAAACTGAGTGTTTTTTTATGATTATTTTTTATCACATGTAAGTAGTTTTATTCATATATATACTGTATACATTCATTGGGTTGGTATCAATTATGAATAATGCTATGTCAAATTAAAATAAAATAATCATTTTCAATGATTATTTTACAGAATTTCACACACACCTCTTCCTCCTTTTAGGAAAACAAGATCAATTAGGTTTAATGAAAAGCAAAGTAATCTCAAAACACAACATACTTATTTGGTACAGGACCATATTTATAATAGCTGTCCTGTTATGCAAAGTGGATGCTGCTTTGACCATCAGTGATCTTTGAGGGGTTGTGATAACTGTTAATGAGACACACTGAAAAAGACGTTATGTGCCCCATCTAAATGAGGCACTATAAAGAGAGTTATGGCAGTGACTAGCACCATCTCAGTCCATGCCACAGTGTAAATGGTTCCTTCCATTCAAGGATACTGGTTAGTCAGAGCTTAATTTGTGCAAATTCTAAGCACTGGTCCTTATGTATGATAGTTCACCACATGGTGGAGTGCTCTATTTTTTAGCATTGTTCATCAACAAAGTATTGAATATACTTAAATAATTTAAACCAGCGTCTCTAGGCCATCCTTACAGCCCGAGTTGCCCTATAATGTGTTAAGTCAAGATTCCAAACGTAGTATGGTGAATTCACAGCTTTATTCTGAAACTTAAACCCTGACACCAGCTGCACAACTTCTCCCTCCAACTGTCACCACCATGAACTACTTACTAACCACATTCCAGAGCTACTACCTATTGAACATTTTAGGCATAATTATCTTCTGTATCAACCTCACACCCTGCATGCCAACCCTGCGTGCTATAGTAACACTACACATTTTCCCCCTTTAAGTTTCAAAACAAAATTTACCTAAAGGTAAAACTACAATATCTAACAACTATGAAGGAACACTATACGTATAACGTAATGGCTGGAATACCAATGAAAAATACTAAAACACACTATTTTCCAGTACAAATTTTCACAAAATCATCAAAGCGTTTAGATTTCACAATTGATGTAGCAATTCTAGACATTCTATGTTCTGTATCATGCATTTCCTTTCCCTGGATTTCCCTAGACACTACAGGTTCCTTTGCAGGAACCCTTTACTTTCTTTGCGATTCTCTCATATGAATTCCTCGTGATGTGTCATGCCATAGATGAGAATTCTTCCCACCCAAGAAATCATCATCAACCCAATCATATCTGTGTGGGTTAGGTTCCTCCCTCATTCTGTGTTCAACATTAAATTTGCCACTCTTAGTTAATGATAATCATTTGGCATGCCAGACTTTCTTTTCAGATTTTTTTTACTTTTGCAAAATCTCCCACTTTGAGGTTTACTTTTTTCACTCCATGTAAAGAATCATATCTGTTTTTGTATTTCATCTGGTTCATTTTTATCTATTCCCTTACACTTTTGGGTGACCAATTTATCCTTTTGTCTTTGTTAACCAACCCATGTTGTCTGTGGTACGAAGGATTCTCCCCTCATCACCTCAACTGGATTATGAGCAGTAGAGTCACAATGGGCAATCCTATAAGCTTCAGCTGTTTTTGTCAGCTCATCTTCCCAATTCATATTGTTACTGACAATTCAATGCTACCCTTTATCACCCTATTAAAATGTTCCACATTACCATTTCCTTCTGGATGATTAAGTGCAGTGGTTTGGTGCTCTATTCCAGTTTTAGCAATTCATTTTTTGAAACTATCCGACACAAATTGTCCTCCATTATCACTCACTAAAACCTTTGGCAACTCCTCTCTACAAAAAACTTCTTCTAAGAATTTCACCACTGTTTCAGCATCTGCTTTTCTTTACAATTTTGAACTCAGGCCATTTATAGAAGTGGTCTATAGCTACAATAATAAGTTTATAGTTGTCATGCAAGCCTTGTACTGGACCAAAAATATCCACACCTATGCTCTCCAAAGGCATGTGAGGAACTTCCACAGGATGTGAGGGTGGATTGAATGTAACCATTGCTTTATCCGAGTTCACACATTTTATACATTCCCTCACTGTCCTTTCAATTTTCTTATCGGCGCTTGGCCACCAAAAGGATTGCTTAACTCTTGCTTCAGTTTTCATGATTCCCAGGTGACGCTCATGGCACAGGTTAATGACCTTCTCATGTAACACTCCAGATGGTATTAGTCTCCCTCCCCTCAAAAGGAAACCTTCTTCCACCGATAATTCATTTTAATCTCCCAAAATGCAGTAAGCTCCTTCTCCAAAACTTTCTGTTCTGGCCACCTCTCCCTGACAAATCCCATAATCTTAGTAAGAATACCATCTTGTTCTTGGGACGCCAACCAAGTCTTAGCATCAATGATCTGTAACTCTTCTGGTAACACCAATGCCACCATACACTCAGCCCATTCACTACTATTGATGTAATTTGCAGGTAGTGGCATTCTGCAAAAACAATCTGCAGTTTTGTTATGAGCTCCTGGAACATAGTGAACTTTGTAAACATAATTTAGCAGTTGCATAGACAACCTAGTTGTTCTCAGACAAACGTTGTTAAAACCACGTGAGGTGAGAACCTTAGTCAAAGGTTTATGATCACTCCTCACCACTACCTTTGTTCCCCAAATGAATTGCCTGACGTGTTTAAGACCCCATACACATCATTAGGGTCTCCCTTTCAATTACAGAGAATATTTCCTCCACAGGGCTAAGGGCTCATGAAGTGAATGCAACCACATGCTCAGTACCATTCCCCTGAACCTGGGATAACACTACCCCAAGTCCCTTACCACTGGCATCAGTGGTGATAACACTCTTACAACCTGGACCGAGCCCTTGCAGTGCTGGAGCTATGCATATGCCCTCCTTAATACTGTCAAAAGCTTTTTGACACTCAATTGACCAAACACATTTTCAGCCTTTTTTAAGTAACTTTCTAATGGGGTACATCTTCTCAGAGAAATTATACTAAGCCTGGGCGGAGTTCCCCTACGCGGAACTCCGCGAACTGCAAAAAAAACTCTGCCGCGCGGAGCTCCATGAGCAGTGGAGTGCGGTAGATAAATGCTGTTCACGGTGTTTTTCAGTGCCAGATGCTTGTCCGCACTGTGCAAACATCGCGAACAGCACCGTGCACAGGGCAAGCGGGCGCTGCTTCCTTTCTGCCGCTCGAGTGATTTTTACTCGAGCGGCAGCTTTCTCAATGCGAGCGGTCGTGAGCATACGCGACCACTCGCAATGAGAAATCTGACCGCCAGTGTTGAGAAATCTCGCCGGGATGTTGATTTTCCACGATCGCGCTCGCCAACTTGATGTTGACGATCGCGATCGAGGAAAAATCTCACCGGGAGGTGGACTTTCCTCGCTTGCGCTCACCAACTTGACATTGACGAGTGCGAGTGAGGAAAAAAACGACGCTACGCGGAGTTTTTCGGAACTTTGCAAGCTCCATGCAACGCGCAGTGCGGAAAACTCCGCAAACTCCATGAGCGGAGCGGAGTTCACCGCCCAGACTTAAATTATAATCAATTTTTTTTTTTATTATTTTACATTTTCTTGTTATTACATTTCACAAGAGAACAAGAAAACAGCATGGCTCATTGCTTACATTTGTTGATCTCGAGCGGAATTTAGAGGGAGTATCAAGCAGCAATCTCTAATATTATACATTACAGCTGGGCATAGGCCCACTAAGCATTTAATGTCCTTCTGTCTTTTATACCAACTGTCTTCCCGGGATGGATTCCAAGGTGCTATGCAAACTTCATGGAAGAAAAAGAATAAAGATAGAAGAGAGAGAGAGGGAGAGAGAGGGGGGTACAAAGAAGAGGGGAGTGAAGAGACTACTCTCTGGCCCTTATGGGGCATTTCTTGCCAGCCGCAACGACGAGCTTGGCGCTCCCATAAGTGATGAGCATGATCGATGCACAGTGCCTATGTCTCTACCAGTGTGTTTTCCCCCTGGTCAGGGGGGTGAGAGTCTAGATAACTTTGCAGTGGCGCCATATGTTCTTCGGTCGTGACTGTGCGGGCATTAGTTCCCAGTAATCGGACAGCTGGTTGTGGCAGAACGCTGCATCCCTAAGCCACTCATTCATTCTTGGGCAGAGCGCCTCGTCTATGGTAGCGAACACCCGTTGGGGAACGCCTGCCCCATCGTGTGAAGCTGGAGTTTACGCAGTCTTTGGCGCACCCCTGTTTCTGTAGTGAAGGGCAACTCTGGATGTCTGATGAGTAGTATCGAGGGGGCAAATACTGTCTCCAATCACGCTCTACACCTAAGCTCCCACCATGCCCACACTGTGCAGCCTACCGTATCAACCTTGGCTCTGGGTCTCCTTTGGGGTCCAAATAGCGCCATGTCCAGAGGTATCAGGTCCACCCGGTCACTCTCCGGGGCGGTGTGTGCCATGAAGAGGGTCGGGTACACCCAGTGATAGCCAAATTGAGCCTGAGCATAATTATAATACAGTTCCCTATCTGGAGCGCCCATCCCCCCCGGCTCAAACGGCAGCATCAGGATCTCCCATGCAACACGGGGCTGTCTGCCCGCCCATGCCAGAGATATCAGATTCGAGCGTAATCGCCGTTTAAATGCAGCTATGAGGGGAAGCGGTAGGTTAACGAAGACATATAAGAATTTGGCGAGAACCACCATCTTGGCGATGGCCAGCCGGCCCGCCAGAGAGAAAGGGAGTGTCTTCCATCTGTTCAGTCTGCTCTCCAGCCATTCCATGAGCTTGCCATAATTGTAGCTCCAGAGTTCGTCTATGTTCCGGCTGAGCTAGATCCCCAAGTATTTCACCAGGGATTCCGCCCATTCAAGTGGGAACTCCGACTGGAATGGGTCAGTGGCCGGAGTAAGGGGGAAAATGGTGGACTTCCCACAATTTATGGTGACGCCCGATAAGCCTCCAAAGCGGATGATTTCCCGGATGAGCGGGTCCAGATATTCGGCTGGGTGTTGGACATATAAGGTCACATCGTCTGCGTACATCGATACTAAAATCACCCTAGGGGAGAAGTCCAGTCCACGCCGTGCATGGTGTTCTCGAAGCCTGGCCACGAGCAGCTCCGGCGCCACCGTGAACAGGAGGGGGGAAAGTGGGCATCCCTGCCATATACCCCAGGCCACCGGGATAAGGGGGGACACCAAACCATGATCCTCAGTCTCGCCGTCGGGGCCGAATACAATAGGGCAGTGTTTTTAATAAAAAAGGGGCTGATGCCGATGTGGGAAAGGAGTGTGAATAGATACGGCCATTCCAAGGTGTCGAAGGCCTTGGTTGCATCTAAAAAGGCGCCCACAGCAGGGAGAGAACAATCCACCTCCTGCATAGTCGCGAAGAAGGTGCAGAGGTTGTGAGATGTGCTCCGCCCAGGGACGAAGCCACACTGGTCAGCCCTTAACACCACAGGCATCAGGGGAAGCAGTCTAGACACTAGTCGTTTTGCAAGTATTTTATTATCCAAATTAATCATCGACAGTGGCAGATAGGAATTGCATAACTGCGGGTCCTTACCAGGTTTAAGAATGGTGACAATTAGCCCCTACCGAAGAGAGGGGGACAGTGTGCCCCGTTCCAATGATTCCTCATTCATGTTGAGGAGGTGGGGGAACAAGAAGCGGCGCATATTCCTAATAGAACGAGGCTGTGAGTCCGTCCAGCCCAGGAGCCTTGTCACCAGGCATCGCCCGAATCACCCCAATTACTTCCTCCTCGGAGAAGGACTCATCAAGATAGCTGCGTTGCCCATCACTTAACCAGGCAAGTTCGATCGAATCCAGGAGGGGAAGCAGATCTGGGTGCACCTCCATCTGCCATGCTGAGTACAGAGAGGTACAAAATGCAAGCATTTCTGCTTGCACCGCTTCCTGGCCGGCAATCACTTCACCGTCGCCATTGCACAAATCGCTCACGTACTCACTAGCCCAGGGCTTTTTCAGGAGTCCCGCCAACGTCTTCCTGACCCGGTCCCCATCTCCGTATTAGTGCGCAAGTGCCTCTCTGTGCGCGGCCTCCTCGAATTCCGCAATTTTCCCTTTAATGCACCCCAAGGTTGCTGGACTGTTAGATTCAAAATATTCTGACTCGAGTTCTCGATTTTCCCCTTCCAAATGCCGGAGGTCTCCCCTGAGTGAACGCAGCACACCTGCCTGCTTGGTGATGCACTTACCCCGGACTACTGTTTGAAAGCCTCCCACAATACCGAGGGAGAGTTCACAGTCCCACTATTGAGCTCAAAGTACTCTATTATGTCAGCAAGAATTGTCTCTCGGAGTACCTGATCCTGGAGTGCACCAGAGGGGAGCCTCCAGCTGAAGGGCCTATGCGCAGCATCAGGCAGTGTGAATTTCTGCAGTACTGGGGCGTGAGCAGAGAGAGACCGGGCTAACTGAGCAGCCGCGAGTACCCATGTTTCCACGTCACGCGCCGCAAGCCAATAATCAATCCTGGACCAAGTGGGGCCCGCTGTGGAGACGCAAGTGCCCTCCCGTCTGAGTGGATGTCGACGTCGCCTGACGTCCTCCAGCTCGCGGTCTTCCATAAAAGCCCGTAGCTGCTCCGCCGCCCTCGGGTGGGGCTGACAGGAGTCGCCAGACCGATCCATATTCGAATCCAAAATCACATTGAAATCCCTCCCCCACAAGATGGTCCCAGATCCGAGCGATTCTGTTAGCCTCCAAACCTCACTAAAAAATTGCGGGTCATCTACATTTGGCCTGTAGACCCATACAAGCCTGACCGGTTCCCTTCCCAGCTCCCCCACAACTATTACGTACCTCCCCTGTGGATCGCATAGCGCAGCGCGCGTTCGCCAGGGAAGCCCCTTCCTGAGAATTATAGCCGTGCCTCTGGCATAATTGGAGTAGCCTGCTACAAATTTCTCTCCCATCCATCCCGCCCCTAGTCGTGCGCAGTTATTGCTTGTTAAGTGTAGCTCCTGCAAAAAGCAGATGTCCGCCCCGTGTCTGTGGAGGTATGCTGCCACCAGTCTCACCTTAAAAAAGTCATTCAAACCACGCACATTTCATGTCACTGCTTTGATCTCATTCACCCCTTTAGTGGTCTCACCCATCACTTGGATCATGCAGGTCCTGATACACTGGGTTCCCCATCGCCTCCATTTGTTATTGTGGAAGGGCCAGAGAGAGAAGAGGAGGGGAAGGAAGAGAAAGAGAATACAAAACACATTGCAGCACACCTGGTTTGTCCCACACCCAACAAGCCCACGCACCACCCACTTCAGCCCCCCAACATGGCTGACGAAACCGTTAACCCCAATAGGCCCTCTACTGCCAACATTTAGAACATCCATGGGACTCATCCCTGAGGGTGTCACTAGGTGCTCGGGAGGACCCAGCAGGTGTATGCTGAGTGGCTGGACAGGATACATTTGAGAGGGGAATCCTCTCCATCATCAGGGCAAGCAGGGCGAGCCTCCAGGCTATAGTTGCAGAATAGACAGTCAACCTGGGCAAGATGAGGTGTGTCATGGGGAAACGTCCCCGCCCGGCTAGTTATGCCATTGACTCGCCAGCCCACTGTGAACCACCCAGGGCCTTAGTCATTCTCATCTAGAGGGTCTCCACCCGCAGGATCTCTGTTCTCCCGTGCGGACAGTGTGGATTGTTTGAGGGAGCAAACAAACTTGGTGGCAATCTTGGGGGTGGTGAAAAACATAGTCTTGCCCTGGTGAAAAATGCGGAGCTTTGCCGGGTAGAGGAGTGAGTACTTAATGTCCTGATGCTGCAACATTCTCTTCACCGGCACAAACTCTCTCCTTGCGGCCTGCACTGTTAAGGTGAAGTCAGGGAAAAAGGAGACAGCGTTGCCTTGATACCTCATATCCTGCAAGTCCCAGGGTCTGCGCAATACGGCATTGCGGTCCCTATAATTCAGCAGGCACGCGATTATTGGCCATGCCGGGGTTCCCGGCGGTGGTCTCGGCCCAAGTGATCTGTGGGCATGCTCTACTATGCAGACCTGTGAGAGAGAGTCCCCAAACAGCACCCTGAGCATTTCTTCAACATAGTCCTCGACTCTGATCATAGCTGTGGTCTCCGGGATCCCCATAATGCGCAGATTATTACTGCGCAATCTTGCTTTGAGAGCCTCATTCTTACTACGTATCACTTCTAGCACTTTCTCCATGCGGAGCAGCTTCTCTTGGGTGGCGGTGTCCTGATCCTCCAGCGCGGAGGTGTGCTGCTCAACCTCCGTAATGCGCTCATCGTGGTTCAAGACTTTGTCCCTGAGCCGGTCCAGGCGGTCCGACATTGAGTCAATTTTAAGATCTATGTTCGAGAGGGACTGCTTCAATTCAGTAAACATTTTGCGTATATTTGGCTCCCGTGACTGCACGGAGGTCGTGGCCGCCGCCGACTGCTCCTCTTCAGGAAGGACCCCCCCCCCACCCCGGGGAGTCTTGCGCTGTTCGAATGAAAGTTTGGGCTGTTTGGTATCCGTCTTGCCCGTGGTGTGTGCTCACCGCCTCCCCGCCTGGAGAGCGTCACAACAGTGCCGTCGTTCCCGTGCTACCACCCCAACCCTGTAATGTGTGGGTTATGTTGTGTACTCATCTTGTCAGCTGTGAACGCTTAAATCCGACACTCCCACTGCCAGGTAGTCTGTCTGTGCCCTGCAATGCACCTTTTGCAAATTCCAGACGAGACCCGATGGGTGCCCGCCTCTCAAGCACAGGTAGTCCACTCTACTTTTCCTGCTGCAGATACCAGACCCTGCCACACGGGTCCACAGCAGCTCGCCTGTTCCACCTGCGGTGCTCAGCATGACCCATCAGCATTGTTCTTCCCTCGTTGCCCAGTCCGCGTTGAGGCCCGCACTAATCGTACCCCCCTTACCGGGGGGTCCCTACATGCTAGCAGCACCATGTCGTCCAGCAGGCCTCCCCTGCAGTGTAGGTGCAAGGGGGATTCTCGACCTTCCTTGGTTCCTGGGGGGGTGTGCTCATGCAGCAATCTTCCCTGCCCCCCCTCGCAGCCGCTCTCACCGGGGTCTTGTGTGGTGCTGGGTCCGATAATCTGTGGTCCCCCAGTTGGTTGAGGGGAGGTCAGGCAAGCTCGGGCCCAAGGGGATCCGTGCTCTTGCAGCAGTTCAGTCTTCAGTCGTGGCTACCGATGCACCGCCGCGTTAACGCTCCGCTCCTCGGTGCCAGGCCAGCAGTGATTCAGGCCGTCCTTGCTGTGGCCATCCTTGCTGTGGCACCGCCGCTCCCCAGTACGCTCTCATTCAGTGCGGCTCCAATACTCACCAACGTCCAGCAGGCCTTCCTTGCGGCCCTGGCCCCCCGGCCCTCTGGCCCTTTACCTCTCCAGGAGCCAGAGCGAGGCCCTTCCCGGACCCCGAGCAGTTCATCAGTTGCCCGCAGTCCACAGTCCAGCAGCCGATGCAGGCACGCTGCATTCGCCCTCCGGGCACACCTCTGCTGTCACGGAGCAGGGGGCCGGCAGGGCACTTCCTCTCTCAGCCTAGCGGTCCGATAGATCAGCCCCTCTCAGGCCACGAGGTACGGTGCCGCCATCTAGCTCTTTAGGACAAAACCCTCGTCGTGGCTTTTCCTCGCCGGGCTGGTGGTTCTCACCCCCAGGTTGCATCTGCTCATTGGTGGGGTGTTCCGGTACCTTTCCCCTTAGTTTGGGGCCATCGACGCTCGCCCGCTCTGCCCGATAATTGCCAGACCTTCAGTCCAGCCTGCAGAGCCTCACTAGGTGGTGGCCATTTTGCAGCCGGCACTCTAGCGCCCCCCAATTACACACAAATTTGAAGTAAAATTCCACTATTCCTAAAAAAGAATGAATCTCATCTTTATTTTGTGGTACAGGGGCTTGATCAATGGACTCTATTAGTTCTGTTTTGAGTGTGATACCCTTACAGCTAATCTCATGCCCTAAATATGTTACCTTGCTCCTAGCAAATTTGCATTTGGACATCTCCGCTGTCAAACCATACTCTTCCAAAATCCTAAACACATTCTTTAACTCCTCATCGTGTTCAGCCTTGTCCTTACCCATTATCAAAATACCATCTTGGAGGAATATGACTTTTTATCTTTTTCTGAAAAAGTGATACATTAGCCTCTGAAACATGGCAGGAGCAGATGCTAAGCTGAATGGTACCCTCTTGAACTGGAAACATCCAATGGGCATGATAAAGGCAGTGAGATGCTTGTTATCCTCATGTAAACGTACCTGGTGATATGCAGAGTTGAGATCTATATTGGAAAACCACTTCATCCCTTTAGTTACTGAAAGTAGCTCATTAATGCAGGACAAAGATGTTTTTAATTAATACCCTTAAATCTACTCACTGACGAACACGTCCATCCAGGATTTTACACGCTCGATAAAACCTGATTCCATCAATTCTTTTCCTGGGTCACTTCCTCCTTGACACTAAGGGAAATGTTTCTCACTGTATGTATACTAACCCTGGGCGGAGTTCGCGGAGTTGCACTACGTGGAACACCACGAAGTGCATAAAAAACTCTGTTACACTACGCAGAGCTCCGCGAGTGGCGGAGTATGATAGAAAAATGCCGTTCGCGGTCATTGCACAGTGCCGGATGCTTGTCCGCACTGTACAATCATTGCGAACGGCACCATGCACAGCGAAAGCTTTCCTTTTCTGCTGCTCGAGTAGATTTTTACCCGAGCGGCAGCTTTCTCAACGCGAAAGGGCAGTTTCTCAACGCGAGCCGTCGCGAGCATACGCGACCACTCGCAATGAGAAACCTGACCCCCCCCGCGTTGAGAAATCTCGCCGGGATGTTGATTTTCCACGCTCGCCAACTTGATGTTGACGATCACGAACGAGGAAAAATCTCGCCGGGAGGTTGATTTTCCTCGCTTGCGGTCGCCAACTTGACGTTGACGAACGCGAGCGAAGAAAAAAACTCCGCTACGCACCGCGAAGCCGACTTTTTCAGAACTCCGCGATCTCCGCGTAACACGGAGTGCAGGAAACTCCGCGAGCGGAGCGGAGTTCACCGCCCAGGCCTAATGTATACTAGAACACACATTGTTTTTAAAACAATCCTATAGGCAAATCATTGTAATTCTCCTACATTACCACAAATTGGGATGGAAATTCTTTCTCTAAGGCACCCTCTAACTGTTTGATATCTTGAACCATCAATACAGGAACAGAACTATTGGGATCTATTATTATGCCTAGTTCTCCTTCATCCCACCATCCCAAAACATTTTCAGCGGCATACATTTTACAATACAACTCCCTACTCTTAACATTAATCAACAGTTCACAAAACCCAAGTTGATTGATGTCTTCACCTGTGAAGCTCCGGGGCATAACGTCTGGTTTTTCTGAAGAGGGTCCTAGTTTAGGAACGTAGAGTTTCGTCCAGATCTCCTCATTAATTATTATATCTGGTAACCCTGAGTCAGCTACCAGCTCTACATGTACACCTTCTGCAACCATGTCACACATAGGCTTCCTGTTATGCCCATTAACTTCCAGCATACTATCCTCTATGCATAACACCTGTGGCTCCTCTCTATATGAGTCTGAAAGGTTACTGTGCTCACACTCTTCCACAACACATTTGATCAATTTGGATTTACAACATACTCTTGCATAATAACCTATAATTCCACACTTTGAGCATTTTTGACCTAATACTGGGCATTTCTTGTCATGTGTCAAGTGAGTGGAGCTACCACACTGGTAACATTTTCCTTTAAGATCCTTCATTCTTTTGTTAAAATTCTTCTTTTGTTTCTGTTTCCCAACATGTTCCTCTCCTTTTTTATTACCCTCTTGTTCAACTTTCTTGCTGGATTTCTTCCTTATGACTTTAACAATTTTCTCTCCAGCATGTTTAACAACAGCTTTCGCACATCATCTCATGAGTTCTGCTTTGCTAATAATACCAACAACTTCTTGTAGGCTGGATTCCCCATAGACCCATAACCTATCTTGCAAGGTGGGGTTGTTGCAGTGCATTATCACCTGGACCCTAACCAATCCATCCTCCAATCCCCAAACCTACATGAAAGAGCTAATTTTTAGGCCTGGGCATGTAATTCCGCTCTGTTTGTAGAGTTTTTCCCACTCCGCGCTCCACGTAGTGCGCGGAGTTCCGAAAAACTCTGTGGAGCGTTAAGTTGGCGAGCGCGAGCAAGGACAATCTTACTCCGGACCACTTCCTGGTGAGATTTCTCAAGGCGGGCGGTCGCGGATGGTCACTACCGCTTGTGTTGAGAAGCCTTCCGTTCGCCATGAGGAAGCTGCCGCTCAAGTAGAACATCTATTCGAGCGGCAGAAAGAAGCAGCGCCCTCTTGTGGTGTGCACAGATTTTTCAGCATGGGACAAACACAATGGCACTAAAAATCAGCGTCAATGGCGTGACATAACGCACTCCACTGCTTGCGAAACTACGCGTAGCAGAATTCCACGAACTCTGCCCAAGCCTACTAATTTCCTTAAAGTAGCAACTAAGGGCCTGATTTAGATCTTGGTGGTATTACCACTGTTCCGCCATGGTGGTGGTCCCAAGTACTCCGTGAAGCTGACGATGGTCCGCCCGCCGTATATAGATATTGCGGCAATAGACAGGAGACCGCCACGGCAACGGTCTTCTCTGCTGGTTAACAGTGCTCCATCCCCGTCATGCCGGATTTAGATGTGTCCGTTGTACTGACGGTGTCTTGGCTGCAGTGCCCTGATGGAGGGAGACCATGGTGGTGTGGAGACAGGTAAGTGCTACTCATCATTATCTTACTACACATATATGTTGTGAATGTGTCATAATTTATAAGTAGGGTAATGTGTAATGCCCCTTTTCGGTACACATTGCATGCCACACAAACAACATACACATACTATTGAATGCACACCCGCAGGCACCACAAGCACAACACCCACAAGCACCACAACAATAATATTTTTTTAAGTGTCAATACAGGTGTGTTGATTTTTTCTTGATGAGTAGGAAAATGAACACTACTGCATTACACCTAAGAACATTTTTGCATGTAAAAGCAATGCAGAAGTACACGAGGCTACAGTAATTGCCAATACACAATACATAGGACAATTGTACAAGTAGCTTACTGTAGATCTTGGTGACAACGGAGTCCTTTGGCATCGTGGTGGTGTCGGTGCAGCAAAGGAGGGACCTGGCCGGAAACGGAAGCAGGAAAAAAGGTATATTTTTAAATCATTTCCTTTGATTCCACCAACTCGAAGTAGGAGGGATTCTCACCACAGTTGCCATGGCAGAAAGGCACATTGTAATCAGGACGGCGGGAATCTGGGCTGCAGTCCCGCCAACAGCCTCTTTTGCCTATACTGCTGTCAACATGGTTGTGAATTCCTGGTGGAGTCTGCAGGACTGTGGTGGTCTTTTGTTTAGGAACCAGTCAACATATAAATACGTCAGGAGGATCTCCAAGTTGGCGGCGGGAAGACCGTCAAAAAAGTGACAGCGGGACCTGATCCACCACAATGGAAATCAGGCCCATAGTCTTCAATTTTCTCATTGTCTCCCAGTTTCCTATGATAAAAATGATAGCGATCAATCACCTTGCACACTGTAGGAGAAAAATATGCATTAAGACCT
Source organism: Calotriton arnoldi (assembly GCA_963921515.1). NCBI lineage: Eukaryota > Metazoa > Chordata > Amphibia > Caudata > Salamandridae > Calotriton > Calotriton arnoldi. The sequence goes on from CAWUFW010014800.1 coordinate 347,285, forward strand.
GCTAGAGCATGTGTATGCACATCTCCTTTGTCTCCAGAGCGGTTTTTTCTCAATATGATTATATACCTTCAAACTTCCCAGACCTAGACAGTCTAACAAAATACCTTTTTTCCTTTAAGGTGATAAATCATCATTATCAAATGTGGAAATGTAGTTCACAAAATATTCTTTCCACTCCTCCCATTTCAAGCAGGAAGAACCTAACACAAGGGATGCAGGGGAAACAGGGATTACATATGAAGTGCGAAATTGTAAACTAGAAGGTGGGGTGAGATGGGGAGGCAGATACAACATAAGACCTGCTATGGAGGTGGTCATGAGTCCACATAAAGGGCAAAATTTATTAAAGAGTTGCGTCACCCTTGCACCACTCAATGGGGCACAAGAGCGACACAACTCTTAAGTTAGATTTATCAAGCCACGTAAGACCACCTTGCGTGGCCCTGAGTGGCTTGATAAATCTACAGTAACACAATGCAGCGCAAATTGCTGTGTTGCATTACTCTGCCCCAGGGAGGCATTCTATGGGTGGTGCATGGATGTTCCCACGCATCCACCCGTGGATTTTGGCACATTGTTAGATTTACCATTACTGGTAAAACTGGGAATGTGTCAAAATGCTATGCATCCCCAGAGGAGGGGTAACAAGGAGAAATATCTTTATTTTTCCTTGTTTGTTCCTCTTTTTGTGTGTGCTGCATCCTGTAGCACACATAGAATGAGAAAAATGCCTCAGGGGATTGTTGTTGTGCACAAAGGCATCCCTTCCTGCACAAAACAATCCCGCTTACAACACAGGCACCCTTGCATGGTGCAAGGGTGCCTTGCATTCATGTTAAGCAGCACATTGTGCACCAGCACAGGGTAAAGACAGGAATGCACAGTATAATGTTAAATATGGTGCATTCTTGCCCTTTACCTATCTCACAGCGCAGCAAGGTGGCTTGCTGTGCTGAGTGATTTTTTAATGAATATGCCCCAAAGTTTGGAGCTGTTCAATGCTGTCTATGGGAGTATCTGTACCTCCCAAGTTATGTTATGTTATCGCTATTTCTAAAGCGCAGCAATTACCCGAAGGTGTCCTGGCGCTGACCACTAACTCTCTGAGAAATTAAAATAGGAGAACAGGATTAAAGCGTAAAGAGCCAAGTTTTCAATCCTCTCCGAAAAGTGAGGAGGTCCGGGGCCTTTCTCAGATTCAAGGGAAGATCATTCCAGGCCTTAGCTGCGCACACCGTAAAGCTTCTCCCTCCCCAAGAGGATTTTTTAACCGGTGGCACTATCACCAACTTGGCTCCTCCCGAGTGCAGGGTTCTTCTGGGTATATACCATGCCGTTTTAAGAAGTCTGGGCCTATACCATGAAGTGCCTTGTACACGGTATACAATGCCTTAAAGTGCACCCGTTTTCTGACCGGCAACCAGTGCAGTTTTTTCATTTCCTTAGAAATGGAGGCATATTTGGGAGTACCAGTAATCAGCCTTGCTGCTGCATTTTGCAGTAGTTGCAATTTCTTCAAAAAACGTTCCTGTATATTTAAGTACAGGCTGTTGCAATAATCAAGTCTGGACATGATAAGTGCAGTGACAACAGTCTGCTTGCTATTAGTTGGCAGAAAAGGAAGAACTTTTTTAATCATTCTGATTAAAAAGTAGACAGAAGATGCCACTGCATTGATTTGGTCCCCAAAGTTGAGTTTCTCATCAATGATGACTCCTAGGTTTTTCACCTTCCTGATGGGAATTGGAAGAATCCCCATATCTTCTGGCCACCACCTTGGGGTCCAGAAATTGGGATCATTGCCAAATAGGATGACCTCGGTCTTTCCTGAATTCAGTTTCAGGCAATTTTGTGACATCCAGCTCCTGATTGCTGCCATGCAATCGTGGAACCTGTCTTCTATTCCTGTTGCCTGACCAGGGTGCAGAGCCACCACAATTTGTGTGTCGTCTGCGTACGATGTCAGGCTAAACCCAAAATAACTAATCAGGGTAGCCAGGGAGGAAACATATACATTAAAAAGAGTGGGGCTAAGGGAGGACCCCTGAGGCACTCCGCATGGCAACAAAAAAGGTTTGGAATGGAAGTCGCCCAGTGCCACAGTTTGAGATCTGTCCGACAAGAAAGATCTTAAGAGTTCATATGCTTTACCATGAATGCCACATGCCAGCAAGCGGTCCATCAGTACGTCATGATGGACCGTATCAAAGGCTGCAGACAGGTCCAGCATAATCAGAGCAGCAAGTAAGTCCTGGATATCCTAAGAAATAACTCCCTGAACCTCTCTGTTTGGCCTCTTGATGTCCTTGAGAGATGCCAAGAGCGCCTATTCTGGAGTAAGGCAGAAGGCTGTGGGGTATTGGGCTAAAGTGTCCCTTAACTGCTGATGTTGTTCTGGGTGGCCCCTGGAAGAAGGAGCTGATACTTTTGCAGGAAGTACAGCTGGAGACCCCAATCATATGGAGGCCGTTGATTTAAGAAAGCAGTGGATGTAGGCCCAGAAGGTGGTGAGGACCGCTCTTAAGACACAGCTGGTGGTGTTCACATCCCCCACCAATCCAGTTGGCTCTTTAGCCTCTACCTGTCATCTTTTGGTGACAGATCTGGTTTGTCTACAGACAGGGCCCATTCCCCAGCTTGTGGTGGCATCCTCCTCCTTGCTGGTGGCGTCCAGTGGTGCTACCTGCTTCACAGTTGAGGATCTTCTTCCTTGCCTGACCAGTACTCTGAAAAATAATGTGAAAAAAAGAGAGATATTTTGAATTCTTATGTTCAATACTGCATATCAAATGTATTTTATTTAAAAGGGACATTATATCCCTCAATAAAATATGGCATTGCATATTCTTTGCAAACTTATTTTAATTCTATGTTTGTATATTAATTTGTTAGAAACGTTTATTTTCCCAAAAATCTTTAAAATGGTGCACTCAATGGAGGGCAAAAGGTTGTACATAAAGGGTTTTTGTTCTTGGCGTAACCTTCTGTTTAAAGTACAAATTATGATTTGCAACATCTTCCACACATTGTCTAATTGAGATTAGAGTGTATTTGTACAAGGCAAGAAATAGCATTTCTTTTGTTGAATTTTGTGTAAAAGATTTTCAAACTTAATTTATAATTGGGTGAATTTCTATTTTTATTTTTGTAAAACATATGGTGGTCAGAAAGTGAGGCAAGGGTACACAGTATCAGCATCACATAAACTAACTTTGACAAAATGCAAATGCAACAGATCCCAAATGTTGTTGTGTTTAACTGTTATGAAGTCACAAAATACAGAACTTTAAAGTATTTCTGTTATGTCAAGAAGAGATCACAATTATTCAATCTAACCAAAACTACAATGTACTCATGTAAGTACTTGTACACTTTAGTTTCATTTGTGAGCCACAAATTAACAGTGGTTGAAGACAACATGAAATCTAAGACCAAAATTCAGTCTGAACACATGACTGGACATGACTTTCTCTTAAGTGAATATATAAATAATACACTTATTGCTTGTCTGCTATTCGATTTCTTTCAGCTGAACATGGAGGGTCATCCAGGTTGCTGTCAGGCCCCCCGTACAATGGTGTGATGCGGGGATAAAACATATGTGGCTGGGAGGACAGTATGTAGCTGGGAAGACAATCCAAGAGTGTCCTAGGCTTTTGTACAGGCCAATTGACAAAATTCCTCTCAGCACTTGCAGCAGAGCTTCCCCGGTCAGTGTGGAAAGCCACTGCACTGTAGTGCATGTGGATATCACTCCATAAATGGGCCCATGCTGCATTGCTCAGCTGGGTCTCAGGATCCCATATAGCTGAGGGGTATCTTTGGAGGACCCCTTCACTAATGATCTCCAATCCAGTATTGATGAATGGGGGGCCCTCTCATGTTGTTCCTCAGCCATCTAAGGCGCTTGATTGTAGAAAGGAGCAAGGTAATGGAGGAGGATGGTGTTGTGATGTTTAGTGAATGACTGCGAGTGACCATAAAATGGCTGATTTCCTATTCTTGTATGTAATTTCCTGTTTGTTACAGCAGGTGGAGATCTCCACGATGATTGCGGGCGATACCCCTGAATGTAGGAGGGAACCTTCCACATGCAAGAGTGTGCCAAAACTATTGATAGGATCACAAAACTAATAACAGGGATCATTTATGCAACTAATCTATGTGTGGAAAGTAAGGATTTAAGTATGTTTGTGTAAAAATAAGAGTGTACTTGGTAAAATATTGTACTTGTGTTATTAATGAATAGTGTTTCAATGTTATAGAAAATTAAAATGCAATTTATTTTGTACTAGAGCATGCCATTTTCATTGATAATATTATATTAATTAAACAGAGTTGTCTCAGAATGGTATCTATGGATAGTGTGTAGTAGTCTATTGTCCATTATTGATAACAGGCTGTCCTCCCACTTAAAGGCAGAAACTAAACTCACTGCTTAAGAAATAAATAGTTAAGTAGCCAATCCTACTCCTAAATACCCTGACTGTTAATATGTACACCACTCTGGATACCTGGATGTGGGTGTAGAACAGTGTCAGGATCTATATGTAAGCCCCTTCACAAGGCAATGTTGTACGACATGCAACAGGCTACAACAACTGGAGAGTGCACCAGCACCTCCCTATATGGTCAAGACATCTGAATCACGACTTAAGGATCTCAAAGGTGTGTTCAATAATGGCTTTTGTAGGTATGTGTGCCTTATTGTACCTCTATTCAGGTAGAGTTGTTTGACTACTGTTGGGTGTGAGGCGATGTGGAGGGAGAGCATACCAACCATTACCTACAAAAAAGGCATGTAAAGTTTTAAAAGAGGGTTCTCTATTCAAAATGTAATGTGTCAGGCCTACATACATGTAGTGGGTGTCAGGATATTGTGTGTGTATTGGGTTTTAGGGATTAATAAGCATAGTTGAGATACCACCTGAGATGTACATGTAGCCCCAGTACGAGGTGTTGTTATTTATCAATGAGCAACATATCACTAAGGGCCAAATGTATGAACCCTTTGCAAATCGGTATGCAGTCACAAACTGCTTACTGACCGCAAATAATTTTGTTTTAATGTACGAAAGGCATTTGCTGCTTATTTTTGTGATTCAATATTTTTAGTGACATTTGATAGCAAGTCACAAACAGGTAATCAGCATTACGAAATTGCAATTCTTATGTTATAGGCAGTCGCAAATTGTGAATGGTCGCTTAATGAGCATTTTGCACATGCAGTTTACCATCAACTTAGATAAGGTGGTAACCATGTGCAAACTATAAAAACAGCCTCAAAATGCATCAGCGGCTTCAAAAATGACACCCTTATATGTTGTGGCGAGAAGAATGTGCATACAAGCTGGATTACAGAGAAGGTGGAGGAGAAAGGAGAGGATTAACTTTATTTCAACAAGCTGAGGAAGATATCTATGAAAAGTATAGACTAAGGGGCCGATTCCGATCTCGGTCGGAGGCGCACCCAATACCATTCGGTCGGGAAAAAAGCCATGCGAAAGCCTGTTTCCCGACCGATCCGTACAGTACACCGAACGAGCAAGTACGATGCGCACAACAGCAAAAAATCCGGCCGAGCCGTACTCACCCAAACCAGGTCCTGTACTCCGACCGAGGCGGATCCGGAAACGCCGAATCGAGTCGCACGGAAGGGAAAATGCAGCCCCGTCCGGCCGGACAAGTACGATGCGCTTTCCGTACGCTCCGAACCCGTCGCTACGCACGGCACGTCAAAGCATCCGGGAGAGGCGCACATAAGCTCCGATTCGCGCCACAACACGATCCACGGCTCCGAGATGAACATGGCACCGACGAGGATGACGCGAAGCGACGAGGACGAGGCGAAGCGACGAGGACGACGCCAAGCAACGAGAAGGACGAACGACACGAACCAACCATGAATCCCTTCGTCCCGATCATACCAATATTCTACATTTACTACCGGAACAGGCACGGACGCGTACGGCGCAGAAGGTAAGCCAGACACCAACCACAAAACACATACAACACGTACACGACACATCACACACACACACGGGGATGCTGAATATACTTACACCAGCAACAGCAGCACCATAGGGGCGGGATGCCCATCACCAATGCTACATATGCACACAGGGGCCTGGATGCGCACCACCACCCCTACCCAGGGGGGCTGGATGCCTACCACTACTACCACCCTTAGCCAGGGGGCAGGATGCCTACCACTACTACCACCCTTAGCCAGGGGGGCTGGATGCCTACCACTACTACCACCCTTAGCCAGGGGGCTGGATGCCTACCACTACTACCACCCTCAGCCAGGGGGGCTGGATGCCTACCACTACTACCACCCTCACCCAGGGGGGCAGGATGCCTACCACTACTACCACCCTTAGCCAGGGGGGCTGGATGCCTACCACTACTACCACCCTTAGCCAGGGGGGCTGGATGCCTACCACTACTACCACCCTCACCCAGGGGGGCTGGATGCCTACCACTACTACCACCCTTAGCCAGGGGGGCCTGGATGCCTACCACTACTACCACCCTCACCCAGGGGGGCTGGATGCCTACCACCACTACCACCCTCACCCAGGGGGGCTGGATGCCTACCACTACTACCACCCTTAGCCAGGGGGGCTGGATGCCTACCACTACTACCACCCTCAGCCAGGGGGGCTGGATGCCTACCACTACTACCACCCTTAGCCAGGGGGGCTGGATGCCTACCACTACTACCACCCTTAGCCAGGGGGGCTGGATGCCTACCACTACTACCACCCTTAGCCAGGGGGGCTGGATGCCTACCACTACTACCACCCTTAGCCAGGGGGGCTGGATGCCTACCACTACTACCACCCTTAGCCAGGGGGGCTGGATGCCTACCACTACTACCACCCTTAGCCAGGGGGCTGGATGCCTACCACTACTACCACCCTCACCCAGGGGGGCTGGATGCCTACCACCACTACCACCCTCACCCAGGGGGCAGGATGCCTACCACTACTACCACCCCCACTCATAGGATGGACAATGCATGACACAACCAGCACACCACAACCTAGGGAATGCAAGATAAAGACATCCCCCCACCACCATGACAAGCGTGTGTAGGCTGTGTCAAATGCCTACAACACCGAACATGACTTTGAACATACAATGTGACCCCCTAGCACATGTGCCACACATATATGTGTGTGGCACCCACAATGCAAGCAGCCCATGACCATTGTGGCAATGGGGCCTAAACCCCCATCATCACAGTGACCAAAAGGTAAGTGTGGGGTCCATAGCTGCAGCACATTTTGACCATTGTGGCAATGGGGTCTAAACCCCCATCATCACAGTGACCAAAAGGGAAGTGTGGGGTCCATAGCTGAAGCCCATTTTGACCATTGTGGCAATGGGGTCTAAACCCCCATCATCACAGTGACCAAAAGGGAAGTGTGGGGTCCATAGCTGAAGCACATTTTGACCATTGTGGCAATGGGGTCTAAACCCCCATCATCACAGTGACCAAAAGGGAAGTGTGGGGTCCATAGCTGAAGCACATTTTGACCATTGTGGCAATGGGGTCTAAACCCCCATCATCACAGTGACCAAAAGGGAAGTGTGGGGTCCATAGCTGAAGCACATTTTGACCATTGTGGCAATGGGGTCTACACCCCCATCATCACAGTGACCAAAAGGTAAGTGTTGACAAAGAAAGAGCTGCAACTGCCAAACTGCATGGATCATTCCTGGTCACAGAACCAAAAACTCATCTGTGGCAAAGTAGTGTATGTGTCCCATTGCAACATAAATTGGGTGAGCCAAATACTGCAGTGCAAATGAGACATTCCTTTGGCCATGTGCAGACAAACAACACCCATGGTGGCTGACACCGTCAACATTCATCAATGACACAATGACAGAAGTGACCATCAGAATGCAGAACCACATATTTGCACCAATGGGCACACAAATGCAGATATCCTGTGGAGACAGCAGATGTGAGGTGAACAGATACCATACCATGGCAGCAATGGGACACACAAACCATGATCACTGTGCTGACCGATGACCTAGGAGTCCCAGGGACAGCAGGGGAAACACACCAAACAACATACAGCCAATGGCACACCCAAGATATGCCAATGCAGTGGTGCAGATGCACAAACACAAACAGGCAGACCAACACTGACATCATACACAGCAGGTGAGGGGGGTGCCAGTGTCCCCAGGTAACCACACAACACATGAGGAGAGCTGAATACCAATCATACAGATGTGCATACACTGCCACACTAAGGTAACTCATGGATCCAAATCCCCTATGTGGGCAAGCAGGCATTGTCAGATGAGAGGGAGCACAAAACACACATGTCACACAGGAACGTAGGAACAACAACTGACACAGCAAGACACAGACACACCACAGCACCACCCCCAGGGCCCCCACAATGTGGTGACCCTTGGCTGCATAAAATTCCCACTCTGATGACAAAGCTGAATGTGGTTCACACTGTGAACCACAGTCATGTGTCCTGAGCAACAAACTACCATCACACCGACACAAGCACAAATCAATCAGCATGGCCAGTAAGCCAAGGCCAACATGGAGGCAGGGGTCCAGCTGGGCAACAACTCCCATCTGCACACACTCAAGACCACACCCTCGACCTCCAACAATGTGCAGCAGTGAAGTACACATGCACTGGTGACATTGCACATGCACCCATGACTATTCCAGGGTGGTGGGTGGGAACCAAGGTGCAGAAACACATCACACATGGCCACTCAACAAGACTCCTGAATGTCTGACACACTGCACACTACGCTGTACATGGACATGACGGCGATACCACACCAACCAATGGGATCCCAGCCACAGTCACACACCAATGAAGAAGCCAAGGTCACCCACAAAGAACACACATAGACAACAACCAACATCGCAGCCCGGACCCTGAGGAGTGCCAGCAGTCACACACACAACGTGTCACAATAACTTAAAGATAACACGAACTGAAAATCACATGACAGGGGCAAACAACAAGTGCCAAGGGGAAACCTGACTGTGACCCATCTGCGTCTGCACACAAACTCAGCCCTGACAGCAAACACACCTATGGGTGACACCCTGATGACCAGTAATGTGCCATGCACCCACATCACAGAGAACACAGGGAGAAGACTTTGGGGGAACATAGCTCAAGTCAGCAAGCATCACAAACAGGTACAACACTAGGGATCACAGCATGCGCAGATAAATGGAAGTGAACACACAGACATGCACATACAACACACACCTTGGGCGCAGGCAATGTCACACGTGTACACACTGCCATGAGGGGACTCCACTCCTGTGTGAGGAAAGCTGTGCCATATGTTGCCTCAGTAGGGCCCCATCATGTCAGCTGAGCACTTGGTCACACAATCAACAATTAGCACCAAATGAGGGCTCCCGTCACATCAGCCTGGTCATGGATGTGCCAACGGAATCATCAGCACAGATCCAACACACTTGTATAGCAATGTTGCACTGACTACACGGATGAGTCCTTCCCCATTGATGCCCAAACCTGCATGTCCAGTGGAGATGGCAACACGGTCAGGGAAGTAGACAAATCCAACAATGGAAGGCACAACAGATGTGCAGGGGTGGAAGCCACAGATATGAAATTGCTAATGTAAGTAGGAAATCCCATTGCCAAATACTGAACACATGACACCCTCAGATGCTGCTATGGATGACATGGATACACCACATGATAGGACACATTCCCCCTGGACCACATGGGTTCCTGCACAGTAACACTTCATAATCATGAGACCAGATATCACCATCACTGCAGCAAGGGCATGGTTAGCAGCACCAACAACATGTACATCTGAAGCATGAGCACTAGAGAAAAGAAAGTTGCTTTATTCAGCATATGTGTTGAATGAAAACGACGTCCAGAAAAAAGAGCAAAGGCCAATGGCCAGTCCATTGTCAAAGTTCAAACAGGGTGACACTGGCAGATGTCACCCTACGCATGCCTGCACAAAACCAGGGACAATCCACTAGGAGGGGCAACCGGGGGCAGGCCAGGCACCGCAGGGACAGGATCAGGGCTCACCAGGGGGAGTCAGGGAAGGGGTGGTGGGTGCTGGAGAGCCACTGACAACTGCAGTGGAGGTGTCTGACATGGTGTGTGCCGGCACAACTGGGGGCATGACTCAGATGTCGTGGGTGCCGGCACAACTGCAGTGGACCCTGCAGATGGAGTGGACAGGTCCGCCACTGCAGTGCCCAAGTCAGACAGGGCGGTAGTGGACTCCACTGCAGTGCCTACCTCCAGGGGAGGAGAATGGGGAACAGGCAAGGTGGGTTGGACAGAGGGGGAGGACACCCTCACCACATCAGTGGCACAGACAAGCGCAGCGGGGGGTGTGGTGCTGGGAGAGCAAGTGGCAGGGGGAGAAGGCCGGAGCCTCTTGGGGATGGTATATCTGTGGGTGGGGGAACCTGGGGCAGGGTGTGGTGGGGGCACCTGTGGAGTGGGGGCCTGAGGGATGGAGGAAGGAGACCTGGTGCTTGAGCTGCAGGGCGGTGGCGGGGTCTTGCTCTTAGGACTCCGTGGGGACTTGCGGGTGGGGGCCTCAGTCCGTCTGCGCCTGGGGGAGGGTGTCCGGGGGCGAGGGGCACTCTGCTCCGTGTGGGTGGGCTTCCTCTTCCCCGGGATGCTGGAGCAGCTTCATCGGTGGGGAAGAGGCCGAGGTCACAGAGGAAGAGCTGCTGTGACTTTGGGGTTGCAGGTGAGGCAAGGGAGGGTGCTTTGGAGGGAGAGGGAACTGAGGACTGCGCAGTGCATGTGGATGCGTGTGTGTGTTCCAGGGCCCCATCCCCTGTGAGTCTGGCTTCAGTCCCCTGAATGTGCGTGCGTGTGCGTTTTGTCATTGGCGTGTGTGTAAGTGTGCTGGATGTGTGTGTGCTGGTGTGTGCCTGTGCCGGTGTGTGTGTGCTTGGGATGGGTAAGGTGCTGGGGAGTGTGGATGGAGCAGAGGCAGGAGGGGTGAGGGACCGTTTGAGGAGGGACACTGCTGCCGTCAGGGAGGAGTCCATGGACCTATTGCCCCTCTGTAGGTCAGACATGCCCGATGAGATGCCCTCCATGAACGACACCAGCTGAGTCAACAGCGCGGTGTGCGCATGGAGGACACTCAGCATGGCTGTCTGGCCTACATGGAGCTGGCGAAGGAGGTACACAGACTCCTCACTCAGGGCAGCAGGGGACACAGGGGCAGGGGCTGCGGTGCCTGGCCCAAAGGAGACACGCTCCCGGACATGGGAGCCTCCACGGACCTGGGGAATGGGAGCCGATGGGAGGGCGGTGGTGGTGCTGGTGGTGGCGGGGACAGCAACACTAGCTGGGGTGTGGTGGCTGCTGACACCCGCCTCCACAAGGGAGTCATCCTCCGAGTTGCTCTGGTCCTCAGCTGAGGTGGATGCTGCTGAGGACTCCTCGGTGTGGCTCCCCTCGCCCTCCGTGCCACTGGGTCCCTCCGACCACTCCTCGGCTGCTGACCCAGTCTGGCTCTCTGGCTCCTCCTGGTCCGTGGAGCTGTCCCCTTCCGTGGCCGTGGATGTATCTGCAAACAATGGGGAAACAGACAGACATCAGTCACCTGCACCAAACGCACACACCACTGTGAGCACAGCACATCACAGAGCAAGCCCTGGCATCATTAGTTGTACATTGCTAAAAGTGCCCTAACTGAACAGGAGAAGCCAATTGTCAGTCTGATGCCAAGCATGGCACTCACATCCCACATGGCCTTGCACCCATCTGTCTGGTGTCTGTTGGATTGCAACACCCCAGTGTGGACACATGCACCAAGTACACAGTAGTTGGACAGTGCAGAGGACACGGTGTGGCATGTGGACATGCACACATCACAGCTCTTGCCACTGAGTCAGTACAGGTTTCCGGATGAAAGGGATGCCCAGAGTCAAATAGGAAATGCATGTGATGCATACCAGCGACAGACACCATGATGCACCCATGTCCTGATAGCCAGCGCCACTATGGTGTGCATGTAGCACATGTCACTCCCCTGCAGGCTCACCAATCAGTAGACACATGCCATGGCGGAGGCATGACTGCAAAGTCATACATCACTGTCTCAGTGATGTATGACTTGGCAGCCAGACAACAACACTCTGCACTGTGTCACAATAGTAGGTCATGGGGAATGCAAGTCCTGGAGCTGCACAAGTGCACATGTACATCCCCCCACAACACATCCTCTCAACCCTCATCTGTCCAGGTCATACCTATTGGACATATGGGAGACCTGTGACACTACCCTCTGAACCTGAGCCCCTCACACTCTGCTGTGAATGGGGAACAGCTGCCTGAACTTCACATTCACATGCCCCAGTCTGCATGGGCAGCTGATCAGACACCTATGTGACACACAAGTATCGTCTCCTATGGTCACATCTCCAGTGGCATGCTGAGCCCCTACCAAGAAACTCCACAGCAGTCCTGGCGACTAATCCACAGCACACTGACACAGAGGCAGACACCTGAGGGGTCAAATCACTGCGCACAATGTGTCAGCTGATACACGGGAGTGGGAGTACAGAGTGTATTGTATGGCCTGGAGTAGGCATGACTGTCCAGCCCCACATGAATGAGGGATGAGCCCTGGACTGTAGGCAGCTGGCTAAGTATGTGTGACACACGTCATATACATACTCCTGGGGCCCAAACATTGTTCCCACCCGCAGCATGGGTGTGTGCCAGATACCCCAGCCACATGTGGTGGATCAGCTCAGCAATTGGACCACAGATCAAAGTAACACGCTGAATACATGTCAGAATACAGGCATTGTGTAAGCAATGGACCCACCCATGATGCCCACCACAGAGTCAGGGAAACAGATGCTGTCTCCCACCTTGAGTCAAGCAAACTGCAAGGACACAGTCCTAAGTGACAGTATTCCCTGCATGTAAGGGCCACACCTGGGTATCAGATGAGGAGTGGGCAGTGCACAATAGAGGGACATGGCTCCTGGACAACATGACTGCTGTACTGTGGCAGTTTAACCAGGCCCGAGGAGGGCACATAGCATGTTAGACAGAGTTCACAGTGCAGTCTTTGACTCACCCCCTCCTTGCTGCTCTCTGGCCTTCAGCTGCCCATCCAGGTCTGGAAAGACCACCGCCAGGATCCTGAGCATGTGGGGGTCAGGGTCCGTGTTCCGCCCCTCCTGCGAGGAGGCGACAGCTTCAGCTGGACCCGTGCAATCCTCCGGGTCCAGCCCCGAAGGTCCTGCCACCTCTTTTGGCAGTTGCGGATCCGGCGCTTGTAGACCCCCACGGACCGGACAGCCCGGACGATGTCCTTCCAGATCTCCTGCTTCCGATGGGCAGAAGCCTGTCAGGATGACAAAGTGATAAGGCCATTACTACACATGCAACATATCCGTGCATGACACAGTTGCATATACATGTCGCAATCACAGGGGCACATGGTGTACACAGGCAGTGCACGGCTGCCCATGGACAGTTTTCCAGAAGTCACTACATGGTATCATTGCATGGGGAGTAAAACCCTGTTCAGAAGCACTGTCACTGCACCATACCTGTCCAGTGCAAGTCACTACACACTATGGGGGTGACAACTACTCAGTGAGCCTGCTAGCCAGTGGCGTGCAGACTCTCAGCCTTGCTAGTCAGACAAAATGCACATTCAGAAAGGCAGTGCACAGGACACTCACCTGCTCCCCTGGTGTCCCATACAGCTTGCTGTACTGTGGAAGTAGGCTGTCCAGCAGGGCCTGGTTCTCTTCAAGGCTGAAGGCTGGGGCTCTCTCCACAGTACGTGCCATTGCAGGGTCCAGAGGGGCAGAGACAGCAGCAGTGCAGTGGCAGATGTCGTCTTGGAGCATGTAGTGCAGGCAAGTGGGCTCTCAGGGGACCAGCCAGCAATATATATGTGCTGGAGAGGCAGATACTGTCCCTTGTGTCCAAAGTGATAGGTCCAAGTCGTTTGCATCTTCTGAATCTGGCCAATCCATGGAATAGCAGCACCAAAACACGCCCACAGCATCCTTCAAATCTTCAACTTCATGACATACATGATTTTGCAACATTGTTGTGGGTGACCAACTGATTTTCCAGCAACCGACTCGTTCGGAATTCGAAAACGCGTCCGTTGCCAGGCAAGCCCATTGTCAATGGGTGTGCACCGATCGGTCCATTGCAGTTCAACGCGCACAGGGGTACAACGCGTACTCGCACACATTGAAAGCAATGGGCCGGCCGGAAGCACCGATCGGTCCATTGCAGTTCAACGCGCACAGGGGTACAACGCGTACCCGCACACATTGAAAGCAATGGGCCGGCCGGAGGCACCGATCGGTCCATTGCAGTTCAACGCGCACAGGGGTACAACGCGTACCCGCACACATTGAAAGCAATGGGCCGGCCGGAGGCACCGATCGGTCCATTGCAGTTCAACGCGCACAGGGGTACAACGCGTACCCGCACACATTGAAAGCAATGGGCCGGCCGGAGGCACCGATCGGTCCATTGCAGTTCAACGCGCACAGGGGTACAACGCGTACCCGCACACATTGAAAGCAATGGGCCGGCCGGAGGCACCGATCGGTCCATTGCAGTTCAACGCGCACAGGGGTACAACGCGTACCCGCACACATTGAAAGCAATGGGCCGGCCGGAGGCACCGATCGGTCCATTGCAGTTCAACGCGCACAGGGGTACAACGCGTACCCGCACACATTGAAAGCAATGGGCCGGCCGGAGGCACCGATCGGTCCATTGCAGTACAACGCATCACTGTACATGTGACTGGCATATGTCAGCATGCCTGTCTCAGATGGACATATGCCAGCCACAGATAGCTCCCAGGGAGTGAGGGGCACACCTACATCACGACAGCCTGTCCAAACCTTATCATAAGGCATGTAAGGCTGCATTTCCTATTGTGTGTATGTTGGTGTACATGTTGTCCTGTGGGTGTCACCTGTGGGCAGCCACCCCCAGGCTGTGCACGTGTTCATGGGGACAGGATCCTGGGTGTTACGTGTACGTGACCACTGTGATGTGCAACTGTTCATATCTGTGCATGTGCCATGGTCACATTTCACAGTGGTGTTTGTGTATGTCATGTCACATACCCCGTGAGTCCCATGTGGGACGGTATGTTTGAGCCAGGGTGTCCCAGTGGCACAATAGTGATGGACCTCCACAGTCTTTGTGCATGCAGTGTTTACAATGTCTCTGATTTCATGTGCACAATGGGAGACAGTCTCCACATCCACGTTGTGTGTGCATGGACTCTGATGTTGTGCGTGTGTGTCACAGACATCCATGTCTGTCCTGCCGTGGCAAGTGGGGCCACTACCTGTGGGGGTCATGTTTGTTTTGCTGTGGTGTACACATGATACTCCATGTGATGCCAGTGTCCATGTGGCATTACAGGGTCCCTGGGAATGTACCTGTCGTTGAGCTGTGGTGCCTGGGGCACATCTGTCCTCACATGTCACTGTGGGGGTGATTGTGACACGGCAGCAGGAGATGGGAACTGTGACACGGCATCATGATATCCAATGGGCCAACCTGGGACAAATTGATGCCACCTGTAGGACCGTGTTGACAGATGTTGGCCATGTACGTACCATACATGTCCTTCCGGTACTGCACACTTCATGTAGTTGTGCCTCATAATGATGTATGTTGGGATCTTGAGTGTGTTCAATGCCGCATATGTGGGGTGACTGACAATGTTGCTTACTTCTCCTCTGCACTGCAGGGCTCCTGCTGTCCATCGGCCATTCCCAGACCTGGCAACGATGGTGGAACGGGACAGCATCCGACGGTACCGCTTCACCAGGCAGCTGATTGAGGATTTGGCAGTGCAGTTGTCCCCACATTTGCAGCCTGGCCGGCCGTATCCTACAGCGCTGACCCCCAAGGTGAAGGTGATGGCAGCCCTACACTTCTTTGCCACCGGTACCTTCCAACATACTGTGGCGACTGCTGGTTGGATGTCACAGACCATGTTCAGCCGTGTGCTCCGCGATGTTTTGGCGGCAATGTTGCTCTTCCTGAACCGGTACATCTATTTCCCTAGATCATGCGACGACTCACTGACGTGAAGAGTGACTTTTATGCCCTGGGGAGGATGCCGCATGTAATTGGCTCCATTGATGGGACACATGTGGCTTTGGTACCACCACAGGCCCAGGAGCAGGCCTACAGGAACCGCAAGCACTACCACTCGGTCAATGCACTGGTGGTGTGTCTTGCAGACATGACCATCACACACGTGTGTGCCCGTTTCCCTGGTTCAGCACACGATGCCTTTGTGATGAGGAGTAGTCGCATCCCCAGGATGATGGCACAGATGCAGAACCAGCGTGCCTGGCTTGTCAGTGTGTACTGACTTTGTGCCATTGTGTGTGATCTGATCTGTAGTATTCCGCCCACTTTTCCAAGTCAGCTAATGTGCACTTGTCTGTCCGTAGGTGACTCGGGATACCCCAACATGCCGTGGTTGCTGACACCCCTCAGGAACCCTGTGACACCTGCCCAGATGCGCTACAATGAGGCACATGGTCGGACCAGGAGAGTGATTGAGCGGACCTTTGGTCTCCTGAAGAGCCGCTTCCGCTGCCTGGACAAGACCGGAGGGTCCCTCCCATATGCCCCTGCGAAAGTGTGCAAGATTATCATCGTCTGCTGCATGCTCCACAACCTGGCAGTGCGGAAGGAGTTGCCTCTCATCCAGGATGACAATGATCAACATCCGCCACCTGTGGAGGATCCTGGCCTGGACCACGATGCCAGTGACGATGATGATGATGATGATGGTGATGGTGATGTCCGCACACAGCTCATCACCAACTTCTTTAGCTGAATGTGAGTATCCTGAGGTGTCATGTCAATGATGTGAGTTGGCATGATGTGTGGGTGGTGCTCTGGTGCTGTTGGAGTGTGTCCATGGGCTACTTGACTGGATGTGTGTTGCGATGTGTGGTGACAGGTGGGCTGTACTCCCCAACAGTGTTGACATGCTAACTTGGTTCTGGGTGGGTATCTTGTAACATGTATTGTGCATGAGTTTTGCTGTTCTGTCCTGTACTCCATTGCTTTTGACTGTGTGTCATTTCTGTCCTTCACAGGGTACTTTCAGATTCGTTTGGTCAACTGTGTCCACCGACGACGTGATTGCACATCCAGGCTGGTAGCTGTTGTGTCCCTACAGGTGATGTGCGCCACACCCATGGACTTCCTTCCGTCTACAGTTGTTGACTGTGTGCCCGAAACCAGGTAGGGTTACCTTGCATCTGTAGTGGTTACGGCATGTTGCAACTGTGTAATAAACCTGTGCTTCACTTTGTGATGTGCGTTGTCTGTGGTCACACATTTGACTGCCATTTGCTTACTGCACCAGTGGGCTACTTGACTACAACTGGGAATGGGTGTGGTGTCTGTGCATTGCACCGTCTTCCCTGGCAACATCAGTGTAGGCAATGAGTCAGATGGCCTAGGTGTGTATGTGTCGTGTAGCCCTGGTGGTGTGTCTCCCTCATGTGTGTCACGTTGCCTGTACTCACATGCCTGTGTTGTCCTTGCTGTTGCAGTTCGCATACACAGTGTAATTTTGCAGTTCATCATCCCCATAACAGCACCCACGTTGGAATCACGACAGAGGCAAGTATGGTGTATTTGTGTGTTTATTGTGATACATTTGTGTTAATAGTGCATAGGATGGGTTGTGCTGTACATGAATCTTGCAATCCCAAGTTCCTAGGTGAATTGAAAGTCCGGGTAGACAGGATCCCCAGTATCGGGGCCACAGTTGTCTGACACATTGGTCCAACTTGTACTCCCCATGCAATGTGTGGGAGTAGTGTTGCCGTCAACAGGGTGAACAGTCTGTGCACAAAGGCGAACATCCAGAACAGGTTCAGGCTTCCTGGGAGTTGCGCTTGGCCATCGGCCTCTCACTTTTCCCTCCTCGGACAACCCCTCTTCTTGGGGGGGCCCTCAAGTGCAGGCTGCTGCGGTGCAGGGGACTCTCCGCCAGAGTCCTCCTCCCTCCCTGTGGCAGTTGCAGTTTGTTCGGCACCAGATGTTGTTGGCACACAGGGAGGTGTGGACTGGTTGCTGTTCATCTGGCGGAGGCATTGTAAAATGTCCCTGTGCACCGCCGTCATCTCATGCAGTGTATCCCACTTGGACTCCACGCGGGACATGTGTGAGTCCACACGGGACATGTGTGACTCCACGTGGGACATGTGGGAGTCCAAGCGGGCATGATGGGCAGCCTGCTGCTGTTTAATGTCTCTGAGGAGCCCCACTACCTGGCTGAGCTCTCCGGTGCTGGACTGGTACGCATCAGCTATGCGTACCAGTTGTGGGTCGTCATGCACACCAGCAACGTCTGCAAGCAGCGACCTCTGTCTCCCACTCCTCCCACCACCCCTGCTGACATGTGCAGTGTGTGCAGTGGCATGCACAGATAACCCTGGTCCACCTTGGCGGTTGGTGGTGGTGGTGTCCATGGCCCCAGGTTGGTCCAGGGTCACTGTGCTGGTGTTGCTCCTTATTCTGTCCATGTCGGCAGGGATGGTATTTGTGGGAGTTGCGCTTGGCCATCGGCCTCTCACTTTTCCCTCCTCGGACGACCCCTCTTCTTGGGGGGGGGCCCTCAAGTGCAGGCTGCTGCGGTGCAGGGGACTCTCCGCCAGAGTCCTCCTCCCTCCCTGTGTAGTTTGTGTTGGGGGGGGTGTGAGGGGAGGTGCTGGTGACTATAGTCAGTGCTGCAAGTCCCCCTTCCCACCCAGCCAGCCAGATATCCCACCATGGAACGTGCTTGCATTGCAGGGAGTGGAAGTTGTCTCTCAGGATGTCAGTCAGTGGTGTCCTGCTGTTTGTTGGTGCACAGTTGGCAGCAGGGCCTTGTGCTCCCCACAGCAGTAGCCAGTGTCAGCCATCTTGTGAGTCCTTCTCCACTCCCTGTGATGTGCGCATGGTTCATGGTGGTGTTGATGGGACAGTTGTGGGGGGCAATATGTGTGACTGCGACTCCCATGATGCTATTGGCTACACAGACTTGGCCAGCATACACAGAATTCCTTCCTTTGAGTGGTCTTCACTGTGTGTTGGTGTTGTTGTGGTGGCTACATGTCTGGATGTGTTTGTTAGTTCTATTTGTGCTACTGCCTAGCTGTAGTTGTGGTTGTGTTTGTACATGTGTTGGCACAGTTGGATGTGACTTTTATGATGGCATGTGTTGTGTTTATCTGACTGACATACACATTTTGGGATGATTCTGTTCTGGTTGCTGTGTGATTGCTATGAGTGCATGGTTTGACTCTCCCCTTGACAGTGATGTGTGTGTGTTTTGTGGCAGTATATTGTGTACATTTGTTGTGTACTCACCAGGCTCTGGGATGTCCTCTAGTCCATATATGCTCACTGGCGGTAGGATGGCCCACACCTTCTCCTCCCAGGGCCTGAGGTATATTGGCTTGGCAGGAGGGCCACTGCCGGTGTGTTGGCTGTTGATGTAGTCTTGCTTCAACAGTTTCCGTACCCTCCTGCGCACGTCATACCACCTGTTCTGGATGTCGGTCTTTGTGCGCCGACATGGTGATTGGGCGTTCACCCTGTTGATGATCCTCTCCCACATCTTGGTTTTCTGCGACATGGGGGTCTGTTGGACCAATGTGCCAAACAGCTGTGGCTCTACCCTGAGGATCTCGTCTACCAGGACTTCCAATTCACAATCTAGGAACTTGTGATTCTTCTTGGGGGGCATGGTGATGGGTGGTGATGGTGAGTGATGTGTGTGTTGGTGTGCAGGTGAGGGTGTGTGAGTGTGTGTTTTGCTGGGTGTATGTGAGGTAGGTATTTGTTGGTGTGCTGATGGTGTGTGGCTTGTGTGAGGGATGAGCTGTGGGTGTGTGGTTGCTTTCTTTTGGGTGCTGGCAGTGGAATGGCATTTGCAAAGGCTCATGGTAGTGATTTGTGTCCTTTATATAGGTGGAGTTGTGGGTGTGTCTTTGTTCTCTGTCCCCACCCCCCAGTATTTATTGGCTTGGTAATTGCTTGTTTGGCCTTTTTTGGGTGATTTTTCCTTTGTGCTGTTTGTGTGTGTTGGAAACGTTCTTGTGACCGAGTCGGACCCTGCATTGGTCTCGTACGGTGTTCTCCGTTTCATTCACGCTGTGTTTGTGCAGTTTTCTATGCTGCGTACGCGTCGGTCGCGGTGTATTGTGTTGCTTCGGCTCGGTTTTGTATGCGTGTCGGTCGTCCGGCTTGTCCTCCGTCCGACTCGCTCGTGGTTTTCGCGCCTTGCATCGTACTTAGCGGTTTGGAGTTAGCGTGTACATTTCGGTCGGATTTGTTCCGGGTGCGTGTCGGTCGGTTGGATTCGCGTGTTTTTCCGGCCGGATTGCTGTTTTCCGTGCGGCTCGGTCGGTCGACTTGGTTTCGTTACGTGTCGGTCGGAGTTTTCGCGCCTTGCATCGTACTTGGCGTGTCGGGCGCCACGGGTACGTGTCGGTCGGTATTTTTTCCGGATCCGAGTCGGTCGGTGCTTTTTCCGGCCCGAATCGGAATCGACCCTAAGTATCACTGTAATTTTGAAACTCAGCTGATTTAAAACCATAGTGTGAAAGTAAGACTCTGTGTAATAATTCTATCCTCATCCATATGCAGGTTTTATATTCTTTGCACCTCTTAGTATCAGGTAGGTAAAATGGTGTAATGGCTGCTGCTGGTGGGGTATCACAAAGTGATCTTTCATAATCATTTTGTGCATTCCTGGATGCTATGTTAATGTGCATAAATGCTCACAAATTACAGTCCTCAAAATACAAAGGTACTAAATACAAAATTGCACTTTTATAGAATTGCCAATTTTCTACACTATTGGCTGTATAGATAGTACATGTGTGCCTATCTGCCCACCATCTGCCAGTGAGAGTTTATTCTGAAACCGGAAAAATACCCATTTCCTTAAACATACAAGTGGACCGTGATGCAAAAAATGTGATTATGGATATTGGAGCACGATTTCCAGGGAGCACTCATGACTCCTTTATGTTTAGAACAGTGGCATTTACACAAGAATACAAAGAGGAGAATATGAAGATGGATATTTATTGGATAAATTGTCTTTAAGTATTTTAGTACTTTTTAACCCACATATATTTAGATTATGTTCTGCTAATAAGTACATTGATGTTAGGTGATAGTGCTTACGCCCTACGCTCATGGATAAGGACTCCTTACCTGAACCCTTTTACAGGGAGTGAGCGTCATTACAATGTTGTACAAAGAAGAGCAAGAGGTGCCATGGGACATATCTTTGGACTTTTAAAAAGATTCTGATGTCTCTAGAAGAATAGAGGTGCTTACAATATTTTCCAGAAAGCAATTGTGCAATTGTAGCAACATGAGCAATTCTACACAGTACAGACAATACAGTGACTCTGAAAGGACTGGACGGTAGGATGTCTGAGTCAGAGTCTGATGAGGAGGATGAAGCTCTAGCAGCATCTCTACAGTATGATGCCTCAAGAGCAACAGAAGGCCAGTACGACGTGCTAACATACCTAATAATTTTATAGGGTAAGTAAAAAATGTGCAAATTCATTTTAACATAATAATAAATATGTTTTGTTGTTGTTAAACCATATTCTCCCTTTATTTTCAAGAATGATAATGCATGTAAGCAAAATAATTTAACATTTCTCCATGTTACAAATGTAAAACAAATGGCATAACATGTGTGTTGTTAACTTAAACACAACAAAAATACCAAATGACAAATAAAATGTCTACATCTTGCGTTTACTACGAGCAGATTTTGTAGCTCCTACATTCCCCCCAACGGCACTGCGACGCTTGGTTTCATAAAGTGTCATACTGTCTATGGCAGATATGCTGATGATAGTGAACTGATCCTCACTTTCAGCAGCTAATGCTTGGGTGCCACTTGCAATTTGTGATATTTGCAATGTTTCTACATCATTTGTACTTTAAATTAAGTTATGTGCTACATCTTTGCTGTAGTGCCCCATTTTAAATTGTAGGCTCACAGTAGGCTGTGCAATGTGGATGTGGCATTTGCAAGGCAATTAATTGACCTACTTAAGCCATCAATATGTGGAGAATCTTGATGTTCCCTACATTTTTGACTCATATTATCCTGATTCAATTCCGTAAATAGGGTCTTCATTGCATCTGTCAAACGTTCTAGTTTTTCATTCATGGAAATCTTTTTTTTAGCAAGGGGATTTGCAACCTTTCGAAAAGCAAATGTAATGCTTTTCTCCACGTTTGTCAGTTTCTGACTGACAAGCTTGATTTGTTTTTGTTGCAGGTACTGAACCATAAGCATTTATGCCGCCAAACCTCAAAGTGTTGCACATTTTCATCACTATTACCAGTTCCCAGATTTTGTTGGGATTGTTTGTTGGCAACACAGCGAGTACAAGCTCCAAATCTTCCCTGCTGTTGTCTTGGCCTCACTATAGGTTCCTGGATGACACTCTGAGTGCCTCTTCCGCAAATGTCTTGTACAAACTGTGTATGCTATGAGTATATGCTATGTGACTCTGGGACTCATAGATTCAGCTTGTGGTGCTGTGTCCCGGATGCCAAGATCAATTTGTTCATCAAGCTGCATTTGAGATTCCTCATGTCCCTCAACTTCTGACACATGACTTCCATAAGCATGGATATCTGTTAGTAAATGGATGTATGATTTATGTTTGGACTCTAGTTAAGTAGGATTTCATATGTTTTGTTTTGCTGTCACAAATAAATTTGTTGTACTTACCATTCACTACATCTACGATGATGCACTATGAAAATGCACGTTTTTTTAATGTTACACTAATATACTGATTGCATTCCCTATTTATATATGCACAAGAAGTGCAAAGGTTGTATAAATGGAGAAGTGTTTTGCCAAAGTCTAATCACATACATTATGGCAAGTAACAATACTATATTACACATACCTTGAGAGGTTCCTTCTGTGTGTTCTTTGAATACTGTGCAAAATCTCCAGCATGCACTCGCTACCATTTTCAACTGAGAAACACTTCCTAGGGGTCGATTCAGATCCCGCTCGGAAGGGCTCCGAAAGCGAACCGGCCGGAAAAAGCACGAGCCGTACGCGTGTTTCCCGCCCGACTCGTACAGCCGTACGGACGAGCAAGTACGATGCGAGATACGCAAAATCGCCGACCAAATCGTTTCCGGCTCCGAACCTCTCCGTACGACTCGACCGTAAGCAATCCGTGCCGTGCAATGGAGGCGATTTCCGACCAAGCCAGTACGATGCACGATTCGGACAGCCGGATCGAGTCGGAGCCTCCGACACGTAAACGCTCCGGGAAGCGGACTTCGGGGGTCCGCGCCGGACCCCCCTTCATCCGTAGCCTTACGAGTCGATCACAGGGGGGGACCCAAGGATCCCCCCTACACATGCCTGTACGGTGTGGGTTACATAGACGCGTCCCCACTACAGGGGGAGCCCTTGTGCGCAACGTACCTCTTTCGTCAATGGGAGCCTGTGTACACGTCGTACAACAGGCTCCCATTGACTTCAATGGGGCTCCGAGCGACCCGTGTCGGTCAGCGCTTGTTCGCATCGTACTCAGGCGCTCGGAGCCCTGGAGCACGAGTCGGTCGGAAAGCACTCCGGACCTGAGTCGGACGGAGAGCTTTCCTAGCGAGATCGGAATCGACCCCTCAGTTGTGAGATCATTAGGCACAGCCAATATGCTGCAGTTGCTAAATGCGACCAGATTCCTGATTTAGGAAAACACAGAATGCGATTACCTAAATTGTGCACCAAACTATTTATCAATGCGCAAATTTACAGATGTCTACTATAGTACATTCCGAATAGTGATTTCCTAATTGTGGTTCGCTATTCCTCACGGTATAGAGGCTAAATATCGAATTTTAAATATCGATATGACAAAATATCGAGTTTTAAATATCGAGTGGACAGAATATCGACTGTCAAAAATATAGTGGTACAGAATATCGAAATGCAGGTAAGAAATATCGATTGTCATAATATCAAAGTTAGTAATATTGTCAGTCATAATATCGTTGTTAAAAATATCGAATTTTTTTTAGTCTTGTAAATGTTAGTATATGTGTTAAAAGTATATATTATTTTTGTAATGTATGTTTGAATTGTTTAAAAGTAATGAATTTTATGTTAAATTATTTTTGCGTATTTTAGTTCTGTAGTGGGTTGTGGGTTTATAGCAGAATAGGGTGGGAAGTAATTTAATTATAATATATTAATTAAGAATTTTTTTTTAATTAATTAATTATATGTTAATTAATTTTTTGCATAATTTTATTCTGTAGTGGGTTGTGGGTTTATAGGGGAATAGGGTGGGAAGTAATTTAATTTAAATTAATTAATTAATAAATTAATTAATTAATATTTTTGTATTTAATCATTTATATTGTTAATTGAGTTAATTGATTAATTATTAATTAATTATAAATGTATTAATAATACTTAATACTTAATTGGTAAATATGTTAATTGTGTTTAAAAAGTTAATAATTAGTTATTAATTTGATATTAATTATTAATGAATAATTTGTTAATAAGTTATTTGTGTACTTTTTTTAGGAGTGGGTTCATTGTTGATAGGGGAGTAGGGTGGGAAGTAATTTAGGGGCCCATTACGATGGCGGGCGGAAGCACAACCGCCGTGCTGGCGGATGCAAAAACCACCAGTTACCGCCGGCACGCAGCAGTCCACACGCCCGCCCAATTACGATGCGAAAAGCAGGCCAAACACCGCCGGCAAGCCAGCAACACCGTCCGCCATCAAAGTGCGCCCGTACACGTAGCGGCGCAGCCCAACTGACACACACCGTCCGACGAAACACGTCCCGCCCGGCGCATAAATTACGATGCCGCAAACAAACGGCTCCCACGGCTAAGAGACACCGCACGTGAAAGAGAGGCGGTAACACGGACGCAGAGCACGGACAACGAAGAAGCGGCACCCCGAGCATGAATCCAGCACTGCAGGCCCTTCCCATGCTTCTGCTGATGCACCACCAAGGACGCAACGTACCGCGGAGACGCAGGTAGGCACACACACAACAAGTGCACGCAAACAGCGCACACAGTGCAAGGGCGGAAAAAGCGGACAACCCCCTACCAGCGCGTGTACACTACACATCCACCATTGCATCCACATATGACACACAGGCCAAATCGTAACATCGCGGAACACATGTGTACACACCACCTGGGACTAGGAACCAACCACCCCGTCACGGCCCCAAAGCAGCCGATGACGCCGCCACACATGCGCACAACGCAGAGGCCAACCGCAGCGCCATGCATGCGTCGCACACAGACACAGGGACACAACCAAGCAGCACACACATCAGCCCCACCCCGAACGCACATGACACGTGACAGGCCTGCCACAGACATGTCCCCAACGCCCAATTCACGGACAACACCCAACGCCACACAACCGACGCACACATGTCAGTGAAGTCACGCAACAGCAGGACACACCCCAGTGTAACAAACATGGCGTAGCACACAGCGGCGGCCACACCAACTAGGAGAAGCAGGGCCCTTACGGGAAGAGGAACGCCAGTACCACACTGAAAAACCCATACCACCCTGCACATATGAACAAGACATATGAAACGGAACACCAAAGAGCACGGGGACCGACAACAGGTGGCCCAAGAATAACATTCACACACAAGGCCCAACGCAGAGCGGAAAGGCAGGCTGCCGCCCACACAAGGGAGAGCAGACAGCACTGAATGACCTTCCATTCCAACACCGAAACCACAGCCCTACGACAGAAGCCGGTGAATACAGCCATTGTCCAAGAATAGACCAACACAGGCATGCCGAGGAGACCGACCACAGGGCAGATAGCGCATATCACAGAAGCACACAACGGACGGGGAAGAAAGAAGAAAACACTCCCCCATGTCGGCCACATGCAAGTTAATTGGAAGGAGTCACACAGCACTGACCTTGAACTGTCTGAGAAGCATGTGGGAAGAGGGCCCGTGTCCTCCAAACAAGCCAACAGAACACAAGTCCTGTCTCCCTACGACTACACAGAGCTCACAGCAACCCCGGAGCGTGCACATTGCAGACTGCACACACAGCCGGAGCACGCCATCTCAACGAACCGCTGCGAAATGGCAACCGCAACACACCTACCCAACTACGCCGAACAGCTCAAGCTGTACAAAACCAACACTGATGCCATACATTGGGATGCGATCTCCTGTCCCTGCTGAACGTAAGTTACCGACTGACTTACCGCATCACATTGTTCAGCTGCGTCATGCCCGTCTTCTACTGTCGGAGGTGTCCCTACCAGCATCCCGTCGAGATATGCCTCTCCAACCCGGCATGTCTGAAGGCGGACCTGCTACCACTACTCCTCCCTCTGGACGCACACGACAGGGCCTGCTCTGCCTATGGGGGCATGGCGTATGTGGCCAACATCGCACCCGCACTGAAATGGGACCACTGTGCCTCCACACGACGGATCATCGAGAACAGCTACATCGAATGTCACCCAGCATGCCCCATCATGGTCCTCCAAGGGACAACTTACGAACAACACCTTGAGAGCCACCATCCGCTACATTGGCTGGCAAACATGTACACCACCAATGACATGGAAGCCCTGCTGGACGGCATCGCATACCTGACAACCTGTAAATACGTCGGACCACAACGCAGGTTCCCCGAGTGACCTATGAAGTCCAACCCCGCACCCATGCTCAGCTTCCGCACGGACTGGCCAGTCACCACCACAACAGCCATGCCAAACGACCGGCAACTGTAACCACACCATCAACGACATCGCCATGACATCGGATATGACCGGGACATGCACACTGTTCCCCATCACATCCAGGAACACCGCATGCATCGTGGGAGGCAGTGGCATGGGCTCTGTGTATCGCACCCACATGGACGGAACTGCACGAACAACCAGGACACGACATGGATCCAGCGCACATGGACACACACACCGCTCAGTGGACATGAATAGGTCGCCTGGAGTCTGTGGGTGCTGCACCCCTCCCACCCCCGCCCCGGGAATCCCATACCAGGACCTTTGCATGGACGACAAGTGCATACAACAACACGACCCCAGTGACTGTGACATGTCCAGTAACCACCACAGTGCAACAACAAGTGGCACGCCGCTGCATGCACGCAAGCACATGCCCTGATGTCATCTCACATGCACGCGTGCATGAGGAACAACCGCAGCAAACCTGTCACATGGAACTGAGATGGACTGTGCCCATGATGCCGAGCGGTCTGGTAGGCTACATGTATACCGTCTGTGTCAAAGTCCGCAGCTCCGCAGCTATACGCAAATGTACATTAGCACAGCCTTGGCCAAGCAGATGTAACTCTGAAGCCCACATCCCACATGCAACAGCCAATCACATGTAACCCCACACCCTATCCCATTTGCAATCATGCTCAGTATATCCTCAACATGTATTCCGCTGCCAGTAGTGTCCACTATACTGCATCACAGAGGACAGAAGACTCAATATAATGTTTGAAACCAAAACTGTCTCCGCTGACTCATTTCACAAGTACGAATGAGAGAGGATGAGAGTATGTGAAGTACACGGCAGTCGTGACATGACCATGTAGTCCACTGGTATTGGATGACAACGCAAATGAGTAGCACTACTGTGGAAGACACACATGTGCCGTGTGAAGTCGTATGGACGCAGTGCTCAGGTGGGTGGGTGCGACGGGTAGATGCGCACATGCCAAGTTGGAGCACGCCGTGTTGGGAGGGGTCATGAACAGTACACCACCGCTTCCCTGGGCATAGTGAGAGGACACCTGTCGGGGGGCAGTGAACACGTGTGTGCACAGCAGCCGGGCACACGTACATAGCGGTACCAGGCGCACCTCAGCCCACCCTCTGTGGACAAGCAGGATCCTGTTGTGCGCCCGCCATGCCCCTTGACAAGGCACACACAGCCCCAGTCGACCAGGTGTAACCCCAACATAGTCAATCCGCACAGGCGATACAGGGCACGGGATGGCAGTGGAGCATGGTGTGTGAGAGGTCTCCTCGCGCTCCTCCTGGTCATATCACGCAGGCAATAGAACCTCAACATCTAGCATGGCAACAAGTCAGATGGAAGTGTAGGGGGACGCACCACAGCACGAGCAGCACTGACGTCACGGGAGGTGGCTCGCACCATCCCATCCATTGCCCATCATACCAACCACGCCACATGCCATTGCGACTAAGTGCAAGCGCGTGCGCCACCACCCCGAGCCCTCCCCAGAGAGGCCAAAGAGTGAATGTGTGGGCCACCAGTCACAGACGGACGCGGCCTGGCCGCAAGGGCAGCCACAGCCACTGGGTGTCGCAGGTGGCGGATCCGGAAGGCGAAGACTGTGATGCATAGTCCATGCAGGCCGGGTCTCCATTTGGGGCACCACGCAGGTGGACGGCGTCCCGCCACACATCATACCCTGAGACAGCCCACTCGTGCAACTGGACCCACACATACACTCCTTGCCCTCTCTGGTGCGAGCTTGGGGCTGCCTGTGCAAGCGCTAGCCACGCAGGTGAGCATGCATATTGGGGGGCGAGGGGAGGACATGAGGGCTGGGGCGAAGATGACCGTATCACTGTCAGTTAGTACAAGGGATGACCCAGATGTGGAAAGGAAGAGACGTGTCCCGTGTGTACTGCAACTAGTCGCCAATCCAACTACCCCCCCATGTCCGGAATGTAAGCCCGCACCTAGGCCCGCCCATCCGCCACATCGAACATACCACCAGCACGACAACCTTCCCATTCGAAACACTGACTGGGGGTGGCGACCAGTGAACAATCATGTGTAGCCTACCCACGCGTACATGTGGGCCCTCCATGATCCATGTCACCTGCGGCAAAGACATGACATGCGCAATGAGGGAAGTGAGGAGAGCTGTCCGCCCCACGCACAGAAGGTGCATCAGCTCCACAGACCCAGCAGCGAGTCCAGCAGGGGTCACATGTGCAGGGGCAGCTGTGCCTGGTGTGAAGGCACATGCATATAGACAGCACATCGACCAATGTGTAGTCTGCCCACATCCACAGTCCATCATCATGCGGACATAGGAATTGAACACAGGGCAACACATCTTAGTTGGTGCACCCACCGTGACCAACAATGCGCAATCATCGACGTACCCACCCTGTGCATGGCCCCCCACCCAACGGAGGCACATCCAGTGCCACCATCCCACACACACAAGCCTTCCACGGAACATGCTGTGTCCAATGGTCAGTACAGAGTCAGCGCCCATCTGGTGGATCCTGAACAGGAGACACATGCACACACATGCCAGCTCCCACTATGTACGTCTGCCACCTGGCACGTGCAATGTAACCTCTCACCTGTGACGTGTGACTGCAAGCACACAGCCGTCTTGGCATGGGGCTGTCAATGTGGACACCTGTCAATGTTTCGGGAGCTGTGATCCGTACAGTGCTGTACATAGGGTGCAGTGCTGACACCTACTACTGTCTCATATCCCCTCGTGCCACAGGTCCCACTTGTATTGGCCGCTCAGCCCGTGCCCACATCGTCGTCGTCGTGTGCCATACTCATCCAGCCTCGGAAGCAGTTCCATGCTCAGCAGACACTCATGTTGCCGTGGCGTTGCCGCTTGACGAATATGCAGTCAGTCCCCATCAGCACGCCCCGCAAGTCATTGGGGCCTAGATCCCCATGTGCATGCACATGGCAGTGGTATGTCTCACTTGCCATTGCCATTGTTGGGAGACCTGTGTAAGTGTATTGTGGCCGTGCCGTCCCAGCTTGACAGCTGGGCTGTGGCTCATGTGCTTGCTCAGTCATGTCAGTGATGTGTATGCGAAATTGCTATGTGCCGTGTTGCTTTGACATGTGTCCTCTGCCATTTTACCCAGGCGGAGACCGAACATTGACCGCCCATACCAATTGCTGGTGGACATGGACGATACAGAGGTTATCAGGAAGTTTCGGCTGGACAGGCCAACCCTGCATCGACTGTGTGCCATGTTAGAGCCCCATCTCCGTCCCCGCAGGGTGTATCCGACTGCTGTCACCCCCACGGCTAAGGTGATGGCCGCCATGCATTTCTTCGCCACTGGGTCATTCCAGCACACAGTGGGCAGTGGAGGAGGGATGTCCCAGCCCATGTTCAGCAAGGTGCTGAGGGATGTACTGGCAGCCATGATGCTGTACCGAAACAGGTACATCAGATTCCCCAGGGCTCGTGAATTGGCGGCAGTGAAGGGTGCATTCTATGCCCTTGGCAGAATCCCACACGTCGTGGGAGCCATTGACTGCACACATGTTGGCCTTGTTCCACCACAGGCCACTGAGCACCTGTACCGCAACAGGAAGCACACGCACTCCCTGAATGTGCAAGTGGTGTGCCTTGCGGACATGGTGATCACCCACGTGTGTGCCAAGTTTCCAGGCTCGGCACAATGACGCACACATAATGCGCAACAGCATCTTGCCACGACTGATGGCCAATCTGCAACAGGATTGTGGCTGTATTGTCGGTGAGTATGTGGAGTGGTGTAGCGTGCTGGTTGTGCGATGCTGTCCCCTGTCCAGTTGGAATAGCAACGGTTCTCTGTGTCCCTCACACCCAGGTGACTCTGCGTATCCGAATGGGGCATGGCTGCTCAGTCCATTGAGGAATCCTCGCACCCCAGCAGACGATCGATACAATGAGGCACATGGGAGGACCAGACGTGTGGTCGAGCGTACCTTTGGCCTCCTCAAGTCCAGGTTCAGGTGCCTGGACCGCACCGAGGGTGCACTGGCGTACTCCCCACAGAAGGTGTGCCAGATAGTGGTGGCGTGCTGCATGCTGCACAATCTGGCCATTCGGAAGCAGATCCCCCTCATTGTGGATGACGGAGATCAACCAGGGCCCCAGCCCGCAGACCAGGACAGCTCGAGTGAGGTGGACAGCGGAGAGGAGGAAGCTGGGAATGTGCGCCAGCAGCTCATCGCCCGCTACTTCACTTGACGGTGAGTGTCCATGTACGACGGATGATGTGTCTGTATCTGTGCAGGTGTGTGTGTGCTGTGTCAGGGTGGCCGTATGTTCACTGCGTGCAGTGTGTCAACGCTCCATGGCCAGGGTAGTATGCCACTGTTGGTGACTGTGGCATTGTGCCCTATTGCTCTGTGCGATGTGTGTACATTGCTTGTAGTTGTTGACATGTACTGTGTGATGGGTGTGTGACACACTCATTGAATGTGCTCCTGTTCTGTCTCCCACCCCTAGGTCCCTACAGGCCCTCCGGATTCCATTGCCATGCCACGCATCAGGTGCCTTTCCGCCCAAGGTGGCCGTTGTATTCCGTACAAATAAAACACAGGGCACAAACAGCAGTTAGTGAAAAAGGTGCATTTATTACAAACTGTGACATGTGATTGTGTGTAAGGTGATGACAAAAGTGGTGCGTGCAGTGACAATGAGCTGTCGGTCATGGCTGCATGAAGCTCAGGGTGTACCCACTGGTTCTATGTCCATAGTCCAACACACACATGCCATCCAGCTGGCTGTGTGGAGTGGGATCGTAGAGCAAGTCAATGCAGTGGCTGGTCAAGGAAGGCTGGCGGAAGGCTGGCTGGCTGCCTCACTTGCGACTGGAGCGTGCGAAGTCCTCCCGGGAGATCTGTTTCCTCTTCGGACGGCCCCTTCCACGTTTGGGAGGGGGGGGGTGTGGTGGCGACCTGCTGGTGGTGGGTGAGGTGTGCTCACTGGCTGTGGACACTGCTGCCCGACCCTGTGCCCTAGCAGGTGGTGGCGGAGGTGGTGTTGCTGGCCTTGCCTGTGACCCCACCGCCACCACCAGCTGGCCCATGAGGTCCACGAGTTGGTCCATACGGGACACGAATTGGCCCATATGGGCGTCCATGGACCTCAGCACCCCCAGCACCTCACGCGTGTCTGTAGCTGACCTGGCCCATTGTCCTTGGGCCTCTTCATAGGCCCCAAGGACTCTGGCCATTTGAGGCAGGGCATGGCTCCCAGGGGAGGATGGCGTTTCCCTGACCCTGCTCCTCCTACCAGTCCTGCTGCCACCGGCCTGCCCACTAGCCACATTGCACACCACGGTCCTCTCTGTGGCTCCCAGGGTGGATCCAGTCGGCCGGGCCACCACCTGCGCTGGGGCTGGTGCCAGCGAAGACGTGGTGGTGGTGGTGGCGGTGGTGGTCGGTGCGGCGATGGTGGCGGTTGCGGCAGTGGTAGTGGCCGCAATGACCGTGGGTGTGGCCGCAACGACAGTGGCAGCAGGGGGCTGGGACTGTTCAGCATCCCTGGATGATGGGTTGGTGGGTAGGAGGGGTCCTGGGGAGCGGCTGGGCCCTGCCACACCAGATGGGCCTGCTTGGTGGTCCGTGTCCGAAGAGGAGGACAGATCCTCCAGATCCGTGTGTCCTCGTTGGGGGCTTGTGGGCTGGCTGTGCTGGCTGCTGTCTCCATCCCCAGCATCCGGCAGTTCGTCACCTGTGGAGAGAATGAGATTTGTTATTGTGTTGCACCTGGCGAAGTATGTATTTGTCGTCTGACATTGGCAGTTCGTGCAATCTCGTACATGGGTTTCCCGGAGGCGAGTGTGTGGCTGTGGCATCTGTAGTTGTGTGTGCTAGGCAATGGGACTGTGTGCTGTGCACATGTGGCATGGGACGGATTGGCCATGCCGATGGGTGTGTTGCTGTGCCCCTACTCATTGTGACTCTGGTGTATGCGGGCTCCTGGCCCATCCTGGGTCTGGTTTGTACTTTGCTTTTGGGGTTCATATGGAACGCTTAGGCACGCATATGGCAACATGGGGGCCATGCCCCAGATTCGCATTTGGGAGGGGATATGCTTTTGGGGTTCAAATGGAACGCTTAGGAACGCATATGGCAACATGGGGGCCATGCCCCAGATTCGCATTTGGGAGGGGATATGCTTTTGGGGTTCAAATGGAACGCTTAGGAACGTATATGGCAACATGGGGGCCATGCCCCAGATTCGCATTTGGGAGGGAATATGCTTTTGGGGTTCAAATGGAACGCTTAGGAACGCATATGGCAACATGGGGGCCATGCCCCAGATTCGCATTTGGGAGGGAATATGCTTTTGGGGTTCAAATGGAACGCTTAGGAACGCATATGGCAACATGGGGGCCATGCCCCAGATTCGCATTTGGGAGGGAATATGCTTTTGGGGTACATGCTGTGAGCCATGGGTGCCGAACGTGACATGTGTTGTGGCAGCATGACAGTGCATGGTTTGAGGTGTGTGCATGCTTGACATGGCCTGCATATTTGCTGTCTGTTGTGATTACTGGACATGGCATTGGACGCATCGTTATGAGTGAGTGATAGTTGTGTGCCAGCCAACATATTGCAGTTGTCCCATCTCCTTGGTGTGCGTGCTGCCCTGTGCCATGTGCATCACTGCAGTGCTCGGGGGTGTGGCCCATGTTGTGTGTTGTTGCTCACAGTGTGTCGTGCGCTTAATTGACTTCTGGCACATGGTTGGTCATGGGCATGTGTCTTAGCGTGACTGCTGTATATGTGGCAGCTGTGCGGATGACATGCCTTTCATGAGACTGGGGCTGACGGATGGGATGGATGGTATGTTGTATGTGCATGGTGTGTCTGTGAGTTTGATGGGTTCAGTGGTGTTCGTGTGCATTTATGTTGTTCCGCTCTGTTGCGTCTAGTGTTGTTTGTCTTACATAGGCGTAGTTGTGGGGTGTGTGGTTGACAGGCAGTAGGGGCTACATGGACAGGACTTCAATGGTGTTTCGGTTGTGTGTGATGAGTTGCACAGTGGCTGCCGTGTGGTACTATATTCAGTGTGGCTTGTGCATGCAGACGTGGCTCCTTGGGTGTTGCTATGTCTGTGATGGGTCATGTGGGGTGTGAGTCTGTTGTTCATGTCCGTGTGCACATTGTTCACTTGTTCGTGACGGTGGGCGGTGCTGCGTGTTCGTCTGCTACGTGACATGTCCCATGTGTTGGTCGTGTTACGGTCCTCATGCCTCCAGTAATCCAGCCCTGTCCAGTTTCCCACCTGCAGGTTGTTCGGGCGTGCACTGTACTGGATGCCACATGGCTCTAAGCGGGGGTGCTCCATGTTGCAGGTCTGTGGGGGTGGGGGGTGTTGTGGGTCGTAGTGGTGGCTGGACACCCACTGACACCGATTGCTGTGGACCGTGATGTCTGCCTTTCGGCTGTCGTTGTGCACTGCGGTGGCTGACACGTGGCTGTGGGGTGTGGGGGATGCTCCTCCTTGCTGTGCTGTGGGACTAGGGGCCTGGTGTGTGTTGTACTTGGGCTGTCCACCCTCCCACCCACTGCACTTTGTGTTCCTGCCACTTACCTGTTACTTGTCGGTTAGTGCAGCTGTGGCGGACACATGGGTGTGGTGGGTGCTCGTTGTGGCGCTTCTGGCATATTTGGGGACCTGTTGGTGGTTACGTGGCTGGCTGAGTGTACACATGTCCCCACGCATCTTACAGTTGTTCGGTTTGGGCTGTGTGTGGTAGTGTCTGTTGCATGTGTGTGTGATGTGTTGTGTATTGTGTGCTGGACATGGGGGTGTTTGTCCCTGGGAGCTGTGGCATGGTAGTAGCGCATGTGAGTACATAGCGGTGTGCTGGTATACATTAGTTTGTACTTACCAGCCTCCACTCCCCTGCTAATCCGGCGAGGATCTCGGGATGGATGACGACTCGCACCTTCTCCTCCCACGCTTTGAAGGTCTTGAAGAGCGCGGGATTCCCTCCGCCAGTGACGGCAGCCAGCTCTCTGTTTTTGCCCTCCTTCTTCTTGACCAGGCTCTTGACGTCATTCCACCGTTTGTTAATTTCGACTCTGTTCCTGGGCAGGGTCCCGACTGCATTGACCTGGTCTACGATCCGGTTCCACATTCTGTTTCTGGTGGCTAGTGGTGTGTGCTGGACCATGTTCCCATAGATTTGTGGGTACACCTTGATGATCTCGTCGACCATGACCGTCAGCTCCATGGGCGTGAACTTGGGCATCCTTTGTGGTGCCATGGTGTTTGTGGTGCTGGTGCGGTGTGTGTTGTGTAATGTGCAGGGGGTTTGTGGTGCCGGGGTGGTGGTGGTGGTGGTGGTGTTTGGTGGTGGTGGTGGTGGTGGTGGTGGTAGTGATGTGTGCGTTTCTGTGGTGTGCTGCTGTCCTTGCTGTGTCACTGTGTCCTCTCCTCTCCTCTCTGGTTTGCAATGTTGCAAGGGGTTGTGGTCTGTGGGAGTGCTGCTTTTGTACTCACCTATGTGGGTGTGTCCTCATGGTCTGTTGTTTTCAGGTGTGTTGTGTCTGGTGTTCTGGCCTTTGTAGTTTTTGTTTGTCCAGGGGGTGTTTTCGGGATGTGTACTGTGCTTGTGTATTTGTGCGTGCCTTGCTGTGTGGACTTGTTGGCCATGTTGTGTGCTATTGGTTTTGTGAGCGGATGGTTTCTGTGCAGGGACGTTGGCGCCATGGTTTCTGCCGTGTCGATTGGCATCGGCGTTGTTTGCGCTGGCGGGCGGTATATTTGTGGTTTTTCCGCGCTCATGGCGGTGCGATCGTAATTTCACGTGCGGTGTGTCGGCCGTGAGGGCGGGCGGTTTTGTGTTGTCGTGCGTGTTTCCGTCCGTGGCAGGCGGTTTGACTCCGACTCGGACGATGGCGGGCGGTATTTTGTGTGATTTTCCGCCGATGGCGGTTTTCAGTTTGTGTAATCGTAATGGCGTGGTCGGTGTTCAGACGGTGTATGCGGGCGGAATTTTGCCGCTTCCATGCCTGGCGGATTTATTTACGCCGGGTATCGTAATGGGCCCCTTAATTTTTATTAAAATTTTTAATATTTTTTAAGGTATTTATAGTGTTAATTGTGTGAATTAATTTATATTTGATGGAAATTAATTTTATCGTTATATTGTTAGTTAATTAATTAATTGATAATTAATTATGTTAATTTATTAATTTTTTACAATATTGGTGGTGATGTTTATAGGGGAATATGGTGGGAGGTAAAAAGTTGTTTAAATGTAATTTAATTGTTAATTAATGTTAATTATACTGCAGGAGTGGGAATACTAAATTAATCCTCTACGCTATCCAACACTTTCACTACTGTTGCACTCACTGGAGTGGGAATAGTAATTTTTACCCACCTGCTATCCAACACTTTCCCTACTGTTGCACTCGTTGGAGTGGGAATAGTAATTTTTACTCTCCCACTATCCAACACTTTCCCTACTGTTGCACTCACTGGAGTGGGAATAGTAATTATTACCCTCACGCTATCCAACACTTTCCCTACTGTTGCACTTACTGGAGTGGGAATAGTAATTTTTACCCATCCCGCTATCCAACACTTTCCCTACTGTTGCACTCACTGGAGTGGGAATAGTAAATTATTACACTACACGCTATCCAACGCTTTCCCTACTGTTGCACTTGCTGGAGTGGGAATAGTACATTATTACACTCGCTATCCAACACTTTCCCGACTGTTACACTCTGGTGTTGTGGGAATAGTACATTATTACCCATTCGCTATCCAACACTTTCCCTACTGTTGCACTCTCTGGAGTGGGAATAGTAATTTTACCCACCCGCTATCCAACACTTTCCCTACTGTTACACTCGTTGGAGTGGGAATAGTAATTTTACCCCCCGCTATCCAACTTTTTCCCTACTGTTGCACTCACTGGAGTGGGAATAGTAATTTTACCTTCCCGCTATCCAACGCTTTCCCTACTGTTGCACTCACTGTAGTGGGAATAGTAAATTATTCCCACACGCTATCCAACACCTTCCCTACTGTTGCACTTGCTGGAATGGGAATAGTAATTTTTACACATCAGCTATCCAACACTTTCCCTACTGTTGCACTCATTGGAGTGGGAATAGTAATTTTTACACTGCCGCTATCCAATGCTTTCCCGATTGTTACACTTGGTGGTGTGGGAATAGTACATTATTCCCATTCGCTATCCAACACTTTCCCTACTGTTGCACTCTCTGGAGTGGGAATAGTAATTTTTACCCACCCGCTATCCAACACTTTCCCTACTGTTACACTCGCTGAAGTGGGAATAGTAATTTTTACCCACCCGCTATCCAACACTTTCCCTACTCTTACACTCGTTGGAGTGGGAATAGTAATTTTTACCCTCTCGCTATCCAACACTTTCCCTACTGTTGCCCTCACTGGAGTGGGAATAGTAATTTTTACCTTCCCGCTATCCAACGCTTTCACTACTGTTACACTTGTTGGAGTGGGAATAGTAATTGTATCCCCTACGCTATGCAATGTTTTCCCTACTGTTATAATTAATGTTGTGTGAAATATTATAAAAAAAAAAAAAAAAAAATTTAATTTATTATATAGAAAATTAATTTTTATATTTATATTACAGGTTTATTTAGATATATATATGTAATTATAATTTAAATTATGTTTTTAACATTTTATAATTAAATTTAATAATTATTTATTAGTATTATTAAGTTAATATATATATAAAAATTAATTATGCATGTTTAATATTTTTGTACATTACATTTATTATTTATTAATTTTAACATTTTTTAAATAATTCTAACTATGTTTTATTTAATTATATTTATAATTTAATTAATTGTATATTATTTTTAAGACATTAATAAAAATCGATATTTTTGTATAACTATATTTTTAACAACGAGATTTTGGTTTCGATATTGTGGTACTTACCTTTAGGGAGATAGGAAGTCGATATTTTGACCATCGATATTTTGGCGACGATATTCTGGTAGCTCGATATTTTGACTGACGATATTATGTCAGTGATCCCCTACAGATATATGAGGGTAATGCCTATACAAATCTAGGGTTTAGTGTATCCCGTGTAGTGACTAGTGCTGCCCTTACATCTCTGCCCTTTGGAGTAGACTGGAACATACCAATATTTATCTGTGGGACTTGGAAGCTGTACAAAGAAATAAACATGGGTAAGTTATATAGTTTTTACTGATTGGCATTTTTTCAGACACCTGTCTTTTGGTTCATCTTGTATAGAGGACTAGCGGGCAAAGCAAGAGTTTGCATATAAAGTTAGCAAAACGATTGATGCTTCTGAGTTCATAAAATGTATGAATTCATAACACTGATATGCTAAGGATTGAAAAGTAGCTTGCTATATTTTTTGTCTTGGAAACAAGCCCACTATGCAGTTTAGATCTGAGGGTGGAATAGCTTGGTTCCCATAGAAATCACTCCTAAAGTTGGTGGAACTTACCTTCCACATAGCTTTACCAGGCCAAAGAAGGTAATTTATGGCACTTTAAGATACCCTTCATTGTTGCCACACAGATCTTGCCATGTTCGTAAGTCCAAATTCAGTCAAACATCATTATTGAATGAGAGACTTGCTTGGGACATTATATTATTTATTCCCCATTTCTCGTTAAGACAGGTACAGATGCTAAATTTAGCAAGAGTCCCCAAGCAGAGTGTAAGACTTTCTGAATAGAGCAATAGAGATCCAAGTCAGAGCTAAGGCAGCCTCTAGCAGGAACAGTTGTTCTCATCACACATTTCAGCACAATGCAATGTTGCTGAAAACTCCTTAGGACTCTGGGTCTCGGGGACAGGGTTGCTAACCTTGCAGCCATATTTCCTACTGAAGGATAATAGTGAAGTTAAGGGTCGGGTTGTACTATTCTTTTCCACTGTACTGATGACTTAACTTATGACATGTTTCTAATCTCATCCTGACTGTTGTTTCACTGTCATCTTCTTCAAACCCAATGGGTATTCTGGGATGTTTTTCATCTATATTTGTAGAACCAGTCTTACTGTTGGATGGAAAAAAGTATTTGCTTACCTGTCCAGGCTCATTGCTGTCATAATAGCACTACATGCAAACTGATTGCATGTGTCTAATGAGGTGATGATGGTACATAGAGGGCTGCCAAATACCCACTCTCCTCCACGTGCCCATTGGTGTATAAGAAAAGGCATTCCTATGATATGAACCAGATCTGCGATCGCAAGGTTACAGATGTATATGTCGGGAATGGTCTTTCTCCGAGAACTGTAAGAGAAGAAGAAAGATGTTTTAAATATACAGCAACAATGAATTAAGTTACTTGCAAGCCACTATCGTGTGAAATAACCATATAATGATATTGGAAATGTGGAGTTAAGTTACCATAACAAGCTCATTGTTACCAGAGTTAAAAGTAAAAAATGTATGTATGTATTTATTTATTTATTTATTTGTTTATTAATTTGCAGTATTAAATAACACGCATTACTAGACTCCAAAGTATGGCAGAGTGCTTTACATTAGAACAATGTTTATATGAGCAGAACTGTACACAGACAAAAAAGTAAAGAATTCTTATGTTACATTTAATGTCCTAGGAAGCATTTGAAAAATAATAAAAAATATTTAAAATACATCACCATTTTACTATTCTATAGCCATTTTGAAGAAAAAGATTTATTTGCGCTCTTCTCCTCATATTTCTTTGCTAGAGTTATTTATTTATTTAAGCACTTTAAATAGTTCAAATGCTACTGCAAGACTTCGTCAGTGAGCGGCAAGGAGGCCACGTGGGAAGCCAGGGAAGGGTAGCCATGCAGTTGTCAGAAGTGAAATGGGTGCATAAGTTTAAGGAAGCAACCCAAGAGCTGGTTTGAGATGGCCAACAGTTAGATGGATAAGGATCTCTAAAATGCTCATTTGAGTAGTGCATTTCAACTTTGACTCTGAGAGAACAAAATTTGAATTCATGAGATATGCCAATGAATGTGATTTGCTCAAAATTGTGTAATAAGAATAGTCCCAATTTTAGTGGTTGAATGGTGTATTCAGGGATATGTAATGAAAATGTAGATTGAGGGCCATTTTTGAGTCAGACAAGCTCCAGAGACTTGACATTAACATTTTGCTTTTATAGAATTCAGGCTTCATTAGGACTAGACTTGGCTGTTCGAATGCTCATAGTCCAATTCTAATTATGCAATATAATAGACAAAGATCTAGTAGGTGTTTACCTTCAGAGCTATGCAAAATCATTGTTGCCACATTGTGGACTTAGTACATTATGTTTCTTAGTTGGATGGCCTAAAGACTCTAAACATGCTTCTGGAACACTATAATTGTCATATGTCTTAAATACATTGAAAGAATTTAGCTTCACTGACCATGCCACCACTTGGATAATAGTCTTCTATGCTTCTGCCTATGAAAGGATGACACTGATTGACACATATATAGTCCTTTTGTTATGTAGACAACAATAGTGCCCCCTTGCTCTACTGCTATTTGCAATTCTCCAGGAATCACAGCTCTACTTGCACAGGGAAGAGACAGATACCATGAGACTACACTAGGGCTATTCGAAGAGAACACTGTTGCTATTTAGTAGAAAACATTATACATACACCAAAATACATGATTTATGAATTCCAAAATATTTTGATTTGATTGGAAGGCTAGTGGGCTTTAACTGCAAGATGGAGTTAAATGGAACCCCTCTTTCTCTATGGATGTCTGAGATGCTATGACTTTGGTGATATCCCGCTGAGACATCAGTTTTGGATTGTTACTACAAAGTAGACTGATGGACATTATAAAAACAGATCTTCAAGGCTTGCAGTGACCCATTGAATACGATATAAATTTCTGTAAAGTGTTGCAGATATCACATGCAGGTTTCAATCTCCTCATTTAAAGTGGTCTTGCCGGTGCAGATGATTATTTTCATTGGCATGATACAGCTGAGGCTCCACTCTAATTGTTGTCAAGAATACTTTTTGTTTCAAACACTTACATGGTAGCAAGGGAGCACAACATAAAAATTAAGCTGTATACTTTCTTCAAAGATAGGTTTAAAGGTCTCCTTAGAGTGCCAATAAAAAGCTATGCCGGTGGGTTACTAAATTCAGCAAGATTCAGTTAACTGACTAGAGTGCAAGTAACTGAAACAGAAAGACTGGAGGGTGTCCAGTGTGAGGAACAGGGGCATCATTTAGAGCTTGGTGATAGGATATTTCATCACAAATGTCCTGGATGCACCCATTCCCCATATTGCAGGTTCATTATAGTATAGCCTATGGCACTTGAAATGTGGCAGACAAGATATTCACAACATTGTGAAGGAGTATTCAATTCAACAAACTCCAAATAAGGCCCTTCCTTTTGAACCATTTCACAATGCTACACTTAGCTAATGAGGCCAGGACCTGACACCCACTCTGTTTAACACTATAACAGTTGAAGAAAGTTTGGAGAATTATTAAAAACAAACGTTGGCAATATGCCTGGCATGTGCATGAAAATCCGTTTAGTGTCATTTGTGGCCTGGGTTTAGGCACTCAACAAGTCATCATACATGCACTCAGTCCCTCAACCTTGCACTGACACATCCATTCATCCATCCACTTACTTATTTTGCATTCACTCTTGTGACACAGCTACAACAAAATACACACAAACTCAACAACTTATACAAGATAAATTAAAAGAATACAAGTAGAAAAAAGAAAACATGCTACCATCAAACATGCTGGGCATATGACTGCAACAGCAAAACCAAACATAGTAGCAGGTGTCCATCTTGCAAAGGTATTGAAAATGATCTATTGTTATTTTAAGGTTCAAGCATAGCTGCAACATTTAGCTTCAACGTGTTGGCCATCTTGGAATGGTAAAACAATGATACACTATGGTCAACAGCATTCCATAATGGTCTGCTGGTTTAGAAGAAATGGCAACGTGGGAGGTGGCACGCTGCAAATGAAATGAGCAGCAAGCAAGCAACCAGTTAACACTGGCTGAAAAGGAGTAGTATCCTCTTAAGAAACATTAAAATAAAAACTAAAGGACTGGCCAACCAGCCCTGATACTGAAGTGCACTTATTTTCAGATGGACATGTGCTTTACATAGAAAATGTGTTTTAGATATGGTTATACTTCATTACGTTGAGGAATGCTAAATTTAACAAATGACCCTGTGCCTATGAAAGGAATATTTGTAGCTTTACATACTTAATTGATGTGCTTTAGCAACCCCTCAAAGTTTCATTTCAGAGAACAATATGATATGAAAAGTAGCATAAATGTACCTTGTTCTATCTGGTCCTAATCACGATATAGACAAATATATGTCTCCTATTTGGGAATTGATATACTTTATATTATTATCTTTGTCTATATTGGTTTGAGTGATGGAATTCAAAATCCAGTATTATCATAGACAGGCAATTTCAAAATTTGATAAAATGGGGTAAGAATGATAATGTAAAAAGAAACATGGCAATGTACTTTGTGTCATAACATTTTGAGTGTGTGTCTCTAAGTTGTTTTTAAAATCAACACTGTTGAGGGACAAACACTTGAGGTTTAAAATGGCGTGGTTTCACTCAAGGACTCTATGGTCCAGCAGAAGGCGGAAACGCCCGAAATGCATCGCCCATCTTTCCAAAATTGCACACAGATGGTGGTTTGTGTGGTGGAATAACAATAAAGAATCAACAACACCTCAGTTGTTTGCTGCTTTCCTTCTCTGTAACTGGAGAAGGGGAGAGTTATTGAATATTTTCAGATGGATATAAATGTGATCCAAAAATGAGTTCGTCATTCACAAGGCAAGAGAGCAAATGGCTGATGTGGACTGAAACATTATCCCATGCAGTTCGCTGTCATGGATAGTAGTAGAGTGTAAATGACACTCAGACAGACCAATGGCAGAATAGAGCTGACCCAAAGGCCCCCTATGTATCTATATAGTGGCGGTAGTTACAGTTAGGGGAACCAGAGATAGGGATTTTTGACTTTTGTCCCTTAATAACTTTGCATCCATTTGATGACTGTTTGCAAAACTTTGCAGACCTACTGCTCCTGAGTTTCGATCAAAGGGGTGCAAAAAAAAGGGGCTCTCAAAACAGGCATAAAATCAAATGCATTTTACATGGACTTTTGCATTTCATGGAGCGCTTGAAAACCGTCTGTTGGATTTTTGCGAATTTTGGAAGGATTACATAGTATGGTGCACGGATGGTTCTTCTGCATACTGCATGTAAGTAGAGTAAGTATTTCACACATTTTAAGCATTTTTTTAAGCTATATTTGTTGCTGCAACAGTACCACATTAATTCCGAGACAAGTCATTAGTGCATCGCGCAGCATCGGTTTTGAGGTGGCGCACAGGCTGTGATGCGATGCAGGTCTTTGTGGTGGTTCCGATCCATGCAGTATCAACAATGCGTCAGTTCGGGTCACGGTCGTGCCATGCAACAGAGGAGATGCACCACATCCGCTGGGCCCAAAGAGGCTGGCAAAGCACCTTAAGCCCATTTCCAAGGGTCCAGGATTGGGGTGGCATCAGTTGGCAGGCTAGACTCACAGATGGTAGAGTCCTGGTGCAAGGTTGTTGGAGCCTTCTGTCCCTGAGGCTCAAGTCAGGAGGCCAGCCAACTAGCTCTAGGAGTTACTCTGGGGTTCTGGGTTCAAAAGATGTAGGTCCAATCCTTCTCACCCAGGC
This sequence comes from Calotriton arnoldi, assembly GCA_963921515.1. Classification (NCBI taxonomy): domain Eukaryota; kingdom Metazoa; phylum Chordata; class Amphibia; order Caudata; family Salamandridae; genus Calotriton; species Calotriton arnoldi. The sequence continues at coordinate 390,931 of CAWUFW010014800.1, forward strand.
AGGAGGGCAGCAGGTCAGCACAGCAAAGCAGCAACACAGCAAGACAGTACTCCAGAAAAGTGCAGTCCAGCAGAGTGGCACTCCTTCAGCAGCACAGCAATCCTTCTTCCTGGCAGAGTATTCACAGGTCTGGAAGGTGTACTGAGGGGTGGTGCCTGAGTCCAGTATTTATACCCAGTTGTGCCTTTAAAGTGGGGGAGAAGCTTTTAGAGGTTTCCTTTGAGACCCCAGGTATCCTGCCTCCCCTATCTTGGCTCCAGACTAACTCACAGGTGGTATACAGCGCTCTGTGTGGAGGATTGACAGAGCCTTTTCAAGTGTAAGTGGGGCTGTGCCCCGCTCTCCCTCCCATCCTGACAGTGAAGCCCACCCAGGCAAACATACACTCAATACTGTGTGTGGCTGTCCAGGAGGAATACATAAAGCTCAACTGTCAGCTACACCCAGTCATGTGACCCAGGTACAGGCTGCAGGCACCAAATGGCTAAGGCAAAATGCCAACTTTCTAAATTTCCTCTCCGGCATTTAAATTCAGAACTTTCTTATTTGTTTGTGGGAATGTATATGATGTTTTGTAATGTTTTTGATTGTAATTGAATTTGTTATTTGTGGGGTGGGAGATACGTTTTGTAATGTATAGTTGTGATATGTTCATATTTATTTTTCTGTGTTTTGCAATCTGTACCATTGAAATCATTTTTGCTATGACTGTTGCAGAAAAAGTAAATGGAGATCACTATTATTAAGAAGAGTGATCATGAATAAAAATAAAGGTATTTAGTAATAGAGTCAGTGTTAGCAATTGGAGTGGTGCTTTGTATTTTGAGTGGCCTAGCCTTACTGACTGTTCAAGGGCCCATCTCTTATTCTAGGTGTTTGATCTTTCTAAAAGTGGCATTTTCAAATTTGCAGTTTAATATTTAGCTTCACCATAAGTTAGAATTTGAAATCCCAATTCCAGAGACACCAAACATGAACTGGCTCCTGCTCCCATTTGGAAATGACACTTATAAAATGCAATAAGGCAACTCGAATATTATCCTATGGGAGAGGGAGGATTTGCAGTAGTGAAAAACACATTTAAGAATTTTTCACTACCAGGACATGTAAAACTAAAATGTACATGTCCTACTTTTTAAATACATTGCCACCGTGCCCTCTTGACTGTCCAGGGCCAACACTGGGGGTAATTCATAAGTATTAAAAGGAAGTTTTGGGCCTGGCAAAAGGTTTACTTTGCAAGATCATAATGACAGTTTAAAACTGCACACACGGGCTGCCAAGTGGGTAGCACAATTAGTGCTGCAGGCCCACTAGTAGCATTTAATTCACAGGCCCTGGGTACATGTTGTACCACTTTACTAGGGACTTATAAGTAAATAAAAATGCCAATTGGGTATAATCCAATGTTACCATGTTTAGGAGGGAGAGCACAAGCACTTTAGCACTGGTTAGCAATGGTAAAGCATGCAGAGTCCTATGGTCAGCAAGAATGAGATCAGCAAAACAATGGAGGGAGAAGGCAAAAAGTTTGGGGGAAGACCACAATAAGGCTGACAGGTCTAACACAGCCCAATCAAAATCCTGAGCTCAGGGTATTCAATATGTGGTGAAGCCTAAGCCCTCTCTCAGTAGGACTCTGAAAGGCTCTTTTTGTTGATCACACAAGGAAAGGTGTCAGTGGCACTGTAAAGTCCGACCCAAAAATCCATGTAGATTAATGTATCCCTGGCCTCTAAACCACACAACTGTGCTAAAGTTTTAAGTTAATGACTACTCCCCCATTTGTGCAGCTGCCAGGAGAAAACCTAACACCATAAAGTATCTAGTTGTCTAAGACACTTTATTAGCATTACAGTGTCATGTGTGGCCCCTGAAGAGTTTAAGCTCAGACATACTACTGACTCGGGCAGCTGAATAAATAAAGAAAAATGACCACAACTGCCTAGAAGGCAAGCACCTTTTGTGGAAGCACAGACCTGCTGCCCAATCAAAATATGTACCCCTGGCTACCAACATGTGGGCGGAGTTAAATTCCCTGTCCTGGTAGTGCTTCCTAAAGGCCTTTTTGTAAATTAATCACTAGGACGATTACGATGGCAGTCGGACCGCAGCCGACGGCTTGTCGGTTGCGGTCCGGCCGCCATCTGCTGCTGCGGTCTGACCGGCGCATTACAATGCGTACGGTCGGAGGCAGCATGGTGGAAGCACCTGCTCGCATCAGAAACACTTCATAATCCCTTAATGACGGCGACTCCGCCGTCAGGATTATGATGTTGGTTTCCAACAGCCATTCCATGTCAGCCTTTCGAAATGTCAGCCTTTCCGACATGCTGTCGGAAGGTGACATTGGTGGCTCCTAACACGGCCCCTTCCCTCCTGGCCCTTTGCTCTGGGGTGCCCCCTGAACATCCCTGCACCATGTGGCAGGCACACGGTGCAAGGTTGTTTGGAAACATCCATTTTTTAATGGAAGCTTGTGCTGCTGGCCTTTTCTGCTTGCTGCAAAGCCTCCATTGAAAAATGGATGTTCGGTCTATCCAAATACTGCGGTCAAATCCGCCGATCTAAGGCAGGGTGGTTCCCACTCCGCCTAGCAGTGTCAGGCAGACATGAGTCCACCCGACATCATAATAAGCCCCATAATGTCTGGCGACAGCTGCACTGTCAAGCCAGACCTAATTATGTCTGGTGACAACTGTCTCTGTCAAGCCAAACCTAAACATAGAGCATTAATAATGGTCTTATAATTGGCTCTAGAATATGGCTATAAACCCATTCTTTGCATATGATACAATTTAATCTTTTGAAAGTCAGACACCTCAACTACCTGCACTATTCTATCCAGGGAAGTCTTAATAGCATTTGAATTTTTGAAACAAACAATACAAATTGGGGAAGTAAAGCCTCTGGAAATGCCTCCAGATTTTGAGTTTGTGTATCACATTTGTGAGATTAACAAAGACTCCCAAACAAGATTTACACAAACATTTTGTATCTTGGAAACAACAAATCTGTGAGCTTTTGCTCATCTGTTCAGGACCTAAAGGGAAGAAGGGGCAATAAGTAGCCTTGAAGGCCCCAAAGAGGAGTGGCCCACCGGTTAAAAGGAATAAATGCTGGGTCATAGAGATGGCAATATCGGACTCATTTAATTTCAGATCCTATTGGAGCCTATTTTTATGTAGTGTAGAGTCTTGGGTGAATTATTTCTTCACATCATGGGTGGCACAATGGAAGTTGTTTCACGTTTCTTTGTTTTGAAACATCCTTTGTGGTTAAGACTAAGGGCTTGGTTCTCAAAGGTAGACTTACACTTTTGTGTAAGTTTACAAATGTTTGCTATTCACACATGTATTTTAAAGGTAGAATCTTTATGAGTGCGGAGTCTCCTCACAAAAAGATAGGACAGCACTATCTTTTTATGTACAGGTGTTCTTCAGTCATAAAGATACTACCTTAATCAAAACTTACACAAAAGTGCAGGTTCTCCTTTGTGAATCAGGCCCTGAATATGTAAAGAAAGGTGTGAGCGCTTATTATAGTCTATTTCACGCACAACTGAACCCCATCTTTATGCATTGTTGACATAGTTGATCATTTTAATCGCTTAAGACAATGTTATTATTTGCTTCAAAGGTATTTTAATCATACATCTTTCATTGAAATGTCACTGTTTCTATGACTGCTGTAAGCACTTCGCTTGGATATCACCTGCTCATTTGAGGCCATTTAATTGAACTGAATGAATGTCCCTGGTTTCTGCCAATGTACAGCCTCTCCTGGGGGTAGCCGATTGTCTGTGAATATGCGACTACAGTTTGCATTGGAGTGTAGACTCTTGAGTCAGGTCTGCCTTAAAAACGTATTCAAACCAGACCACAAGAAGTTTTTAGTACATTTGGGTCCAAATGCGGAAGTTAGGACGTGTGTGCTGGAGAAAATACAGTAGAGAAAATTCCACCTCTGTGTTTCTCTGCAGCAGGTCCACTTGAACCTTGGAAGGAGGCTCCTAAGGCCCGACCGCAATAGAGGGCAGTCAGAGCTCCCTTCTGGAAATGGCTGTCCAGTGTGCACCTTTAAGTATGCTGACCCCTAGCACCTCTCATGTGAATTCCCAGTTGTTTTTGGAGGGGGAATTAAGCCATCCCCTTGAGGGTGCCGTCGAGTGGCTGTTGGCCACTCATATGAGGATTTCTATGGGGTTCATGGGACCTTCTTTCCAGGGGACATTCCTGTGTGGTGCATAGAAAGTATGACCCTTGAGAATCTAATTATCTGTATGCCTACATCTGGAACATGGCAAGAACCCCATGCAAATGAGGGAACATCCACTTTGCATTGCTGGGGCTACTTTTGTGCCCCTGCCGACTGAGCTCCTAGGCCTCTTCAAATATACTGGAAAGAAAAAAATGTTAGTAAATTCAGTTATCCAGTTAAGGTTATCCAAGAAAAGGGGTGCAGATGTGTGTTTTTTGGGAAAAATGGATAGTGGTGGAATAACTCTCCTTATTGTGGTTTAAAACCCCGGAGGAAGGTGAAATAACATTGTGTTCCCTTGATAACACTTTTTCCCACTGGTGCATGATTTCCTACATATACACCAGTAATGCCTCTGATATTTACTTGAGTTTCTAATGCCAGTAGCCAATATTTCTGACTAGCTGGGTCTGATCTGAGTGAATATGTTCCTAGTGAAACCCTGGTTCCCGAAGATGTCTTGCTGTTCCAATGGAAATGCTGCTCCTCCTTCATGAGTTAAGGGCAATGTATTGCGCTGACTTATTTGAAAAAGAGGCAAAAGATGTAGG